>JZKD02S1625968.1:35982-59121 GCA_000966675.3 Picea glauca
TGGAAAAAAAATTATCATCAACTAAAAAGTAATGTCTAAAAACATGCAAGTATGGAATAATAGTTATGATTCAATGTTACATGACACTTACATATTCTTTCATTGGATAGCCAAGTGATGTCAAAATATTTCAGAAACTTTTCCTCTTCACTAAATTCATGAAATATTCTTGCAACTTTTTTCGTACAGACTCATCATTTTGGCAACTATGCATGATTTCTCCTAAAGAACGAAGAATGTGGACTTTATTTTCTTTGAGTTTCACTTTGCTTCCAACATTTTTTACCCATGCTCGATGGACATTCCATACACATAGTAGAATTGAAGAATTGGTTAAACTCTTGAAATAACATTACATTAGAAGAGAGTAAATTATGTGAATGCAACATGTTTATTTTGAAATAAAACAAATTTCGAACCTTAATGCTTGAATCTCAGCAGTAGCATCATCTGTGATAAATGCTCGTACATGCCAATTTGGGCATTCTTTCATTCCCACATCAAATAAAGTTGACAACCATTTACAAATATCATATGTAGAATTACGTGATGAAATCACCCAAGCCACTAGAACACCATTACGATGTTTTTCAAATACCATTAACGTATAAAGTTGATACTACATTCAAAAAACATAAGTGTTAATATAGTATTCAACACACAAAAAATGATTTTAATCACCATAAAGAAATGAAAAGATTGATTATACGCACCCCATACATATTGGTACTAAATGTGGAATCCATAGACATAGCATTGTTGTGTGAATACTTTACCATCATGGAACGCATCCAATGGGTTTGTATGCCTATAATGAATGGTATGATTTGCACAATATCTTGCTTTTGATAGATAAAAAAAAACTATCTGGAAACTGATTACACCAACATTCGACACTTGTTGGATCACTCTCATCCTTCATATATTATTTCTTTCTAATATTATGGTAAATGTCATAAATATCCATCCTTGTCATTAAGGCATCCTGAGTTACCCCTATGAATAACTCACCAGATTGGTGCTGCACATCAAAGATGAATTTGTCCCAAACCATTGTGACATTAAAACCATCTTTAGTCATATTTTCTACACTAGCTCGTATATCAAAGGACAAATGTGGTACATATTTGAATGTTTGAGGTCTACCCACTGCATTCTTCCCGTGACACATGCCATCAGATTGATAAATATTCCTACACTCAGTGTATCTTAGAATAGCATCATTTGGATGCATATAAATTCGATGCATGATGAAATGACATCTACAACCAACTTTAATGCTTTGGCATGGATTATGTTTCATTTTTGTTGATCCATGTGGATTCATTGTAATATCACCACCTGATATTTGACGTGTCGACTCTGGACCATATGCACACCAATAACTAAATAAAAACAATGATAATAAATTAGGAAACATGTCAACACAATTTTTTCATAATAAGCTTGAATTAGAAGTTCATAATTTTATTAAACAAATAAAGACTCACATGGCATATTCCATACATGTGTTAATGCAGGAACATACAATCTCCTCCACTTCTTTAGATTGATTTGTATTAACAACAAATTGAGTGGGATATTCTTCATCTGATTTCTCCCCATTTATAAAATCTTCAATTCGACTATATGGAATAATAGCAAATTGATCCCCTCCAATTTGGGTCCATGTTAGATATTTAGCTGAAAAATATATCATAACTAATTATGGGTCTTCTATGTCCAATTCCATAATGTCTTCCCACTTTCCCATCTATAGAATACATATACAAGTTTTAATTTTTTGGAGATCAACACTTATGACATTACGTTGTTATAAATATTTGTCAATTATATCTAATACTAAATGTTACTTGACAATCCATTTTATGTGATTTGATGTTCTATAATATAAATGGCATAACATTATACTCGATCCATGGATGGTAGTATAAGGTCACCCTAAAAGGGTGAGCCTGTTTTGAATGAAGTTGGATTGGGTCGCCCTGGGGGTTAACACATTGTTATGGGATGTTGATGTTTGAACATATGTTCAAATTGTTTGAAGGGATGTTCAGAGATGCCAAGTATGGAAAATTGGGTGTAGGTGAAATCATGGTATGTGATGGTTGAGAATTAGTTCTGTGTGAGGAAGTTTGAGCTCCTCCTCATTGTGAAGAAGGACTAGTGAGTAGTTTGTGTGGAATGTTGGCGCCAAACAAGGTAGAACCTAGCAATGTTGATCCTAAAACAATTGAACTCACCGATGTATAGGATGACTGAGATGATGTATCAGCCAAGTTGATGATTGTGTAACGAAGGCAAACCTTTATGTCATGATCTTAGGATCTTATGACATAGTGATTGACATGGATTAGTTAGAATCACATAAAGTGATACTTAACTGCAAGATGAAACGATTAAGCTTGACGGATGATTTGGGACAAAGTAGAGTGATTGTGGGAATAAAACAGGGGCTTTCACTGAGATTTATTTATTCCCTACAATTACAGAAAAGTATGTGCAAGGGATGTTAGTTATATGCCATCTTAGCGCTAAATGAAAAGGGAGATACGGAAAGATTATAAAACCTTCCTATAGTACCGGAGTTTGTCGATGTATTTCCTAAGAAATTACTAGATTTGCCACCAGTAAGAGAATCGGAGTTTACCATAGACTTAAAACATGGAACATAACCGATTGTAAGAACTCCATATCGGATGTCGACATTGGAATTGTAGGAGTTGAAAATTAAATTTAAGGAGTTGTTGGACTTGGGACTTATATGTCCAAGTGTGTCTCTGTGGGGTGCACTAGTGATATTTTTAAGAAAGAAAGATGGATTGTGGAGGCTTTGTATTGACTATTGTTAATTGAACAAAGCTATGACCAAGAATCACTATCCGTTGCCAAGAATAGATTATTTATTTGACCAGATGAAAGGAGAAACATTGTTTTCAAAGATTGACTAGAGATCGGGATATCATCAGTTACAAATTAAGGAAGAAGATATCCATAAGACCACATTTAAAATGAGATTCGGACACTATGAGTTTATTGTTTTACTATTTGGACTGACGAACTCTTGGGGAGTATTCATGAATTTTATGAATGGGGTATTCCACCAATACTTGGACAAGTTCATTCAAATATTCATTGACGATATATTGATTTATTCTCGGATGAAAGAAGAGCACAACGAACACTTGATATTGGTTTTATAGTGTCTAAGAGAAAACAAGTTATACAGGAAATTATCGAAGTGTTCTTTTTACCAATTGAAGATTCATTATTTGGGACATATCATGTTTGAATAAGGTATTATTGTGGATCCAACAAAGGTTGAGGCTATTATGGAATGGCCAACACTGATGAACGTACAAGAAGTACGCAGCTTTATGGGGTTAGCAAGTTATTATCAACTCTTCGTCGAAGGTTTTTCGAAGATAGCAAATCCAATTACAGAATTGCAGAAAAAAATAAGAAATTCATGTGGACAGAGAAATGCGCGGAAGCATTTAAAAATATTAAGGATTTATTAACGACCGCACCAATATTGAAGGTTTCCGACATGGAAAAATAATTTTTGGAATGCACGGATGCATCTAAGGAAGGTCTAGGTGGAGTGTTGATGCAAGATGATTGAGTGATCGCTTACATTTCAAGAAAATTAAGAAGGCATGAAGAGAACTATGCAATGCACAACTTGGATTTATTGGCGATTGTGTATTCCTTGAGAGTATGGAGACATTATCTGATTGGACGAAAATTCGAACTAAAGACAAATCATTGCTGATTGTAGCATATTTTTACTCAGACTGACTTGAACATGCGACAAAGGAGTTGGTCAGAAATACTTAGTGAATACGATTTCGATATTACTTACATTAAAGGAATGGTTAAAAGAGTAGAAGATGCGTTGAGTTGGATACCATGCATATTCTCAGTAATACCTCTTGTTGGCGTCGGAAGTCACTCCCGGATTGCTATCAGGAGAAGAGCCCAGCGCCCATCAGTTTTATGTCACGGTTGTTCATAGATGGGTGATCGAATGGCGGGAAACTCAAAACAAAAGCGTTCCAACTCTGAAACTAGGCCAGGTACGCATGCGCAAGTGAGGTCTTGCGTAAACTTCAGACAATGAGTTGTAGTAAAGGGTGAACAGGTGGAAGACTTATATAAGAGAAAAACAGAGGTATGTTATTAACATCGGGTTTCTAAAAGGCTGAGGAAGAAGATGTCCAAATGAAATATCATCTTACATTCAAACACAAGGCTAGAGAATGCAATAATGCAACAATAAATCATTTATCATAGCAGAACTGCAATAATTCGCATGAGTCCGTCATTCACGAACTCTCTTAGCATAAGATGAAAACTAGACGGAGTAAGAAGAACTGTCTGTCATAAAACAAGAAATCTCATATACAGATGCATAAACTCAAAGCTAGGATAGCTGCCAAAACATTACAGTAGGGAGCTCTTCTCTACCATCGATGCTTACAAAAATGGTGAAAACGCCTACATATACTCAAAACAAAACACAACAGCGAAAACGAGATACTGCATTAATAACATTGCGTCTGCATGTCTTCTGAGAGTCTGCGCATGTAGACTGGACGATCGTGTGCCTATGACAGACGCCATCTTAACTGCGCGTGGCTCCGGCAAGGGGAGTATCTGAGCCATTAAGTGTCAAGCTAGCGTGTTCAGACTTCCTTCGGCTAGTTGAGGACTCATGCATGGCTTCTCTGGAAAAATGGGCACACAGGACCCCCTTGAGTAGACCGATTTCCAGACCCTCCATACCTTGCAATTAATGATTGAGGCGAGGCCTCAACCACCCTCTCTTTTCTTCATTCATTCCTGGCAGCTACCGGTAATTAAATCATGTTGAATCGACGTCTGAAGAATACAGTCCCCCCTCTCTTGAATCTTAATTCGACGCCTCTGGCTTCCCTGTACAACCCCTTCTTCTCCCTAGAGTGACCACAGGCTGTGACCCTTCGCCTATCTACCAGAGTGTTGTCGGCGCTTCGGGGTTCGCGGGTGAGAAAGGAATAGGACCTTTCTCCTTCAAAATCGCCATGGGCGGAATGTCGGGAGGGCCTAACGGTTGCCATGCGTTCCCCACGAGATGAACGGTTGAGATGCTTTTTGGCGCTTTGGGAACCGAGTGGAAAAATTATAAACAATAGCGCCCCTCTTCCAGGCTTGTTCTTTTACGACCAGGCGCCAAAACCACGGGCCCGATTCTAGGCATTGTCGACATTTTGGGGTTTGAGGTTTCGAGAAGTGAAGGGACGAGGAGCGCTTACCCCTCAAACTCCTGAATGCCGACGTGACACGGATGTGTTTTGTATGTCCTTCAGACGAACGACCCAGATAGTATTCGTTATTGTAAAGAGGGCTGCCCCATTTACAGGCTCGCTTGGCGTGACCTGGTGCTAAGACCGCGGGCTCAGATCGCAAGGTGCTTCGGAACTTCGTTGATCGAAAATTTCAAAAGAAATGAACTAACACCACCTTGTCTCCCAAAACATCGATCTCTGATAGGCCGACTCGCTGCCACCTGTCCCGATCGGATCAGACGATCCAGATTTTCTTTGAACCATTGGTGCTGCCCTTTGTGCTAAACCCCGGGCAACTTGACAGCCCTGAAAACCCGATGACCGTCGATTAACTCTGTAGGCTGGATCTCGACTGCCGATAGCAAAAATTTTCTCGCTCGCTTGACTCACAACCGGAAAGTTGGGTCCTTCCGCTGCTGTACCTGGGTGTTTCATGTGCAACCTACAGCCCTGGGTGCTCTCGAACCCGGGACAAGAATTATCTCTAACATTAGGCTCCATGGGGGATATATTCATCCCTGTGATTCTCTAAGAACTCATTCTGCAGCTTCAGTGCCTTGTCGTTGGGCTATGGAGTCAGGGTCAAAATATCCTGCTGTTGAAAATACAAGCCAAAAAATAAAAGCAACAAAATAAAGCTACGTGCTCAAAGGAGCTTATTTATATACATTCCTAATGCTAATAAAATATTTTACATGGGCTAGGTGAAAGAAAACTTCCACCATAGCCATCCAAGAAGCTTCCTAGATAGAAGCTCCTTCCTTCTGTCAATGATCATCAGCAGATGGTGTAGCCGTGATAGCAGAACGGCTACACTCTTCAACTTCTCCTCACAAGGTGAAGTTGATATGAAATAGGGCAGCTCCAAGGCATAAAGGACATGCCACTCCATGTATTCACCGACAGGGTCATAGAATGAGTGGCGAATTTCGGAAAATTGGTGACAGATAGCCTCCTCTGCTACAAAGTTGCTCACATGTGGTTGAATATCCTTGATAAGCACGAGTGAGTGGACAACTGACGTAGGCTCACTGATCTCAGGCGGTAGCTTCTCGCTGACTAGCTCTGTAATGAAATATGTGCTCAGTTGTTCCTCTGGTTCCTTTTCCTCTTCTTGGCTCTCCCCCGGGTCAGATTCGTATTCATCATAAATAGGGACCATGGGGTGGTTCTGCTGGCTGACTGGCTCTTCAGTATATTTATAGTGATCAAATGTAGGATAAGTTTGCTGCTCATCATCACTATAATATACATCAAAGAGGGGTTTTTCTTCATTGATATGCCCCTCCTCCAGAATAGTGATCCCATCAAAAATTTCTATTTAAGGGACAGTGGGACCTGCTGCTCATGGCTGCTCATACATAATCATTTTCTCTTTAATCCCAGGTAAAAATATATCATGAGTGACCCCATGGGGGAAAAGAGAAGAAACCGCTTCCGCAACTAACCCCTTTTTTAAAAAGAGAGGGTCTTCCTCATCATGAGAAGAGATGCTAGGAACATCTGCTTCAACCCGATATCCAAGTGAGTCATCTACCACGGACCACATTTTCTCTATAAGCTCACAACTTCCAACAGAGGCATGTTGATCGTTATGAACATCTAAAAGAATAGAAGCATCTGATGTGATGTCAAATGCTTCCATTTTAGAGCTAACATAATTAATATCATTCAACACCTCTATTTTTTCATGGAAAATTCTTTCCTCCACAGTAAAGGCTTTATCATGGACATGGTCTTCAGGGCCAACAGAGGCTTCATGAAGCGAAGAAAACTCTTCACAACAGTTTTCAAAAAAGCGAATAGCTAGATAGTAGTCTTTACAAAATGAATTGAAAGTTGTATGAAAACCTATTAACGAGCGGATGCTTGCAGCGGGAAGAGACCGACACCATTCAAGAGAAGCTCCCTTCAATGAATACCTGAAGAGCTTAATCTTGACATCCTCATGCGTGATATTGTGTTGGTGGATAGCCTCATGGAAGTCCAGTAAATGCTCTGCTGGTTCTTCCCAATCTGATGCATGAAATTCAGGGAGGAAATCTTCCCATTGGTCTCTATCAAGAAGTGCATTAGGAAAACTGAGTATCTGAGAGAAGTCACAGAAAGCAAACCTTTGAGCCAGAATTTTCTCCATATCGAACCAGTGGAGTCGCCAATCGATCCTCAAATCATGGATTCGCCGGGTGAAAGATGCACAGCTTCAAGCATGTCTAGTCCTTGTTCACCATCAAAGGCCAGATCTTAACATTTTCATTACCCCGGGAAGCTTCTCAGGCTGAGAAAGTAGCTGTTGAAACCTTCTCGAGAAAGCTCCTTAGGGTCAGCTTTCAGGTGTGCTAACAGTAGTCACAGCTGAAAAAGTGATGTGGAAACAATGGAGTCACCACAGTGGAGTTGCCAGGTGCACAGTAACAATATTTAAGGGCTCTGATGTCTAATGCACCTTCAAAATCAGAGGCTCAATGTCGTTCTACCCAGGGAAAATCTTCAACTTCGTCCCCGGCAATGGCGCCAGAAATGTTGGCGTCGGAAATCACTCCCGGATTGCTATCAGGAGCAGAGCCCGGCGCCCATTAGTTTTATGTCACGGTTGTTCATAGATGGGTGATCGAATGGCAGGAAACTCAAAACAAAAGCATTCCAACTTTGAAACTAGGCCAGGTATGCATGTGCAAGTGAGGTCTTGCGTAAACTTCAAACAGTGAGTTGTAGTCAAGGGTGAATAGGTGGAAGACTTATATAAGAGAAAAGCAGAGGTCTGTTATTAACATCGGGTTTCTAACAGGCTGAGGAAGAAGATGTCCAAATGAAATATCATCTTACATTCAAACACAAGGCCAGAGAATGCAATAATGCAACAATAAATCATTTATCATAGCAGAACTGCAATAATTCGCACGAGTCGGTCGTTCACGAACTCTCTTAGCATAAGATGAAAACTAGACGGAGTAAGAAGAACTGTCTGTCATAAAACAAGAAATCTCATATACAGATGCATAAACTGAAATCTAGGATAGCTGCCAAAACATTACAGTAGGGAGCTCTTCTCTACCATCGATGCTTACAAAAATGGCAAAAACGCCCACATATACTCAAAACAAAACACAGCAGCGAAAACGAGATACTACATTAATAACATTGCGTCTGCATGTCTTCTGATAGTCTGCGCATGTAGACTGGACGATAGTGTGCCTATGACAGACACCATCTTAACTGTGCATGGCTCCAACAAGGGGAGTAGCTGAGCCATTAAGTGTCGAGCTAGCGTGTTCAAACTTCCTTCGGCTAGTCGAAGACTCGGGCATGGCTTCTCTGGAAAAATGGGCACATAGGACCCCCTTGAGTAGACTGCTTTCCAGACCCTCCATACCTTGCAATTAATGATTGAGGCAAGGCCTCAACCACCCTCTCTTTTCTTCATTCATTCCTGGCAGCTACCGGGAATTAAATCACGTCGAATCGACGTCTGAAGAATGTAGTCTCCCCTCTCTTGAATCTTAATTCGGCGCCTATGGCTTCCCTGTACAGCCCCTTCTGCTCCCTAGAGTGACCACGGGTTGTGACCCTTCACCTATCTACCAGAGTGTTGTCGGTGCTTCGGGGTTCATGGGTGAGAAAGGTATAGGACCTTTCTCCTTCAAAATCGCGATGGGCGGAATGCCGGGAGGGCCTAACGGTTGCCACGCATTCCCCATGAGATGAACGGCTGAGATGCTTTTTGGCACTTTGGGACCCGAGTGGCAAAATGATAAACAATAGCGCCCCTCTTCCAGGCTTGTTCTTTTATGACTAGGCGCCAAAACCACGGGCCCGATTCTAGGCGCTATCGGCATTTCAGGGTTCGGGGTTTCAAGAAGTGAAGGGACGAGGAGCGCTTACCCCTCGAACTCCCGAATGTCGATGTGACACGGATGTGTGTCGCGTGTCCTTCAGACGAATGGCCCAGATAGTATTTGTTATTGTAAAGAGGGCTGCCCCATTTACAGGCTCGCTTGACATGACCTAGTGCTAAGACCGCAGGCTCAGCTCGAAAGGTGCTTCGAAACTTCGCTGATTGGCAATTTCAAAAGAAATGAACTAACACCACCTTGTCTCCCGAAACATCGATCTCCGATAGGCCGACTGGCTGCCACCTATCCCGATCGGATCAGACGATCCAGATTTGCTTTGAACCATTGGCGTTGCCCTTCGTGCTAAACCCTGGGAAACTTGACAGCCCTGAAAACCCGATGACCGTCGATTAACTCTGTAGGCTGTATCTCGGCTGCCGACAACAAAACTTTGCTCGCTCGCTTGACTCGCAACTGAAAAGTTGGGTCCTTCCGCTAATGTACCTGGGTGTTTCATGTGCAACCTACAGCCCTGGGTGCTCTCGAGCCCGGGACAAGAATTATCGCTAACACCTCTTAAGATGAATCTTTGAGAAAATATTCTAGCTTTACAGATTGACGATGATTGGTACAAGGAAGTTAAGGATAATACAGGACAAGAAACCATGATGTTACCAAGGTATGAAGGTTATTCATTTGACAACGATGGATTGTTGAGGTATAATAGAAGAATTTATGTATCACCAAATGACAAATTAAGAAGTTTGATTTTAAGCGAAGCTCATCGAGCAGTATACATGGCTCATCCTAGAGTCACAGGATGAAGGCAGACCTTAAGCCTTTATTCTTCTGGAAATGAATGAAAGCATATATAGTTAATTACATGGTCATATGTCTAGAATGTCAGTAAGTGAAAGTTGAGCATAGACATCAAGCAGGATTGTTACAGCCACACGCAATTCCTGAATCGAAATGGGAAGTCATTTCAATGGATTTTATTGTTGGATTTCCACTAGCGGAAAGGAGACACGATTCAATTTTTGTGGTAGTTGACACTCTGACAAAGAGTGCACACTTTATTATGGTTCATACGACGTATCAGGCATCGGACATAGCTAGATTTTTTGTTAGCGAGATTCTGAGGTTACACGGTGTACCAAAAAGGATCATATCTGATTGAGGATTGGTGTTACTGGACGATTTTGGATTAGTTTCCAAGAGGCTTTGGGAACACAATTGAATTTTAGCACAGCATATCATCCAAAGACAGATGGACAAACTGAAAGAGAGAATCAAATTTTAGAGGATATGCTTCATATGTATGTGATGGATCAACGGGAGCATTGGTAAGACTTCTTTCCATTGGTAGAGTTTGCATACAACAAAATTTATCAGAGTACGATAAGGATGGCACTTTTTGAGTTCCTTTACAAATGACCGTATCGGGCACCTTTGAGTTGGGATAGACTAGAGGATAGGATTATGATACGAATAGAAGTAATCCAAGAAATGGAAGAGAAGATGAGAACAATAATACAAAGGATTAAATAAGCACAAAATCGAAAAAAGAGTTATGTTGATGTGTGTCACATTGATTGCAGTTATGAGGTTGGAGACAGAGTTTTCTTGCGGGTGAAACCGCATAAGAGTTCGATCAAGATTAAAAAGGGTGTTAAAATCTCTCCTAGGTTTGTGGTAAATTGTTGAAAGGAAAGGACCCATGGCTTACAGACTAACATTTCTTGATTCTTTTAGGTGTATGCATGATGTATTTCATGTATTTGTTTTGTGACATTATATTTCATATCTGTCACATGTTATTTACATGATTTCTTTCCAGGTGTCGGACGAGGGTGCTCTCATGGAAGAGACAATATGCATTATGGATCATCGCACTCGACAGCTACGGCATCGAATAGTCGATCAGGTCAAGGTATAGTGGAACAATTATAGTCCACACTCGGCTACATGGGAAGACACATATGAGATGCGTCAACAGTTTCCTTATGTGTTTGATATATTAGATATGTAGATCTATGTCAGATACATTTATTGCTACCATTATTGATATTGTACAAACTTTGGGACGAAGTTTAAAACAAGATGGGGGTGTATGTAACATCGAGTTCCACTGAGCACATTTTATACTGACTTATTCTTTGAGGACACTTGAGAGCAAGTGATCTAGTTATGATACATTATGGGTATGATTTGATTATGAATTATATTATGATGTCATTGTGATTATATGTTAATTTCTAGATATATGTATATTGACATGTATTATTGATGAGTTCTCCTGAGTGTGCAGTATACATGACAGGTTGAGGATGTCAATGGCATCAACGGACTTCCTTGGACTTTGGATTGAGTTAGGAAGTGGATTTGTATTTGGTTTGAGTGTTATATTTACACACATATGTTATATGATTGATTTCAGTATAGATGTTATGTATATGGATTATTGACAGTGTTCTTGTCAGTGGATGCAGGCTGGACGACACTTGCTAATTCAACTCACATAAGGAGTAAAGGGGCCATGCATAGAAACTAGACATTTGAGGGAGAGGTGTGGCAGCATCCCTGTCACAGCCTACTAGCACTCTCGTCGTGACCTGAACTATAGGTTAATGATTACCTAGTTTGATAGGTTCACGATGTCGTGATGGTAGACTGAGAGAGTCGCTCACGAAGAATTCTAATGGGTGTGCAATAAGGCATAATCCTTATTCCTTAGAAGCCCTTAGTCTCTCACAAGGTCGACCAAGTGGAGTGTTGGCTCCAAGTGTCAAACAAACTTCCAAAACTAGTCAAAGGTGAGTGGCACCCTTGGAGCACAGAGGTGCATCTTGAAGGGCATGTCGTGTAATTAAATTGTGAGTCAATAAAACATTTATATGGCCTAGGAAATATAATGAAATGTTTAGACCTTGTTAGAACAAATTATTGATTAATCAGTAATTTCTAAACTAAGAAATCTAATCCTAGGTCTAAACCTAAGTCTAAGTCTAAGTCTAAATAAAGGACTAAATAAAATATTAAATAAGTTAAGAGAATTGAGATAATAAAACTCTAGGAAAAGAGGTAATAAGAATTAAAGGTGGAGTAAATGCACATGTGTGCATGAAAATAATAAAATGGATTTATAAATAAAAAGATATTAAAACATGAGAGAATAGGGTGTCCACATAGAGTATCATCTTGAGTCAATCTACCAGACTACCACTAATCCTAACTAAAAGAAGACTTATAATCCAACTCAAACTAAGATCTAGTTAGGTGACACTCAATAAATGAGAAATCGGGGAACTAAGAGACAACTAAGAGCAAAAATAGGAACATATTGGGGAATGTGAGGGGAAATGGTTTTTTAAATAAAATAAAAAGAGAAATTGCATGTGCAATTTTGGGAGAGTGTGACACATGTATTGGGTGAATAATCCTTTAATTTAATTATTAAAAATGAATTAGTTGTGCATGAGGACAAGTGTCATTGAGAAAAATTCTATAAAAGAATTGGGGAAGAGGGGAATGGGATCTCATCTTAGTTAGTATTGTTATGCTACCAAAAAATATTTTGACTAAGCTTTACTTGTGAGAGTTGGATTCCAAATCTTGAAGACAGTGGAAGCTCTTCCTTGCGAGGAAAGTTTTTGTGCTATTGTTTCTAGTTTTCGTGCATGGCCCCTTTGAGGCTCAGGGGGCTAAGGGGGGACAAGAGTACCCCTATCATTGGTTGGGAGGTATCGGTGTAGTCTCAAGATTGGAAAGCAAAGGAGAAGGATGTAGCACTAGATATAGATTAAAGATCAACTTGTTCTTCATCGATTTTGGTTACAATATTTGTTTTGCATAAAATTTTATTTGTTAAATGAAATCAGTAAATTTTGTTTTGAAATAAGCTTGGGATATCAAACCACATTAGTCTGATTGTTTTTTTATAATTATAATTTCTAAATTATAATCGATTGGTTAACATATTAATTAAGGATGGAAAACTTATATTACCAATTCATCGCTCCTTGAAAATAGTATCTTGTTTATGTTTATGTGTAAAAATTTTCATTCCATAGATGAGAATCTGTTAACGCTCATATTGTCAATTGAGTAGTAACATATAATATTATGGCTCTGACAAAATACAACGCCCTGTTTTATTACTGAATAATGTTAACTCCTCACATTTGTTTGTTATTAAGAAGATTTGGAGTTAGGTATTTCAATAATTATATTTAGTCAAACGTGAAAATTCGTGGGTGAGAACCTCTATGATACAAACCTTATGCTTATTAAGGAAATTCCAATCAATTTCGGGGTTACATTTTTTTCAAGTCTGTAACAATTGTTCTACATTGATTTCAAGCGTAAGTTGTTTTTCTCTCTTGATCTTGGCATTGGATTCTGATATTTTTAACCTCTGATCCGAGTACGTCCAAATTTTATTGCTTGTAACCATTACCAGTTTCCCGTTTGAGATGTGAGGTGTCACCTCATCTGAACCCAAACTTATTGTTCACACTTATCTTTCTGTTTGTCCTTCAAAACTGCAGTGAGATTCGCACTTAAGTCTTAAAAAAAAAAATCATAAACTCCTGAAACACTATCATGTGTTGCTTAAACATTAGAGTCATCCTTTACCTAGCGGAGGTCCTGGCTTACCTAAATGAACACGTGTGGTTGATCCTGAGGACCGAGCCTCACAGTGTACAAGTCTTTAACTAAATGTACAGTTAAGTTTTTCTAATCCCTGGGGCATTGTGTGTTAAGAAATGTTGGGAAGCTAAAGCGACCTCGGACTTATTGTTCGATTGAAACTTATTTAATTTTCTACCTTCATTAATCCATACTTGGAATCCGCTCAAGGTTTGGTATGTCTCCTTCCATAATTATTTGCGTGAAATTTGGAATTTCCTTCTTAATAGAAATGACTGAAGTCATCGTAGTAGATCCCCTACTTCCTACTAATGGAAGTTAAACATTAAAATAGAGAACAAAGTGTTTTCAACTTGTCAATTTTGAAATTTGGAAGGCAATTCCTTTTGCATACTTAACATGCATTTATTTGCATTGATACTTATGAAGTCTGTTAATTAAGAATCTCTATGATTCATTTTCAATTACACTTACGTTCGAGGTGTTAAATTCATTAATATATATAAACCACCATAAATGGTTTATCGCTTTTTTTTATGCACCTACATCGTAGAAACTCGAACTTAACTCTTTTAAATTTAGCTAGTCTGTTTTGTTTCTCCTTTCTGCCTCCAATAGATTTGATGCATTAAACCTTCTATACCCCCCTCATTTAATGCTTGGGTTATAGCTTGACATGTTAAGGCACTGTCTCCCTTGCACAATAGGATTTTATTTCTGAATTTTAAGTTGAACGATATACGAATTTAGAGAGTAGGGAAAATATTGGAGGTCGATCTCAAATACCATATCGGAATATGGGACTCCATATTAGTAGGTTATGTATATAACAGCATGTGGGAAGTTGATATAAGTATATTATGTTTCGAAATAATGAATTTAGGTTGTAGTAAGACGTAGCTTTTGATTTGGAAATTGATTGATGAAAGAAAAAGATATCAAATACTTAAGATTGAAATGATAGATTGTTGTTGGAGCTATAGATTTAGGTAAATGTATCTCTCTCTTGGATTGTATGTAGAAAAATATTTAATTTTTATTAAATCCTTATGCTTAATTGTAACAACCTACAGAGTACATTCCTCACCGATAATTTTCTTACTGCAAGAATTGGAGTAGGATTGACACCTAATCCCTTGAAGAAATTAGTCTTCCCGCATATTTGTTGGTTGTTATTATTTGGAACTTCTACTTGATAGCGTAGAGATTTATTTAGCTAAGCACCTCATAAATGTTACATAAAGTGTTTTCTCTCAGCTACTCTTTTGTGATCATTTTTGCTTCTAAAGTAAAAGTATGTAGATGTTATATCATAGGGTTTTACTTGTATATTATCTTTATCTTTTTACTAGACATACATTCTGGAGTGGTGCAAGGCTTAAAAATGTTCTTGTGGATTTTAAAGAAATTTGTGCATTCAGTACTACATTCATTAATACTTGGATGGTTCCTATTATAACAAAAATAAATTAAATATTTATATATATAGCTAAACTTATGATAACATAATCAATGTTTTAATTTGTATTCCTTATCTTTCTTACACATACCCTATGAATGCTTAGATTTTTCTACTTCGTTGTAATCATTTACATTTGTGTGGTGACTCGAGGAATGTTATATTACTGTTCTCATGTTGACTAATTTTTTAATCTCATGTATTCACTTTTACGATTGTACCGAGGAATGTTATATAATTGATGATCTATATTCTCGTATGTATTGACTTAGGTAAGCTATTCTTGAATTTGACTAGGATGGTTTGGGTTATAGATACCTTCATGTTCCTCAGAACGAATGCCAGTCCTAAGACCTTAAATGCTCAAAATCAATTGGATGAATCCTGGACTTGAGCATCGATTTTGTGTCTTTGAAGTTCGTAACCGTGTTGGGTAGGTTGGGTGGGTAAACACTGTGAATTTTTCTTTCTGCATATGCTATGTTGTTAGTATTTACACATGTTACATCTATTAAAGTATTGATGAAGATGGATCATAACCTAGATGTGGGTCAATATTGATTTTATTTATAGTGATATAGATTAATATTAGTTTATGATCAATTTTTATAGATGTATCTTGATTTTATTTTCGTATGTAAATTGTCATGCTGAAATGTTTACTCGTCGTTCAAAAAAAAATGTCCACTATTTTTGTTGTCTTCATTACCTTGTGTTGTGCGATGGAAGGGTTCGTTGCAAGAGAGTATACATCTTGCAACCTGGACAAAATATGATTCTTATGATTCTATTCTTGTCAATGTAAAGAATGGAGAGAATCCTAGTAGTTTATTGGTTTTCAATGTTGTGGTTAGAAAGCTAACATATGAGGAAAAGATTTGAAAGGAAAGATGGTTAATATTTATCAAAAACCACAAACATTAATTAATTATCTTATAGATACATTTTCAAATGAAGGATATTGGATTTTGGATTTGAATTTGTTCTCGGGTTCAGGTAAGAATTGTGATCTAACATTTATGAAATCATACTACAATCTTATATTATTTTTAATTTATGTCTTTTTACAGTATTTAACTTCATTATTTATTTTGTATTTGTTTATTAGGTACAACATTAACCTATTTCTTATAGAAAGGAAGAAATTGCATAGCCATTGAAAGTGACCCAATAAAGTGTAGTTTTATTCAACAAAGAATTAATGTTATTCCAGCTCTTCCAGATGAAATGCAAGAAGTTGGCTTGAGGAAAGGATATTTTAGTGAATCAAAGGTGACAAAAATGTCAAAGGAACCTCAATTGCCATTAGGAGGATTGATTGGAAAGGATCACATTGGAGAACTTGTGGATATCAAAGACCCAATGGAAGAGAAAAATGACACAATGGAAGCACAAAATGATGTCAAAGAAGATGATAATGTGTCTGTTGAGAATGATGAATTTGGGATATATGATATTGTTGGTAGTTTTAAGATGCCCTTGAAGATGATGCTCATTTTTGCAAATTTTTTATGAGCTATAATTGTAATGTTTTGAGTTTCAAATTTTAAAATAAGAATGAATATATATATATATATATATATATATATATATATATATATATATATATATATATATATATATATAGTTGTTTTATGATGTATCTTTTTTATTGTTTTATTTTTTCTTTTATTTGTATGTGAAACACTATATTAGGGAAAAATTTATTAAATGTTGTAGTTTTTTACTTCAAGTGTATAATAATATGGGGAAAAAAAATTATAAAATTTTCATTTTTTTTTGTTCAATTATGTCCATAAAAATGCTTTATTTGATATGTTATTTTAAATGAATAGGTTCCAAAATGTATAGGTTTTTTATTATATATGGTTGTAAAATGTATAGTTTTTTGCTAAATATTCAAAAATAATGTTATTTAACTACAATTATTTTCTATGTATTGAAGTAAAGGTAAACAATCTCTTAAAAATGATGTTTCCACTATATTTTAAAAGTATGAAACAATAAATTAATTAAGGAGACACAATTGTATGAAAAATCGTAATTCAAAAAAGTAAATGGTAAAAAATATTTTTAAGATTGAAAGAAGCATGGGAAAATGATTAAAAACATCGTTGAAAAAAAAATAGAAAATAAATGAAAAATAAGCATTTAAAAAAACAATGTGGAAACATAGTGGATCGAAAAATTTAAAATATTGAAAAACCACCTAAAAAGGGAGGGGGGGTGCTACTAGTAGCACCATTTTTAAAAACGGGGTAAAAAATGTGACCCCCAAGAAAACGAGAACTCTATAGAGTTCTCATTAAGTTGGTAACTATGTTTATTTTGGCTATTGATGGTGATGTACTGGTAATATCTTGGACTGCGTTCTTCTAGAGAAAGGTTGTTAGATTTTCTCCCAAGGTTAGGTTTCCTAAGATAAACTCTTGTGTTCTTGTGTCTATTGTGCATGGTTAATATTTATAGATCTTGTTATTTTCGTTGCATTGTTATAGTTGATATTTTCAGTGTATAGTTATTCTATGATAACCGATGTATGAAAGTGAATCTTGTTATTAATCATAAGGCAATAACTATCATATCCAAGAATCATATAAACATCAACATGGAATCAGAGCTCGTTGAAATATTGTCATTGCACAGTTTTTGTTTGTCCCTGCATAGACCTGAACTGGTCAAGCTTGTTGAGCAACTTATTGGAGGACGTTGAGTTTAATTTTGACATATATCATCTCGCCCTAGACAAGAACACCTCATGGTGGTCTCAGATCACAACTTGGTGAAAGTTGAAATTTCTCATTGCAGTTGCAGTTACAGTTACCAATTGCAATTGCAGTTACTAGTTGCAGTTGCAGTTACCAGTTGCAGTTATAGTTGTAGTTGCCAGTTGCAGTTATAGTTGCAGTTGTCAGTCGCCAGTTGCAGTTGTTGTTGCTAGTTGGCAGTTGCACAAACCTTGAGATTAGAAGACAAGCTAGATGGTGCTACAAATTTGAGAGGTATGCACTTGTATATAAGTTATATCATTTAGTATATTTGAGGGTGTTTGCAGGGGATGTACAAGGGACCTTGTCCAAGCAATGACCCAAAGGGATCATTGGATCTCGTGCATTCAGAGGAATAACGCACCCTCCCTAGAAATTAAGACTCCAGGTTTGCATATCAGATTTGATATTTTTATATTGTTGCATCTTAAATAAATGTTGTAAATTGGGACAACAGTCTTTAGAGATCTATTACTGCTAAGTACTTTTTCCATCAAATGTTTTGAATATTGTTAGTACAATGATCATTGTATAAAAGACCATTGTTTAGTACTACCGATGCACTTATTTACAAGATAAAATTGATCTCTTCTAGGACATTTTATTGGTTGTTGTCTTTGTCCCGGGAAGGTTACTATGGAGGTCACAACACTAGAAAAGTGTTGATCTTGTATTTTTTTCTTGTTTTGTTCCAGGCAGGTTACGATGAAGGAATGATTGGTAGCAACACTAGAGAAGTGTTGTTCTTTTTGTTTGTTTCTTATTCGTGTTCTTGTTCCAGAAATGTCACAAGTGATGGATCTGATAAAGAGCTATAGTGATGATTGTTCATGTTCCTATTTTTTGTTGTTCTTTCTTATATTTTCTATTCATAAGAATATTGTTATTGCCTGTTATTTTCGCTTGTTATTTCTCTTGTTTCGGGCAGGTCACAAGTGGTAGATCTGAGAGGGAGCTATAGTGATGGTTGCAGGAGTCAAAAGATTAGATGGTCTAGTTTGTTACATGGATTAGACTATCTAGACATAGAGTTGTGTATATGACCGTACACATCCATAAACTGAAGGCGAAGAGGACGAAGTTAGAACCTTCTGAAAAGAAGGATACTTTTGTGGGATATAGATTGTTTCACATGGAGATTGACAGTGAGGAGTAGATGTCTCCCCCAGTGGTGAGGTAGGTGGCCCCACCAAATACCATCTCAGAAGGAGCCAAAGTTCATAGGGATTCAACCCTTAGGATCTAGTAGGGAGGAGNATTGGAGATCAGACTTCAGAAGATGCAAAGGGAGAAGATGGCTCCGAAGATTGTATAGACTAAGAGGGAGTCAAGCTTAAAAGGGAGCATGAAGACTCAGAGTGAGCCTGATCTTAGAGAGAGTCAGTTGGCTCAAAGGGAGAGTCGATCATTCAGAGGGAGTTCCCCCCTCAGGTTTAAGTGGGAGAGATACATCTTCCAGGACTAACAGATAGGTGTCATGATTTGAGAAGGCTTCAAGGAGATGTGAGATATCCTTGGAGGATACACTTGTTTCAGTAGATCTTGCTACAGTGACAGAGGAGGCAGCCAATCAAGATGAGTAGGTATGGATTTTGTCTCAGTCACAAAGGGAGCAGCCAGTGAGGCATACTGGACAACAATGACAGAGAGAGTTGAACTTAGAGTTCGAGATGGAGGATCATGGCCGAATGTACTCTTATGATAAGAGGTGTGAGGAGATCAGATGAGATCTTATTCATTCAGGGGATACTAATGAGATTTGATATGATGGAATGAAAGTCCATGACTACACCTATGATGACAAATCTGAATAAGTTGAGTGATTCTACTTCAAATTCAGATTTGGTGGATCCCACAATGCACATGCAGTAGATCGGATCCTTGATGTGCTTGGTTAATGCCAAGCCAGATATTTGCTTTGCAGTGAGCACCTTGAGCCAGTATTTGGTTGAAGTCAAGGCAGTTATTGTTAGAAAAATAGGTGTGCTTGTTTCACCACAGACATTATCCCAATATTGTCACCCAACCATAGGCACAAATGCCACCCCCAAGCACCTTAACCTTGATAGAGAGAATAATTTTGGAAGCAAACCCTAGAACCAATAGCCAACCAAGGTAGTGTACCTCTCTCCAAAGCTAGCATACCAAAAAGAAAGTCCAAACCATAACTAGGAAGAAAGTCCAACCATAACCAAATACCAAGTCATCAGGTTCCTTCTCTTTTCTTGCTTCAATCTGTGGTTCCATGATCTTTCCTTTCATGATATCCAACACTTTATTCTTGGCAAGGATGATGTCAATCCTTGTCTTCCATGATATAAAGTTAGAAGCCCCTTCTAACTTGTTTTTTGAGTTCATACAATAAGTCATGACTGCTTTGACTCGATCAACCTTTGACTTTGACTTGGTTAACCTTTGACTTTGACCAAAAACTCAAAATTGATGCCTTGGCTAGCTGAGAATACCAAGAGGTGCGCTAGGCTAGGGTGCACTAGGTTATCCAGGAATTACATCAAGCTCTTCACTTAAGGTTCCTCAAAAAGAGGGTTAGGGTTTCATCGCTGCAGCAAAAATTTGACTACAATTGACCAAATCCTCCCAATCTATCTTCAAGCAATTAGACTATCTGAAGATGGTGTGGGACCATAACCTGTTAGGAAAATAGATGTGTTTGTTTCACCATAGACAATATCTCAATATTTTCACCCAACCATATGCACAAATTCCACCCCCGAGCACCTTAACCTTGACAGAGAGAATAATTTTGGAAGCAAACCCTAGAAACAATAGCCAACCAAGGTAGCTTACCTCTCTCTAGATTTATCGTACCAAGCAGAAATTCCAAACCATAACCAGACAGAAATTCCAAACATAGCCAAAGACCAAGTCATCATTGCTGCAGCAGTAGCTCTCCTTCGGCCATGCACACCACTTGTCCTTATGCAGTTGTGAGGGTGAGAGTGACAAATGAGCTCTAGCGCCCTCTTATTGATAGTCCTCCAAGTGACCTAACTAGTCCGACTTCTACTTTTGGAGGATAATAACTCAATAATAAATATTCTCTTGACTCGATTTGTGGAGCCAGGATGAATTTGTGGAGTCACCAGATAGATGATTACAACCAACTGAAAATGTCTAATCTTTGTCTATCATCAAATATCAGCTCTATGTCGTATCCCAGGAAAGCAAAGCTTGAATTCTGTCTCCCCGGCAACGGCGCCAATTTGTTATCACTCCAAGAAACTCCTTAGGGTTGTAGGCTAAGGATGCTTGGTAACTTAGAAATAATGATTTTTATGTGTTTGGGACAATGGGGTCTTCAATGATTTGTATAAGAAATAGCTCATCACACATCTAAAGATGTAGTGCTTTCAGTAAACAATAACCAGATCAAATAATTGAAAGAGAGGATGGAGAATACTATTCTTGATTTTCCAATACAAGTGAAAGTAGGGCCTAATACAAGACAGCAAGGAATCCTTTAATTTCAAGCCTATGAGTTCAATAAAGAGGTAGCAGTCTTTATGAACTAAAATAAACTGAAAGTAAAGTACAGAAAATGAAATATGGACAATTCTGGTATTGCAAACGAAAGGAAACTCCACTTTATTTTTGTAAAAAAAATTCTATACAATGGCATAAAATATCTCCCAGTTTGAACCCTTGTTTCATATCAAAAATAGGCATTTATAGCCTCTTACAAACGGTTTTACAGATCCTAAAAAAATGGATCTGTATTTAATAAAAACAATTCAAATCTAACTCAACAACTTGAAAATAAAGTTCTTAACAACTAAACTTAGAACTTGAATTGTTTTCAATCTCCAAAATTTGCCATCTGCATCCTTCAGCTCCTGGGATCTACAATGTAATGAAACATGGCAGGACACCTATTTTGACAGTTGGATTTCTCCAACGTTCATGGTCGATTTTTGAGGAAGTTGTTTTGCATGTGGTTGCCAAAATTCTCTCGAACCTCTGATGCTGAGTCCTTTGCATGTGATCTGATAGTCCCTTGATACGCTAGAACTCCTTCATAAGCTATTTGGAATGACCTGTTCTATCCTTGGCTTCAAAAATTACTTTTCCAGCTTTCAACAGCTAACTCGTTTAATATTTCGTGGGTTAGCTGTTGAAAGTCGCCACTTTCAACAGCTAACGGGTCATAAAATATCGCTTTGCGCTGGTGAAATCCTTGACTGCGCCCAAAACGAGTTTTCACCTTCAAAATTTTGATTCCATCAAAACTCAGTGTGTCTCTGACTTCTCTCCTTGCATATTAACAGCGACTTGAGCAAGTACCTTCAGATCTGGATGGGATTTTTGCCTTCGTTCTTGTTTCAATCTTTTTATCTGTCTTTTAAGGCATTTGGCAAGCCACCAGAGACTCCTGATTGATAGTCCTCCAAGTGAATTTCATCCCACTTTAAGACCAAATCCCCTGTTTTGAAGACATCTGATTTGACTTTCTTGTCGAAAGTTTCTTTGATTCTTTCTTGATGCAATTCTGTTTTTTCCAAGAGTTGCTCTTTATCTTGCTGTAGTTCTACCAAATTGTGAATTCTCCTGGTCAAATCACTTGGTTCATAATCAGTTTCTTGTAAGAACTTTGCAACTGGTAATGCAAGTTGAACAGGAAATATGGCCTCAGTACCATATACCAACTTGAAAGGAGATGTACCGATTAATTTCTTACATGTTACCCTATCAGCCCACAAGGCAAATTTCAGTTTGGAATCTCAACCTCTGGCATTTTGTTCAAGCAGCTTCTTTATGATTCTGACTAAACTCTTGTTGGATGACTCAGCTAAACCATTCCCTTGTAGATAGTAAGCTGTGGAATGTACCAACTGAATTCCCAGCTCTTCACACAATTTCACCAAGTGTTTGTCTTTGAATGCAGCAGCATTATCAGTTACCAATCTCTTGGGACAGCCAAATCTTGCAAATATGTTTTCCTACAGAAAGTTTATGATGACAATATGATTGGCGTTCCGGGTGGGAATAGCCTCAATCCACTTTGTAAAGTAATCGGTGGCAACCAGGATCCACCGATGTTGACCACTAGAAGGCAGATGAATTTCACCTATGAAGTC
>JZKD02S1625968.1:73074-100442 GCA_000966675.3 Picea glauca
ATACTTTTTTAACTTTCTATAGTCGGAATGGTCATGTTCGATTCATGATTTTTAATTAAATTATATTAAATATAATACCTTATTTATTATATTAAATGTGTTGGACAGAAAACTTAGTTTATAACATGTTCTTTTGATATCTCAAGAACTTTTATTTTCTGTCGTGTAGTTTTTGAACAAATTGTCTTCTATACAAATTCATCTGCCCAACGTTGATGGAAATGTCGCTTCTCCAGGTATTGGTGTTCAGTCTTCGTTACAGTCTCCCATGCAACAAATTCTGCAAGTGCCTGGACGTGTAGAATCATGTGTTGGCTCCATCACTCCTCTTCCGTGCTCAACAGATGTGCCTGTTACCAACCTTGATGGAAATATCGCTTCTCCAGTGTTCAGTATTCTGTACAGCCTCCCATGCAACAAATTCTACAAGTGTCTGGACGTGTAGATTCACATGCTGGCTCCATCTCTCCTATGTGCTTAACAGATGTGCCTGTGACACAACCCCCTATGATGTCTCATCAATTAAACACTGTTTATGGATATGAGTTGGTCGATTTCGTACCTGAATGGCCATTTTCATTTGGTATAACTGTGGATATGTTGAACAATCTGGGAAAATCACTTACTCCATCACTTGATAGCATATCTCAGCCATTATCATCTCATAGACCACATTGTCCGTCCAGTAACAATCCGAGTTCATCGACTGTGATCCCAAATCCACAAAATCCACAGCACTAATTGCAACATTTTAACACCTCCTTGCCAATGCAATCCGCTGCTCATCCATTGCAGAATTTGAGACAACAACCTTTGCAAATGCATCCAGGACAGACTGTTGAGAAGCCACCGAGAAGAAAAAACATTACTCATCCAGAACTGACTGTTGAGCAGCCACCAAGAGGAAGAAACATTACTCATCCAGGACAGACTGTTGAGCAGCCACCAAGAGGAAGAAACTTTACTCATCCAGGACAGACTGTTGAGCAGCCACCAAGAGGAAGAAACTTTACTCATCCAGGACAGATTGTTGAGCAGAGGAAGAAACTTTACTCATCCAGGACAGACAGTTGAGCAGCCACCAAGAGGAAGGAAGAAACTTAGGAGTCCTTCGGGGTGCAGTTCCCTTAACTACCGTTTTAATCCAACCCAATGTCAAAGCAACATGTCCCAGGGGTGCAACTCCATTAACTCCGGCCACAATCAGGCCCTATTCCAGAGCAATATGTCCCATGAATACAGTCTCACTATCTCTGGCCCCAATCCATTAACTCCGGCCACAATCAGACCCTATTCCAGAGCAATATCTCCCATGAATACAGTCCCTTTATCTCTGGGGCCAATCCGACCGAATCCCAGAATAAATTCCCGTATTGAGTTAGTGAGAAATAAGTCCCAACCCTTCCCAGAAACATGAGTGACATCCCTTTACTAATGTAATCAGCGGCTCATCCATTGCAGAATGTCAGACAGCTACCTCTGCAAATGCATCCCGGACAGGTTGTTGGTCCGCCACCTGTGTTAGAACTGTTTGCATAAAAAAACTCCATGCATTAGCAATCGGCTAGGAAGCAACTTAGGAGTCCCCGGAGCAACATGTTTCAGTAGTGCAGTAACCTTGACTTCGGCCCCAGTCTGATACAATGCTAGAGCATCATGTCTGAAGGATACAATTCCATTAACTCTAACCCTAATCCAACCCGATGACAGAGTAAAATGCTACTTGCAGCATGACGACTGTTTACTTTTTTTATTTATAAATATTTCATTGCTTTTTTATCATGATGTGATATACTTCTCTCATGGTTTTAACGGAGAGTCAATTTTAAATTTGTGAATATTTCAATTTTAAATTGGTTTTAAGTGGAGAGTCTTTTTTTAATGGTGATGTGATATGCTTCTGAAGGTTACAAGGAGAGAGGCAATTTTGATATATATAGTTTTCTATTTTGTAATTTGGATTCAAAGAGAGAATCAATTGTTTATTACAATTTAGTTTTGTTTATGTTTAATTTAGGGTAATTTAACGTCATATGCACATTATGCTTGATCTCTTCTTGTTTAAAAATAAGTACTCAATTTCAATTTTTTTTTTCATCCAAGAGGTATAGAAGTTAATTTCAATTTATATTTTTTTATTTTTAGTTTTTATTTATTAAGTGATGAGAACTTAATTTATTCTTTGTGAAAAAGTATAGATTTAAAAAATTTCATCAAATCAATATATCTAGTTTTGGTTTTTTTTTTTAATTAGTATAAAGAAAAAAATAAACATTATTAAGATAAGAATAAATTCTCATGAGTTTTATAGTAAAAATGTGAGCAAATGAATTCCTAAAACTCCATGGGATGAAAGAGTGTGTCATCTTTGTGAAATTAAGAAAGTTGAATATGAAAAGCATTTTCTCTTAGATTAACTTAACAAAACTATGATGAACTTGAAAAGCTTCTCTTAATACTTTTAGAACCCAGAAACAAGAATTGCAAGTAATCCCTTATTAAAATTTGATAAACCAATTTAGTCTCAATAAAAATTAATCATCATCATCAATATTGACAAACCCTCTCTCCCTAAAAGTCCAACTTATATAGTAAAATTTTAAATTAGATTTCAAAAATATTTTACTTTACCGTTTTCTCTCTGGGCCAATAGGCTTTCATCTAAGTGGTGCACTGTAGAGCTAAAAAAGCTAAAAGCCTAAACAAAAGATGAATATGACCGTTGAAGTACGAAATGAAAGAGCTTTAAAGCCTGAATGGCCCATTACATTTCGACATCAGTATTTTTTAAAGCTCTTTGCGCTGTGTGGAGCACTACCTGTTTCTGAGTAGTTAAACGCCGTGCTTCTTCAGATTCATCAACTGGGTGTCTTCAGAGCCTCACAAGGTAAGGCCGATTGGATTTCAGGGAATAGTTTGTGTGGCAAAGCAGAGAGAGCAAACTATCAAGCTTTTTTTCCTACTGATGATCAGTATCTGCATACCCAATTTTGTGATGATTTTTGTTTGTACAGTGCATTGGATTTGAGTTGATTTGTGTTTGATAAGGAGATTCGATTTTTGGCTTTCAGCTCTCCCATTAAAGATAGCGCATAGCCCTATATGGAGATCACACAAAGAAGGGACTCCGTTCAATATTCGCAGGTTTCTACTAATCCCATTCTTTATTACAGTGATTGATATAATTTATTACTTGTTTAAATTTTAAGATGGAGAAAGATATTTTAGATATAGTTTATTTTTTGTATTTTAAGGGGTTTTAGATGAGATATTTTAAAAATAATTTTAAGAACAGAACAGATTTGTCCATATTTATGAATGGTATTGGTTAAACCTTTTTTGGGGGTTTTTGGTCTGAATCCTGCTATGTAAATTTGGATAAAATCTTTATTTTCTGTTGTTTAAATTGCATTTCTAAATGTATAAATGGATTCAGCTTGCTGAAAAATCCCTGGAGCACTCAGATTATATAAACTTAACCACTCAAATCTTCAAATCAAACCATTCATCACCAACAAAATCAAACTGAAAAAATTACAGGAAAACAACCCAAAAATAGAATGTTTAAACTACTGCTTAATTATTCAAATTTACATATACTAGCAAACGCCAGGCCGTGCCTTCTTAATCCATTTCTTGTGTAGTTCAGAAGTCATTGGTGCTCATGGTATTTCTACTTATTAATATTTTTGGTCGAGGGCACAATACTTTGAATTTGATAAATTGAACTTGTTTTCCTTTTAAAATATATTGCTATTTTAGAGGTATTTCTATTTTTTTGTCGAACTATTTACTTCTTGGTGGGGTACAGTCCTTTGAATTTGATAGGTTGAACTTATTTTTCCTTTAAACTATATTTCACACATCATGTATTGCCTGATGCCACTTTACATAGCCATGCTGATGTGGATGCCACTATATCTTTGTCTTATTAGAAGTATCAAACCAAGTAGGAAATATGTTCCATCATTTGCATTTTAAACTCTTTTTCTGTACACAGCCATGCTGATGTGGATGCCACTACATCTCTCTCTTATTAGAAATATCAAACCAAGTAGGAAACCATTTCCATCATTTGCATTTTAAACTTTTTCTCTGTACACACCATGTTGATGTGGGTGCCACTACATCTGTGTCTTATTAGAAGTATCAAACCACGTAGGAAACTCTTTCCATCATTTTCATTTTAAACTCTTTCTCTGTACAAAGTCATGTTGATGTGGGTGCCACTACATCTCTGTCTTATTAGAAATATCAAGCCAAGTAGGAAACCCTTTCCATCATTTTCATTTTAAACTCTTTCTATGTACACAGCCATGTTGATGTGGGTGTACACATCCATGTTGATGTGGGTGCCACTACATCTTTGTCTTATTAGAAGTATCAAGCTTAGTAGGAAATCCTTTCCATCATTTTCATTTTAAACTCTTTCTCTGTACACAACCATGTTAATGTGGGTGCCACTACATCTCTGTCTTATTCGAAGTATCAAGCCAAGTAGAAAACCTTTCCATCATTTTCATTTTAAACTTTTTCTCTGTACATGGTGATGTGGATGCCACTACATCTCTGTATTATTAAAAGTATCAAGCCAAGTAGGAAACCATTTCCATCATTTTCATTTTAAACTTTTTCTTAACATTGTTGCTAAAAGCTTATGTTATTACAAATTCTTATTTAATGTTGCTTAAGTATAATTGTTTTGTTATTTTTAGTTGTAGACATTTACTCAAATGTGGCTCAGCCTCTTCACAATTGTATTGAAAACATTTTATGTTCAAGTATAATTGTTTTTTATTGCTTGTTCAGATTTCTACACTCATTAGTTTTTATTTTAATGTGACCCAGCCAAAGGAAAATAGAAAATGGGTTGAAATGATTTTTTTGGTTATATGTTGGTTTTTTTTTGCAAGTACGAATATATATATATATATATATATCTATATATTGTTTTTCTTTGTTTTAATTTAAAGGTTTTTTTCCTTTTATATATAGAGAGAATGTTTTTAAAATAATATTTATATTTATATTTAGACTGGTTTTTATTTTTCTTAGTTTTAGTTTAAAGTTTTTCTTTTTCTTTTTTACATATCATTTGCATTAGATTAAGGACTGTACATCAAGGAAAACAACATCTTGGATGTAGACCCCAGGCATTTGCCATAACCTTTTATCATAACATAATTCTTTAATAAAAATATAGTTATAAGAAGATCCATAAAACCCTATAATCTCATTAATAACAAATATAAAAAAAAAACATTTTTAATATTATCAATATTAAAACTAATATTAAAGTTTTTTCTCATTCTATATTATGTTTAAGATTTGTTAAATTCTATTCATTTAAATTTTAAACCGTCTAAATTTCAATCTAAATTATTAATATAAAGATACTAAATCAATTTTACACTTAAATTTATCATTTTCCAACACTCCCTTTTACACTAAAACTAGTAAATGCTAAAATAAATCATTAGAGTATGTGATGTGTTGCAAATGTGAAATAAATCATTAAAGTATGTGATATGTTGAGCTCTATAATAATGATAAACAATTCACTAAGGGTCAGACGTGGCAAATGTTTTTCGTACCAAGTGTATAGATGATCCCCATTTCTCGCTACGTCAATGGCAACCTGTATTATTGACCGCAACTAACGAGGCGAATTAAAAAAAACTTTATCACTCAAAATAAAACTAGTGGTAGAGCTGCAAATTCCACGTGGTATTATTCATTGTATATAACACTAGCACAGCTGCTAATTCGCGGCTGAGAATGTCGAAAGGTATCAGTTGAGAATGTGTTCCCAATATAAAACGTTTGTGGTAATCTGTCTGTGATAATATGAAACGTTTTGTTGCACGGTTTAATCTTACTTAATCATTTAAATGTGGCAATTACATATCCTTATAGTAATTTTTTAATGTAATTAGGTAAATGTTAAAAAATAAACATGTTAAATGCAAGAAAGTTATAAATAATAAATCTGACCCACTGATTTTGGAGGACCACTAAGAATATGCCAGTATCTTCAATACATAACCATTAGATTAGAGTTTAAGGTTAAATAAAATTAAAAGATCATTAATTGTACCCATTATCAATAAGTGTACACCTTTAAACATAATTATAAATAAATTTAAAATATTTTCATCTATATCAAATTATGTATTAAAATAAGTTAAATTGCATAAACTTAAACTCGTATTTGAAAATCCATCTTACTTTTTTAAAATTATATTTTTGTTTAGTTGATGGGAAGAAGAAATTTTACATGTAAAATTGGTCACAATAATATACTCTGTTAATTTTTGGAATCCGTCATAGAAAATACAAAACATAATCCATGTCATTTTTTAAAACTAAATTAGGACTTTGACACATGTAAGACTGGTGAGCATAATACACTAGTGTTAATTTTTGAAATCCCTCACACTTATGAAAAGACGGTAATCTTTAACATGATAATGTTAAGTTTTTTATTTTTTAAATGTGAATTAATAATCATTACATTTATTTTTTATTATGTTCTTATAATTTTACTTTAAAACATTTTACTATTTTGTATATAATTATATGATTCATAACTACAATTAATTTTAAATCTTATATCTTTTATTTAATGACCTTTATCGACTCCAAATTTTTTAACGAGACTCGGCGATACGATTCTAAAAGGATATAGAATGTTTTCATCAACGTGTAATGGTGGCCACGAGTAGCGGAATTTCAATTTAGCAGAATGAGTGGATTACACTAGCACAGTTGCTAACTCTCAGTTGGTGAACGTCTAAAGGTTTACAGCTGAGGAAATCCGAGGTAGAGGAAACGCATGGATAGTTGATTAAATTCGTGATAGCATGGAAATGTGGCTTGTCTAATTTCCAAGAATGAAGTTGAAGGAGTGTCTGTTTAACTGCTAAACGTGGTAATTTTAAAGGTTAATTATTTAAACTTGGCAATCATATGATGTTACAGTAATTTCTAATCATAAGTAAATGCTAAAAAGTAAACAGGTTAACTGATGCATTCGTAAATGCAAAGAAGTTATCAACAATAAATCTGACTCATTGATTTTGGAGGACGACTAAGAATATACCGGCATCTTCAATGTGTAGTCATCAGATTATAATTTAAAATTAAAAGATGATTAATTGTGCCTATCTCCAATAGGTATACACCTTTCAATCTAATAAACGAAATTAGCAGAAAACGATTTAAAATGAAAAACTCTAAAATAGCGGCGATCGATTTAAAATGTTTTCATCAACCAGTAACGGTTGCCAAGAGTAGCGGAACTGTATATTTCAATTTAGTAGAATACGTGAATTACATAAACATAAAATAGTGTTTGAAAATTCATCCAACTTGTATATAAAAAAAAGCTATATTTTAGTTAAGGGTTTATCCATTCTGGTCGAATGATTGAAACTCACAGCATCAGCTCTAGCAGTTGCCATAAGAAAACCATAGTGAGTCATCAAATTCCGAGTTTATGTCACTTTTGAGATGTTCGCCTGAATAAGCAGCAGCAATTTATAGTCTGATTTTAAGAAGATTTTTTTTTAAATATAAGTTAATAATCATTACATTTATTTTTATTTTATTTTTTTTAATTGTATTTTATTATATTTTAATATTTTTTATATAATTATTATGAGATGTTTATTTAAAGATTAAGTAAAATATTTTTTTAAATAATAATTTATTTTTAAGGTCAGCATCAAATTAGACACCAAATTAATATATATAATTATAAGATACCCACCTTAAAACTCAAGAATAATTTATAAGTTAATTTTAACTAAAAAAATAAATATAAGTTAATAATCATTACACTTATTTTATTTTTATGGATTTTTTTAATTGTATTTTATTATATTTAATATTTTTATATATTTAAATTTTAAAATTTATAACTCCTCTTGTTTCTAAATTTTATCTCTTTTATTTAATATTATTTATCAATCCTAAATCTTTAAATTTATATTTTATATTCTCTTATCCATAACACTAATCTATAAAATATATATATATATATATATATCAACCTATAATATTAATAATAAGTATCATATTTGTCTTTCTAACATATCAACCTCTAACATTGATAACACATATCATTATTAGTATCATTTTAATGTATCCACTCTTAACATTTAATGTTTCCACTCTTAATATTTATAATCCCTTGTTCCTTTAACATTATAACACACTAATCACTATGATCATTAATAACATTGTAACTCTAAAAACCATAACTATTAGTTCACCTAACTCATCTAGCCCATATACTACTAATCTCTATTCTATATAACCCATATCAACCCCTAGCATTTATAACCTCAAATATAACCTATAACACATATAACCCTATCTACCCCTACCACTTGAAATATGTAATATAATAGGTAAAACCACTTATTATCCCTAATACACATAACTTCTAAATTTTATTACTCCTTGTCCTTGACCCTTCAAGCATATAACTTTTTTACACAACTCCTAAATTCCTACAACCCTTCACACATGTGAATCTCAACACCTAATACTTATAATATTTATCTCTTATTTCCTCAAACCCAATTAACCCTTAAAGCACTAACTCTTATAACCATTATCACCCAGAACCCATGTACTCCTAAATATAAATAGTATAACCCCTAATATCTAATTGTGACAACATGTATGAATTATAACCACTAATATAACCATTAACTCCTAAAGAACCACTAAAACCTTTACTATAACCTAATAAAAATAACCCCTTATTCCTAACCCCAAACATATCTCCTCAAGTTCTAATCCATATTTAACCATTTTACTCATTTAATATGTCATTCTTAATACATATAATATATTACCCCTAACACATATAAATATGTGACTAACCCTTAAATCTCATTACCCCAAAAACCAAACTTTATAACATGATAACCATTTATCCTTAAACATTGTTGCTCCCAATAACTAACTTTTATAACTATAACCATTATTCGTCATAACCCTTTATGTAATCATTAATATCTAAGCAGTATAACACGTATAATATATATTGTCTTATTACTAACTCATATTAACCCCTAATATAACCTTAAATCCATATAATCTCTAACCCATATGACCATGAACCATAACCCCTAATACCTATAATATTTGATTTTGTCCCTTTACCATTAACACTTATAACTCCTAACACCCAATATGCATATAACCTTCACTTATTTAGCACATGTCCCTTAACCTCTATAATCTCCTAGTCCATAACCACTATAATCCCTAGTACATAAACCTTAATACCTTTAATCGATTTAAATTTATCACTCCCAACTACTATTACCCCTATTATAAGTAATAAAAATTATAATCCCTAATTCTTATAAGTCCTAACTATTATCATCCCTTAAATCCTATGATTCAAACAACCCTTAATCCATATATCCCATAAGACCCAACCTTTAGTACCTCGGATGGGGCGACACATAGCACACAAGCGTCACATCGCACCAAGCCAAACCAAGCCATAAATAAGGTAGGTTGGCTCCCATCCCCTCGTCATTAAGTATGGGAGCCAGCCTTAACTGCCAGCCAAGAGCCATGGGACTGCTCCCTCGCATGAACAGATCGTCGGAAAGGAAATTCAATGCAGGGGGGCGATAATGGAAGTCGTCATGTCACACATCCCTGTTATCACCCAGCTATGCATCAATTCTCTCCATTTCTCCCTCGGTTCGCACCAGGCTAGCGGTTTTGTGCTCTGGTGCGGCCATTACAACACCTCCTGCAACTTCGCCATTAGAATCACCTTCTCGATGCCACGGGACAGAGGTAAGCCATGTCGTGGCCCTGCCTGGTATAGCCTGGCTACAAGACAAAGGCGGAAGAAGAGGCTAGAGTAGGCGCTCTCCATGGCACGCACTCAGAGAATCAGACAACTCGTAGGGAAGGGATGGCCTGGTCACCTCCAGTGGCTTATGTGGAGGAGGTCATTCTGAAGGAACCCATACAGATCCCTCCGGATTCTCTTCTATTCACAGTGCCAGAGAATTGGTAGCCTCCAAGCAACTTCCCTAAGGAAGACACTCAGTCAGTTACAGCGGCCCACCACGAAACCAAGACCATGGAGGAAAAAATGGAGGAGTTCCACATCTTCTACGTCGAGGAGGATTTCCCAGAGGAGCTCCTCCATATGGCCTCTCAGGATGCCACACTTCCAGCGAGCTACGATCCTTCCAAAGCCACTACCCGAGAAGAGGACCTCGGGAAGAAGGTAGGAGCACAAGGACGGAGCATGATAGCGAAGCAATAGGACGGGGCATAGGATGGCATGCAGGCTGCAACAAGCAAGGTTGTGGAGGTTGGCACGTCGAAGGAGGGTGGTGAGGTCCTTGTGCCACCTCCTATCTTGATTGCACTGGAACAGTGGTGTGTCCCCCCGCCCTTCTTCCACCCGAAATAGTTAAACTTGGTGTTTGACCTGAGAAGTTAGATGGCAGACCAAGTCTACTGTGGCACACTCATGAACCAATGCATAGACATGATGTACGAGGCTTTCTCCAATGCGCCAACAGGGCAAAGATGTCCAACGTGTGCGAGACCTTATGCTCTGCCAACTCGGAATGGACCGCACAATGAAGACCCCGACAAGGCCACCTCTGGAACCAACGGGTAATTGCTTGGCTAGGAGTGCTTTCTGGTTATGGTTAGATGTTTAGGTTTTGGTTAGGGGTTTAGTCAACTCAAACTCTTTAATGTCTAGTCTAGTTTCAATTTCAGTTTTCATGGTTAATGTACAGAATATAGGCCGCCACCTGTCCTAGTTTTCTTCCAGGCAGGGAAGATGGCGGTCCGCCTCTTTTGGACATGGATATCCAAGGTTGCCAATTGTTCTAGTTTCCGCTAATTTGGTCGAATAGCTAGAAGCCTAAGGATAGATGTTTCTTTTTGCATGTGATATAATACTATAGGATCTACCCTCTTTTTACTTAAAAAAAAAAAACCAACCTTTAGTTCTTATAACCCTCAACCTATATATATATACCATAATATCTATAATTTATAACCCTTATATCCTTTATTCCATATAACACATAACCCCTTTAATCCATTTAAACCCTAATCCCTATAACATCTAGTAATAAACTCTAAATTCTATAGGCACTAACTCTTATAAACACTATCATCCATAACCCTAACATAACATTTATTCCTTTAACATATAAATCCTTAACATCTATAACACTTCTAACCTATATCCATTTATCACATCAACCCTTAACATTTATAATTCTTACCTCATAAAACTATAATCCTAAATGTTATAATCACATTATAAATATAACCAATATAATCACTAAAATGTCGTAACTCATATAGTCCATGTAACCTCTAATCTCTAAACCATTTAACCTTTACCAACCTTTGACACTTATAACCCATAATATGCCTAACTTCTACACTTTATCACCACGTATCCCTAACCCTTAAAGATTCTAACTCTTAACAAATAAACCCTATAAACTCTAACACATGACCCCTACAAACTCATAAACCCTACAACACTTATCATATCTATCTCCTAACATCTATGATCTCTAAGCCTTATTTCCCCTAACTCATTTAACTTTATAATCACTAACTCTTATAACCACTATCACCCATAACCAATGACCCTAATATAAGCCATATAACCCCAAATCTCTAGTTGTGATAATATATATCACCTACAACCCCTAATATAACTACCAATTTTTACAACTTGTACACCCTATAATTTTGAGCATAACCACAGTAATTGTTGGCCCTTGGTTATGGAAGGAAGCAAAGATCAAGAAATAAAAGGTAAAATGAGAACTGCTTGGAAAACACAGTGACAATCACTGGGTCGAAGTAAGCAAAAGAGAAGAAAAGCAGGAGCGAAGTACGGAAAAGCAAGTCATTGGATGAGGAGATCAGGGATGAAAGATCAGCAAGAGAAAAGAATCGTGGAGAACTCAGCAAGTAGAGAAAGCCACCATTGGATGCTTTGGAGCATCGCGCGACGAGGAAGGAAAGACAGGCTGGTGAAGCCCAGAAAACGTGGGTCAAGTGACCTAGGGTTTTGGGTAATTAATGTTTTGACACCTAGATTTTGACCTAAGGTTGTCGGTGAGGGATTGTAATGTATAAATAGACGTCGATAGGACCTAGGCCGAGTCAGTAGTAGCATTGGGTATTTCTATTGATTGTGGTTGATTGAGAGATTATTGTATTGTGAGAGAGAGAAGTGTTGAGAGTGAGAGCCTTCTAGTATTGTAAGATCTTCAGCTGGGTGCAAAGATCAGATCCTCCAGCTAGGTGTGCAGGAAGGGGAGAGAAAGAGAGAAGAAGAGAGAGGATCTGTTGGCTAGAGCGCAGATCAGAACAGTAAGCTTTATCTTAATATATCATAATCACAGTTTTGTGGACATAGCCCTAGAGAGAGGGTGAACCACATACATTTTGTGTTGTATGTGTGATTAATGCCTGGATTCTTGTTGTTGTTATGATGTCATTTGCATTATTGTGTTAGATCAAATCTATAGTTGCACAGAGTAGATCTAGTTGATAAGTGACACATGAATGCTACATTATTGTTGTATTAGTTCCACTTGATGTTCCCCTGGTTGTAGACATCTTTGTCCTGCAACCCCCCTCTTAGCTGCTTCGGGTGGGACTGCATCTGCTTCGCAGGTGTTTCCGAAAGGGCCAATATCTAGGGCTTGTTGGTGTGCTCTTGGAGTGAACCCCAGGTCTTCCCCTACACCAACAAATGGTTATGTTGTCGGGACTGGAATCCTTTTAAGGGAATGTCAAGGTGGTTCCCATCAAAGACCGATATTCAAAAGTGGATAGAGGATCAAGAGAGTGACTTCGTTGAAGACCATAACATGAACCCTAAACTGATTACTGAATATTGGCTACAAAGATACATCTTCACCGACATTCATGAGATCTTATTTGGAGGAATCCTCTAGGAGTTGTTTGAGTGGTTGGCTAGGTTAGTCGATACCCAGTTCGAGATCAGATCTAGACCTCCTATGGTTTGGACACCAACACTAATCCATAAAATCGAGAGAGTTGACAACGATGTATCCAGAGTAGTAGATCATTGGTTTGATAGTACCATTGGAGGGTATATCACTAAGTTTGTTGTTGACAGAATAGAATCGTATAGCCAAGCCAAGATATACTTTTTCAAAGGACCCAGAGGAAAATTTTTGCACTTTCTAAAGTTGAGAATCAAGATGCTCTTGCATAAAAACCACATCTTGAAGATACAGTAGATTGATTAGACCTGAAAAGGCTAATGATCAAGAACTCGGACAGCGACAGCGACACAGAAGCAAGACATACGCGCAGTGGGAAAGTATTTTGAGGGTTCACCTTGAGAAATTTTTTAAGCAAAACTACGGAGAAGAGGGTTTCTACAGTGGAGAAGAGGTAGATATAACCAATGAAGAACATTCAGATCCCACCAAAACAGAAGAAGGGGAAGTTGAAGAACTTCTCCAAAGCAAGCTAGAAACCTCAGGAACTGCGCGGACTACTGAAGTAAGTAACATTAATCCTCATATTGTCTTAACAGTACCTAGCAGTCAGACAAGAAGCCTAGTTAGCTCTATGGAAGATGAAATGAGGCTCCCTATCTTTAGAGGAGATGGATCTGAAGATCCATATCAGCATTGGTTTCTATGTGAAGCCGTATGGAATATTAAAAGTATCACCGATGAAGCCATCAAGAGAACCCAGTTCAGCACTACACTAAGGGACCGTGCACTGAACCGGTACATGAAACTTGTCCAAGGACTGGCGCAACCTAAGCCACTGAGCGAGATCAAGAATGCGTTGATTGCAGATTTTAAGAAACCTAAGTCGGAGTCGCAATGTATTACAGAGCTAAAAGAGATCAAACAAAAGGTAGCAGAACATGTTTGGGAATTCGACCAGATATTCAAGACCCTAACAGGTCGATTAACTTTTTAGATCCTCGATGACCAGAATAAAGAATGGTTCATCGTTGCACTATTACCACACATCAGAGTCCCTCTGATGCAGCAGAAGATTGCATCGCAGGCGGAAGCTTTGGAAATCGCCATGAAGCTTGAATCAACACCTCTGGGAGAATCGAGCTCAGGCATGAGCCAGATCATGAGTCAGCTAACCAGTTTGTCTTTATAGGTCGAGGATATGAAGAAAGATAAGGGAAAAGAGAAAAGGGAAGATGTCTAGTGTGTAAGATTCATATCAGAAGGTCATGATAAGGAACAGTGTCCCTTATTTCATGAGTATTTGGCCTCAGGAGCGTCGAGCCCCTTGAAGCAAGTTAACCTGCCATGGTGTGATGTGTGCAGAAATAGGCATCGCCTAGGTGAGTGTTATTACTGAAAGAAGTATGTTTAGACACCCACAAACTTGTATTGCACATTTTGTAAACTAGTGGGGCATGATGATCGAGATTTTAAATCTTACGATCTCATGCATGAGAGGTCGAGGGACATATACAAGATTCAAGGTGAAGTACAGCAAGAAGGAAACACTCTGTAGTACAACTCTCCAGGGAGAGGAAACTTCAATCCTCGCAGTGGATACAGAGGACGAGGACGAGGAGGAGGTATGGTTCGAGCCCAAGGACAAATAATCTGTTATAATTGTGCATAGCCAGGACACTTAGCAAGGGATTTTCAGAATCCTGACACAACCTGCATTTATTGTAACTCCTTCGATCATGTCATAGAGGAATGCCTTGTGCTACTAGCTAAGCTTCAGGAAAGACAAGGACCCCAGCAGAACCCACAAGTACAACTAATATATGTTGAACCTCGTGGAATGGACCCTAGAGTCATTGTCATTACTCGAGGAGGTGATGCTACAGGAGAGGATAGAACAACCCAAAGAAAGACCACAGAAGAGTCAGGTATCAAGAAAGTTAAGGAGAAGACTCAGGCTTTTGATGCAAAGAAAGAAAGACGAATTTTTGAGGAAGAAAGAAAGGAGTTCAAGAGGAACCAAGGGTCCTCGTCTAGAACGCAACCAGAAGTAAAAGAGTATGGAATTCCTCAGGAATTTGATCAATCAGTTGCGCATAAAGAAGGAAAAGAGGTAAGTACGCTCATCGACTTTTTGTACACTTGTCTTAAATTAATTTAGGATGAGAAAGATGTACAAGAGTTATAGAACCTAATCAGGCAGTATGAGCTAGGAAAGATAGACCCCTTGCTGAACAGGGCAGTACATCATATTGGTAAGAAGAGAAGAACAAACAAAGAATTACATTTGAATGCTCAAATAGGAGAGTATGACATAGACTATGTGGTCCTCGACTTAGGGTCGGAGGTCAACGTCGTGACGAAGAAAAATTGGGCACTGATGGGAAAACCCAAGCTGATATATTCCCCTATCATGCTTCTCATGGCTAATCAGCAAGCTATCAGCCCATTTGGAAGATTGGAGCATGTCCCTGTGGACATCGACAGAGTTAGAACCCTTGCATACTTTGAGGTAATTGAAATTATTGATGATAGTTTCCCTTACCCTGCATTACTAGGAATTGATTGGGCCTTCAACAATTCTAATGTGGTTGATTTAAAGAAAAGTAGCATGCAATTTGAAGGATATGGCCTTAGGGTCATTGCACCCTTAGATCCAGATGAAGGTTCGAGATATACATAGCCCATCAGAGAATAAGACTACGCATATGAGCTGGAAAACATATATAAATTAACAGCCAGACAGCAGGAGTATATCAACCCTACTGCCGATGGGAATCCAAGCTGGCAAAGTGACAGCGCGTGTTCATCAGATTCAGAAGAAGCGCTGGAGAACTGGCAGAACCAAATGTATGAAGTATCCACAAGGAGATGTGCTCGACTGAGCAGAGAAGTTATTGGATTGGTACAACAATAAGTAACTTACCTACCTTTGATGGTCTGAATCCTTTAGAATCCTTATTGATGGACTTTGAAGCAATTGTACTAGTGCAACTGAGGCTGTTGGATATGGATGAGGCCCTGAAAGCTACACCAGCAAGATGGTGGGGGACACATAAAATCAATATCACAGACTAAACACAATGTCGAACCTTGATGACAGCGCGGTTTTTAGCACAAGTAGGAAGCTGCGAAGTGAGGTACACAGGTCGAAGATGCCCAAAGGACAATGTATGAAGTTGCGAAGAGGCCTGGAGTGACATTCCTTGAGAAAAATGGGTACACATATTCATTAACATGCTCGACACGACCCCTGTTAACTGGTACCTTCAAGCGGAGCTGCGCCTTATCACTGTAGATTGGAAAGGTATGCTTCAGAATTTTGTAACCACCTTTTTGTTTGAAAGTGAATTTCGTTCAGTAGATCAAGAATTAAATATTGTGAGGTAGAAAGTATTTAAAGATGCATCTAGCCTCCCTTTGGAGCAAGAAGAGGACGAATGGACTACGCCATTCCAGAAATTACAAGGATGTTACAACATTAATGCCGACGAAGATGATGATCCGAGGAAGGTAAAAATTGTTGAGACACAAGGCCACATGGATGTGGAAGGACAAGGAGTTGAACTGTCATTCATTGGACAGTCGATCAAGATAAAGAAAGTTAATATTGGGACAGAGGAGACACCAAAGCTTGCCAATGTCGGAGATTACTGGGATGCTGCTACCATTGACAAAATTACAGAATTACTACACGAGTATCAGGACTTGTTCCCGACCAAGTTCATTGATATGAAGGGTATCAAAGGACCTATGGGAGAGATGAGAATACCTTTGAAACCAGATGTGAAGCCAGTCAAGAAAAGGCGTTGCAGATTGAACCCGAAATATAAGGAAAAAGTGAATATTGAGCTCAACAGAATGCTGGAAGCAGGAATTATTGAACCTGTCGAAGAGTCAAAGTGGATCATCCCTATGGTAGTACAAGACAAGAAGACAGGCATGATCAAAATATGTGTGGACCTCAGAAAGTTGAACGATGCATGTCTGCATGACCCCTTCCCTACACCATTCAATGATGAAGTATTAGACAATGTGGGAGGCCAGGAGGTATATTCTTTTACAGATGGGTTTTCAGGATATCATTAGATCCGGATTTCCAAAGAGGACCGCCACAAGACCACATTTGCCACAGAATGGGGATCCTACCAATACACAGTGATGCCATTTGAACTGAAGAATGCCCCAACCATGTTTTCTAGGGTGGTGGTCGAAGCGTTCAAAGAATTTTTTCATAAATTCTTAGAAGCCTATTTTGATGACTGGATTGTTTTTAGTTTGCTGAAAAACCATGTTGAATGTCTAAGGTTAATGTTGGATAAATGCAGGCAATATCAAATTGCTTTGAATTTGAAGAAGTCCATCTTATTCTCACCATTTGGAGTATTATTGGGTCATATTGTATGCAAGCAAGGATTATTGGTGGACCCATCCAAAATTGAAATTATAGTTTATTTTCCACCTCCTACCTCTGTCAAACAACTGCGCATTGCGCTAGGACATACTGGCTATTACAGAAAATTTATCAAAGGATATGCTCAGATTACTGTGCCAATGGAGAAGTTATTAAATAAAGACTGTCAGTTTGGTTGGACAGAAGAATGCTAGCAGAGCTTCAACACACTGAAACAAAAGATGGTGATTGCACCTATTATGGTCTTTCCAGATTGGAGAAAGGAATTTCATGTGCATGTTGATGTGTCTTCCATTACATTAGAAGCAGTACTAGCACAACATGGAGAAGGGGACATTGATCATCCATTAGCATTTGCCAGCAGAAAGATATCCACAGCTAAAATTAATTACACCATTACAGAGAAAGAAGGATTAGCCAAGGTGTATGCATTACATAAATTCTACCACTACTTGTTGGGAGGACACTTTAAAATGTTTACTGATCACTCTGCGTTGAAGTACCTGGTCAACAAGCCAATATTGGGGGGGGGAATATGCAGATGGCTTCTCATGTTTCAAGAATATGATTTTGAGATCATAGTTAAGCCAGGAAGAATGAACAAGGGACCTAAGTTCAAACCTAACCCCTTATTACTAACCCCATACTTATATACTCTAAGTTCAAACCTATATAACCACTTTAATCCTATAACGCTTAGTGCATATAAGATATTACTCCTAATGCATATAAATCTATAACTCTAACCCTTCAATCTTATTACTCCCAATACCTAACCCTTATGATCATTTCCATTGTCATGTATAAGCATTTATCCTTAAACCTTATTACTCCCAACCCCTAACCCTTATTACCATAGCCATTATCCCTCATAACCATTTATGTAACTTCTAACACCTAATCCATATAACCCCTATCACCTATAGACCCTTGCCGCTAACCCATATTAACCCCTAAATATAACCTTAACTCCCTAGAACCCTTATGACCATGAATCCATAACCCTAACACCTATAGATTCTATCTTTAACCCCTAAGTTCTAATCCATATTTAACTATTTTACTCCTTGAATATGTCATTCTTAATACATATAAGCTATTACCCCTAACACATAAATATGTGACTAACACTTAAATCTTATTACCCCAAAAACCTAACTTTATAACATGATAACCCTTTATGCTTAAACCTTGTTGCTTCCAATAACTAAATTTTATAACTATAACCACTATCCATCATCACTCTTTATGTAATCATTAATATCTAAGCCATATAACCCATATAACCTATATTTTCTTATCACTAACCCATATTAACCCTTAATATAACCTTAAATCCATATAATCTCTAACCCTTATGAAAATGAACCATAACCCCTAATACCTATAATATTTGATTTTATCTCTTTACCATTAAGACTTATAACCCCTAACACCCAATACACATATAACCTTCCCCTATTTAACATATGCCCCTTAACCTCTATAATCCCTTAGTCCATAACATTATATCCCATAATTGTGTTATAATCTCTCGTACACAAACCCTAATATATAATCCATTTAACCTCATCACTACCAACTATTACCCCTAATATGGGTAATAAAATTTATAATCCCTAATCCCTATAAGTCTTTATTATTATCATCCCTTAAATCTTATGATTCATACAATCCTTGATCCCTATATCTCATAAGACCCAACCTTTAGTGTTTATAATCCCCAACATATATATGTCATAATATCTATAATTTCTTACACGTATATCCTTTATTCCATATAACACATAACCCATTTAATCCATTTAAACCCTAATCCTTATAACATCTAGTATTAACCTCTAAATTCTATAGCCACTAACTCTTATAAACACTATCATCCATAACCCTAACGTGACATTTATTCCTTTAACATATAAATCCTTCACATCTATAACACTTCTAACATGTACCACTTTATCATATCAATGCTTAACATTTATAATCCTTACCTCATAAAACTATAAAACTAAATGCTATAATCACATTATAAATATAACCAATATAATCACTAAAATTTCCTAACTCGTATATCCCATGTAACCTCTAATCTCTAAACCATATAACCTTTATCAACCTCTCACTTAAAAACCATAATATGTCTAACTTCTACACTTTATCACTACTTATTCATAACCCTTAAAGATTCTAACTCTTAACAATTAAACCCTATAAACTCTAACACATGACCCCTATAAACTCCTAAACCCCACAACACTTATCACATCTATCTTCTAACATTTATGATCTCTAACCCCTATTTCCCCTAACTCATTTAAATTTATAATCAATAGCTCTTATAACCACTATCACTCATAACCAGTGACCTTAATATAAGACATATAACCCCAAATATCTAGTAGTGATAATATATATCACCTGCAACTACTAATACAACTACCAATTTGTACAACAACCCCTTATTACTAATCCCATACTTATATAATCTAAGTTTAAACCTATATAACCACTTTAATCATATAACACATCAATATTGGTGCATATAAGATATTACTCCCAATGCACATAAATCTATAACTCTAACCCTTAAACCTTATTACTCCCAATACCTAACCCTTATGATTGTTTCCATTGTCATGTGTAACCATTTATCCTTAAAACTTAATACTCCCAACCCCTAACCCTTTTTACCATAGCCATTATCCCTCATAACCCTTTATGTAACTTCTAACCCCTATCACCTATAGACCCTTACTACTAACCCGTATTAACCCCTAATATAGCCTTAACTCCCTAGAAACTCTAACCCTTATGACCATGAATCCATAAACCCATAACACTTATAACTTCTATCTTTAACCCTTAATCGCTAACACTTATAACCCATAACATCTAATACACATAAACTTCACCCATTGAACACATCACTCTTAATCTCTATAATCTCGTATTCCATAACACTATAATTCAAAACTCATAAGCAACATAAATTGTCAACCTCTAACACATATCTATAATCTATATAATATATATATTTTTATATCAACCTATAATATTAATAATGTGTATCATATTTGTCTTTCTAAAATATCAACCTCTAACATTAATAACACATATAATTATTACTATCATTTTAATATATCCACTCTTAACATTTATAATCTCTTACTCCTCTAACATTATAACACACTAATCACTATGATCATTAATAACATTGTAACTCTAAAAACTATAATTATTAGTTCACCTAATTCATCTAGCCCATATACTACTAATCTCCATTCTATATAACCCCTATCAACCCCTAGCATTCATAACCTCAAATATAACCTATAACACATATAACCTTATCTACCCCTACCACTTGAAATATGTAATATAATAGGTAAAAACACTTATTATCCCTAATACACATAACTTCTAAATTGTATTACTCCTTTCCTTTGACCCTTCAAACATACAAATTTTTTACACAACTCCTATATCCTAAAACCCTTCACACATATGAATCTCAACACCTAATACCTATAATCTTTATCTCATATTTCCTCTAACCCAATTAACCCTTAAAGCACTAACTCTTATAACCATTATCACCCATAACCCATGTACCCCTAAATATAAATAGTATAACCCCTAATATCTAATTGTGACAACATGTATCACTTATAACCACTAATATAAACATTAAATCCTAAAGAACCACTAAAACGTTTACTATAACCTAATAATAATAACCCCTTATTCCCAACCCCAAACATATCTCCTCAAGTTCTAATCCATATTTAACCATTTTACTCATTTAATATGTCATTCTTAATACATATAATTTATTGCCCCTAACACATATAAATATGTAACTAACCCTTAAATCTGATTACCCCAAAAACCAAATTTTATAACTTGGTAATCATTTATCCTTAAACCTTGTTGCTCCCAATAACTAACGTTTATAACTATAACCAGTATTCATCATAACCCTTTATGTAATCATTAATATCTAAGTCGTATAACTCGTATATAATATATATTTTCTTATTACTAACCTGTATTAACAACTAATATAACCTTTTTAATCCATTTAACTTTATCACTCTCAACTATTATTATCCCTATTATAAGTAATAAAAATTGTAATCCCTAATTCTTATAAGTCCTAACTATTATCATCCCTTCAATCTTATAATTCAAACAACCCTTAATCCCTATATCCCATAAGACCCAACCTTTAGTGCTTATAACCCCCAACCTATATATATGTCATAATATCTATAATTTCTAACACTTATATCCTTTATTCCATATAACACATAACCCCTTTAATCCATTTAAACCATAATCCCTATAACATCTAGTAACAACCTCTAAATTCTCTAGGCACTAACTGTTATAAACATTAGCATCCATAAACCTAACATAACATTTATTCCTTTAACATATAAATCCTTAACATCTATAACACTTCTAACCTATATCCCTTTATCACATCAACCCTTAACATTTATAATCCTTACCTCATAAAATTATAATCCTAAATGTTATAATCACATTATAAATATAACCAATATAATCACTAAAATTTCCTAACTCATATAGTCCATGTAACCTCTAATCTCTAAACCATATAACCTTTACCAACCCCTAACACGTATAAACCATAATATGCCTAACTTCTACACTTTATCACCACTTATCCCTAACCCTTAAAGATTCTAACTCTTAACAAATAAACCCTATAAACTCGAACACATGACCCCTACAAACTCCTAAACCCTACAACACTTATCATATCTATCGCCTAACATCTATGATCTCTAAGCTCTATTTCCCCTAACTCATTTAGATTTATAATCACTAACTCTTATAAACACTATCACCCATAACCAATGACCCTAATATAATCCATATAACCCCAAATCTCTAGTTGTGATAATATATATCACCTACAACCCCTAATATAACTACCAATTTTTACAACTTTTACACCCTATAATTTCGATCATAACCACAGTAACCCCTTATTTCCAACCCCATACTTATATACTCTAAGTTCAAACCAATATAACCGCTTTAATCATATAACGCATCAATATTAGTGCATAAAAGATATTACTCCTAATGCATATAAATCTATAACTCTAACCCTTCAATCTTATTACTCCCAATACCTAACCCTTATGATCATTTCCATTGTCATGTATAACCATTTATCCTTAAGCCTTATTACTCCCAACCCCTAACCCTTATTACCATAGTCGTTATCCCTCATAACCCTTTATGTAACTTCTAACACCTAATCCACATAACCCCTATAGACCCTTACCACTAACCCATATTAACCCCTAAATATAACCTTAACTCCCTATAAACTCTAACCCTTATGACCATGGATCCATAACCCCTAACACCTATAGCTTTCTCTTTAACCTTACGTTCTAATCCATATTTAACTATTTTACTCCTTTAATATGTCATTCGTAATACATATAAGATATTACCCCTAACACACATAAATATGTGACTAACCCTTAAATCATATTACCCAAACAATATATCTTTATAACATGATAACTCTTTATCCTTAAACCTTATTGCTTCTAATAATGAAATTTTATAACTATAACCATTATTCCTCATAACCCTTTATGTAATCATTAATATCTAAGCCATATAACCCCTATAACCTATATTGTCTTATTACTAACCAATATTAACCCTTAATATAACCTTAAATCCATATAATCTCTAACCCTTATGAAAATGAAACATAACCCCTAATACCTATAATATTCAATTTTTTCCCTTTACCATCAACACGTATAACCCCTAACACTCAATACACATATAACCTTACCCTATTTAACATATTCCCCTTAGGGCCTTAACCTCCATAATCCCCTAGTCCATAACACTATATCCCATAACTGTGCTATAATCCCTCGTACACAAACCCTAATATCTAATCCAATTAACTTTATCACTCCCAACTATCATTACCCCTAATATAAGTAATAAAAATTATAATCCCTAATTCCTATAAGTCCTAATTATTATCATCCCGTAAATCTTATGAGTCATACAAACCTTAATACCTATATGGCATATGACCCAACCTTTAGTGCTTATAACCCCCAACATATATATGTCATAATATCTATAATTTCTTACACTTATATCCTTGAATCCGTATAACACATAACCCCTTTAATCCATTTAAACCCTAATCCTTATAACATCTAGTATTAACCTCTAAATTCTATAGCCACTAACTCTTATAAACACTATCATCCTTAACCCTAACGTGACATTTATTCCTTTAACATATAAATCCTTAACATCTATAACAATTCTAACATGTACCCCTTTCTCATATCAACACTTAACATTTATAATACTTACCTCATAAAACTATAAAACTAAATGCTATAATCACATTATAAATATAACCAATATAATCACTAAAATTTTCTAACTCGTATATCCCATGTAACCTTTAATCTCTAAACCATATAACCCTTATCAACCCCTAACACTTATAAACCATAATATGTCTAACTTCTACACTTTATCACTACTTATTCATAACCCTTAAAGATTCTAACTCTGAACAATTAAACCCTATAAACTCTAACACATGACCCCTATAAACTCCTAAACCCTATAACACTTATCACATATATCTCCTAACATCTATGATCTCTAACCCCTATTTCCCCCAACTCATTTAACTTTCTAATCAATAAATCTTATAACCACTATCACCCATAACCAATGACCCTAATATAAGAAATATAACCCCAAATCTCTAGTTGTGATAATATATATCACTTTCAACAGCTAATACAACTTCCAATTTGTACAACAACCCCTTATTACTAACCCCATACTTATATAATCTAAGTTCAAACCTATATATAACCACTTTAATCCTATAACACATCAATATTAGTGCATATAAGATATTACTCCTAATGCACATAAATCTATAACTCTAACCCTTAAACCTTATTACTCCTAATACCTAACCCTTATGATTGTTTCCATTGTCATGTATAACCATTTATCCTTAAAAATCATTACTCCCAACTCCTAACCCTTATTACCAAATCCATTATCCCTCATAACCATTTATGTAACTTATAACCCCTATCACCTATAGACCCTTACTACTAACCCATATTAACCCCTAATATAACATTAACTCCTTAGAAACTCTAACCCTTATGACCATGAATCCATAACCCATAACACCTATAACTTCTATCTTTAACCCTTAATTGCTAACACGTATAACCCATAACATATAATACACATAAGCCCAAAGGGGTTGGATCCAATGATGGAAAGCAAGGAGTTTTTCATTGGGCAAGGTTCAATTTTTGTGAGGGATTTACCTGGAGCCATGGGGGGACCTTGAGTTAGTGGTTGAATGTGTGGTTGCACCCAGAGATACTATATTAAATGGTATCGTGACTTGTTCAAACATAAGTGGATAAAATCCCACCCCCATGTCCTTCAACTTTTCAAGAGGAGGCAGGTGCCGGGGGGGGTTATCTATGAACCCGGAGGAAAAAGAATTTTGAACTACTATAGGAATCTTGGGAAAGACACCAACAATAAAGCATGGGCGTATGCACTTCTTAAAGAACTCAAATCCTCAGCCTGAATGTAGTAGGCAACTCAAAGAAAATCATAAGGATGATGATCTATGGATCCAAGCCTAAAAAAGATTATAGACAGAATCTGTGTAACCATGAGGACCTTAAAGCCAAACTTCTTACACATTTTGAGAGAAAATAATATGGAAGAGGACAAAATGGAGACCGAGGCCATAGGGGACCTCCTAGAACCTTAGGGGTGGAGGGTAAAGAAGTTCTAGCCCCCCTAATTTAATGCTACCTCATATGATTAGGAGCCATTATGCAATCGCCACAGGAGGGTACACTTGGATCTCCAACGTGAGTCATGATCGATGGAGGCAGCAGCTGGCAAGTGAAAAGATAGGGCCTCCTTAGCCAAGGACAAACCATGTTAACGAGATCTGGTACGACGATCCCATTATTGCATGGGGTGGTATGCTTATCCATTCAGTTGAGTTCATGGGTAACCGAAGGTCGTAGGCTATGACGCATATGGGCCGAGCGTACAGCAGATATGAAGAGAAGTGGAATAGTGTGGTGAAAATGGATCCAGTGCTTGGCTCAAAGATTTGAAGGGTCCAAGTATAGCGCCCCGGGAAGAGGTTGTGATTCATCTATTTGACATGATTTTTGTTTTTAATGTCACATGGGGTGAATTATCTCAGTGTTTACAGGTAGCGTCCTTGCTAGGGTGAATTTTCCTTGATTCTATGGAAATCCATTTGCACCCTGCACTCTCCCAGGACTACATTATCTGTTCAGCATTGTTTGTGCCTCCGAGAGACTCTCCTCATAGATTTTGGGCAACCCTTTTGTTTCCTTTGCCTCGCCCTTTGCCTTACCCATCACTTACTCATTGCCTCATTCGGACCCTCGCTTCACGGCCTATGTTAGGACCTGCTTCTTCCATTTTCAAACTCTTAGAACTCAAGAAGTCTAGCCATCTACAGAATTGTATCCCCCCTAGCAGCATGGATAATAGACAGAAGAACCACAATGTGCCAAGGATCGTGAATTCGCAGGGAGTCAAGGTACTACTCGTTGGACTTGACCAGTCGGACCCTAATATGGAGTGCACAGGGTGTCATAGGCTGCAAATCCACATGGGAGCTCTCAACTCCACATTAACCTTCGAGCTTGAGACCCTCTCTCAATATAGGCATCTAATTGAGAGGTTGCAAGATGAAATCTTTGTTGAAAGGAGCCATATCGAAGAGCAATGCAATAGTTTGGAGATTATGCAAAGCAGAATGGACCAGATGGAAAGAAGTCATCAGCAGCCCAGTTCCCCAACAAGCACCCAAGGAGATTCTAAGAATGTACCTTCAGCCAAAGTAAATCAAATCCTAGATCTCAACGAGCCCTTCCCAGACCCAATTTGGGAGCAGCATGGGTAGTCGAAGATCAAAAAGAAACTGGGTATCTGAATTTTTAAAATTCAAGTGTCATGTTTTGTTTTACATTATATATAAACGGAGTCTTCTATAAACTGTATTCTTCGAGATACAGTAGATATGGCATAGCTAGGGAAGGTCGAAACTCAATGGACGCAAATTTTGTATTAGCAATTCCAATCTTCAAAGCTTCTATCTCTTGAAGGTCATTCATGACCCCTTTTTGTGTACTGCAATGGATTTATCCACACTTTTTAATATAAATTTTCCGAGTTCTTATTAAAAAAAATACATCTAATACACATAAACTTCACCCATTTAACACATGACTCTTAACCTCTATAATCTATTATTCCATAAAATTATAACTCATAACTCATAAGCAACATAATTTCTTACATTTAACCTAGAATATCTAATATGTTTAACTTTATCACCCTCAACTACTATAACCCTTAAAATAAAAATTATAACCTTTAATGATGAAAAATCCGAAGTCTTATAATCCTATAAGGTCCTTAATCCTTGTAACCTTAAGGTACAAGAACCTTAACACTTATAACCCTATAAAACCTTAACACTTATAAAACCTATAATTTATAGCCTATTTAAATATAATTTCTAATATAAGGTCCTTAATCCTTGTAACCTTAAGGTACAAGAACCTTAACACTTATAACCCTATAAAACCTTAACACTTATAAAACCTATAATTTATAACCTATTTAAATATAATTTCTAACCTATTTATTCCTTAGTCCATATATCACCTAAGCTATTTAATCAATTTAATCCCTAACCCCTATAACGCTTAATATGTAACCCCTAATTTCTATAACCCCTATCCTACAATGACTATATATTTTTATTTATAATTATTAATATTTATTTATAGATTTTAAAATATTTA
>JZKD02S1625968.1:103161-114250 GCA_000966675.3 Picea glauca
GAAAGCGGACAAAATGGTGACCGAGGCCATAGAGAGACCTCATGGAACCTTAGGGGTGGATGGTAAAGAAGGTATAGCCCCCCTAGTTTAATGCTACCTCATATGAGTAGGAGCCATTGCGCAATCGCCACAGGAGGGTACACTTGGAGGTCGAGTATGAGTCATGATTAGTGGAGGCAACAGCTGGTAGGTGAAAAGATAGAGCCTCCTCGACCAAGGATAAATCGTGTTAATGAGATCTGGTAGGAAGATCCCATTATTGCATGGGGTGGTATGCTTATTCATTCAACTGAGTTCGTGGGTAACCGAAGGTTGGAGGCTATGACACAGATGGTCTGAGCGTGTAGCAGACCTGAAGCGAAGTGGAATCGTCAGGGTGACGATGGATCCAATTCTTGGCTCGAAGATTTGAAGGGTCCAAGTACAGCGCCCCGGGCAGATATTGTGATTCATCTATTTGACATGATTTTGGTTTTGAATGTCACATGGGGTGAATTATCTCAGCGTTTACGGGTAGTGTCCTTGCTAGGGTGAATTTTCTTTGAGTCTATGCCAAGCCATTTGCACCTTGCATTCTCCCCAGACCACATTGTTTGTTTAGCATTGTTTGTGCCTCAGAGAGGTTGGCCTCATGTATTTTGGGCAACCCTTTTGTTTCCTTTTCCTCGCCCTTCCCCTTACCCATCACTTACTCATTACCTCGTTCGAACCCTCACTTCATGGCCTATGTTGGGACCTGTTTCTTCCATTTCCAGACTCCTAGAACTCAAGAAGTCCAATCCTCTACAGAATTGTGTCCCCCCCAACAGCCTGGATAATAGAAAGAAGAACCACAATGTTCCAAGGATCATGAATTCGAAGGGAGTCAAGGGACTACTCATTGGACTTGACCAGTTGGAACCTGAGATGGAGTGCACAGGGTGTCAGAGGCTGCGAATCCACATGGGAGCACTCAAGTCTACATTAACCTTCGAGCTTGAGACCCTCTCTCAATATAGGCATCTAATTGAGAGGTTGCAAGATGATATCTTTGTTGAAAGGAGCCATATCAAAGAGAAACACAACAGTTTGGAGATTATGCAAAGCAGAATGGACTAGATGGAAAGAATTCATCAGAAGCCTAGTTCCCCAACAAGCACCAAGGGAGATTCTAAGAATGTACCTTTAGCCACAGTAAATCAAATCCCAGATCTCAACGAGCCCTTTCCAGACCCAATTTGGGAGCAACATGGGCAGTTGAAGATCAAAAAGTAACCGGGTATCTGAAATTTTAAAATTCAAATGTCATGTTTTGTTTTACATTATATATAAATAGAGTCTTCTGTAGACTGTATTCTTCGAGATACAGTAGATATGACATAGCTAGGGAAGGTCGAAACTCAATAGACACAAATTTTGTATTAGCAATTCCAATCTTCAAAGCTTCTACCTCTTGAAGGTCATTCATGACCCCTTTTTTGTACTGCAGTGGATTTATCCACACTTTTTAATATAAATTTTCCCAATTCTTATTAAAAAAAATAACATCTAATACACATAAACTTCACCCATTTAACACATGACTCTTAACCTCTATAATCTATTATTCCATGACATTATAACTCATAACTCATAAGCAACATAATTTCTCACATTTAACCTAGAATATCTAATCTATTTAACTTTATCACCCACAACTACTATAACCCTTAAAATAAAAATTATAACCTTTAATGATGAAAAATCTGAAATCTTATAATCCTATAAGGCCCTTAATCCTTGTAACTTTAAGGTACAATAACCTTAACACTTATAACCCTATAAAACCTTAACACTTATAAAACCTATAATTTATAACTTATTTTTATATAATTCTAACATATTTATTCCTTAGTCCATATATCACCTAAGCTCTTTAATCAATTTAATCCCTAACCCCTATAACACTTAATATGTAACCCCTAATTTCTATAACCCCTATCCTACAATGACTATATATTTTAATTTATAATTATTAATATTATTTATAGATTTTAAAATATTTTTAAAATATTTATTAAGAACCTATAACTCCAATATTTTAAAGTGTCAGTATCATAAATATTTTTAACTACATCTGCCTCTGCAGTTGCCATAGACAAACCATAGTGAGTTATCAAATTCCAGGTTTCTATCACTTTTGAAATGTTAGGCGGAAGACACGGCTCACTTTCCGATTGATTTTAATTGGGGAAAATTTGTCCTCTATTACCTACCACTCGCCAAAGATGCATTTCGCAGGTTAGAGGTGGTAAATGTTTTGGCTACCACGTGTATAAACTATCGTCATTTCACAACATATATTAAACAATCGCCATTTGGCAAGATGTATTATTGATCGATAAATCGTAGTTTTCATTAGTTTTTCTCGTTACGTTATTGGAAAATTGTATTATCAACCGTTAAAACACAGTTTTCCGTCAACTAACGAGGAAAATTTAAATAAAAAAACTTTATTACCCAAAATACAAACTTTTCCAACAACTAACAAGGTAAATTTAAAAAAAAAAAAATATTACCCAAAATAAAACTCGGATTTTCAAATCCATGTCACAATATTTCATTGTACTTGACTCGCAATACAATTATGAAAGGATCTAAAAATGTTTTCATCAACATATAATGATTTTTTTTTAACGAAAAAAAAAAGATCAACTATTATTCTATTAGAATCAAGTGTTATTTCCATATAAAAAAAGGGTTTAAAATATCTATAGATCGATAGTGTTCTCCCGAGGCTAGGAAGTTTCACTAAACTGACTATTTTTTAATACAACATTACTTGTAACAGTTCACAAAAGCTTAACTATCGAAGCTTTTTCTAAAAAAGGAATGCAATATTCTTCTAGCTATCTAGTTACATAGTAATCAACATGTAATGATATGGTGAAGAGGAGTGGAGATTTCAATTTAGTATAGAACTATGTAATAGGTGGAATTTGTATCTCATTTTTTTAAACCTATATTTTAATTAAGGGGAAGAAGGAATGAGGGTGAAGAGCAGTGGAGATTTCAATTTAGTATAGAATTATATAATGCGTGGAATTTGTATCTCACTTTTTTAAACCTATATATTAGTTAAGGGGAAGAAGGGATTTTACATGTAAGATTGATGGGTGTAAGATTGATGAGTTTAAGAAACCAATATTACATAGAAAATAAAAAATATAAAACATGTAATTTTTAGGTTTAAGAAAAGAGAGTCTTAAAAAATATAAAGTATATAGTGTATTTACTCAACTTTTCTAATTCTTGAATCCTAAAACCCTTAACACATAACACATATGAAGCCTATTACCTATAATCTATATCCCTTATTTTCACTAACCCAAACACTTATAATCTATATCTCCTATTTTCACTAACCCAATTAATCTTTTAAACATTATCTCTCATAACCATTATCACTCATAACTCATCTACCCATAAATATAAACTATATAACTCTTAATATCTAATTTTAACATCATGTGTCACTTATAACCACTAATATTACCATTAACCTTTAAAGCATGTAAACCTTATAGGTTTAACCACTAAAACCTTAACTATAACATAACTACAATAACCCCGTATTCCTAACTCCAAACATATATCCTCCAAGTTCTAATCAATATAATCATTTTACTCCTTTAATATGTCATTCTTAATACATATAAGTTATTACCGTTAACAGATATAAATATGTGAGTAACTCTTAAATCTTATTACTCCAAATACATAATTCTCATAACATGATAACCATTATCCCTCATAACCATTTATGTAATCACTAATATCTAAGCCATATAACCCATATCGCCTAACCCCTATTGCGACCATATAGCCACTAACTCTTATACCTAAGCCATATAGCCACTAAATATCATAAGCATTATCATCCATAACCCTAACATAACATTTATTCATTTATCATATAAATTCTTAACATCTATAACACTTCTAACATGTATCTCTTTATCATATCAACCCTTAACATTTATAATCCCTTACCTCCTAAAACTATAATTCTAAAAGTCATAATCACTTATAACATTGTAAATATAACCAATATAATCATTAAAATGTTCTAACTCATATAGCTCATGTAACCTCTAATCTCTAAACCATATAACATTTATCAACCCCTAACATTTATAACCCATAATATGCTTAAATTCTACACTTTATCACTACTTATCCCTAACACTTGAAGATTCTAACTCTTAACAAATAAACCCTATAAAATCTAACACATGACCCCTATAAACTCCTAAACCCTACAATACTTATCACATCTATCTCCTAACATCTATAATCTCTAACCCATATTTCCCCTAACTCATTTAACTTTATAATCAATAACTCTTATAACCACTATCACCCATAACCAATGACCCTAATATAAGACATATAACCACAATTCTCTAGTTGTGATAATATATATATCACCTACAACCCCTAATATAACTACCAATGTGTACAACTTGTACACCTTATAATTTCAATCATAACCATAATAACCCCTTATTACTAAGCCCATACTTATATAATCTAAGTTCAAACCTATATAACCACTTTAATCCTATAACACATCAATATTAGTGCATATAAGATATTACTCCCAATGCACATAAATCTATAACTCTAACCCTTAAACCTTATTACTCCCAATACCTAACCCTTATGACTATTTCTATTGTCATGTATAACCATTTATCATTAAACCTTATTACTCCCAACTCCTAACCCTTATTACCATATCCATTATCCCTCATAACCCTTTATGTAACTTCTAAGCCCTATCACCTATAGATCCTTATTACTAACCCATATTAACCCCTAATATAACCTTAACTCCCTAGAAACTCTAACCCTTATGACCATAAATCCATAACCCCTAACACCTATAACTTCTATCTTTAACCCTTAATTGCTAACACTTATAACCCATAACATATAATACACATAAGCCCAAAGGGGTTGGATCCAATGGTGGAAAGCGAGGAGTTTTTCACCGGCCAAGGTTCAATTCCCGTGAGGGATTTACCTGGAGCCATGGTGGCACCTTGAGGTAGTGGTCGAATGTGTGGTTGCACCCAGAGATACTATATTAAATGGTATGGTGACTTGTGCACACATAAGTGGATCAAATGCCACCCCCATGTCCTTCATCTTTTCAAGAGGAGGCAAGTGCAAGGGGGGAGGGGCTCTCTACGAACCCAAAGGAAAAAGAATTGTGAACTACTACTGGAATCTTGGGAAATACATCAACAAAAAAGCAGGGGTGTATGCACTTCTTAAAGGACTCCAACTAGCAAAGAAACAACAAATACTTAGCCTGAATGTAGTAGGCAACTCAAAGACAATTATAAGGATTATGATCTAGGGATCCGAGCCAAAAAAATTGAGCTTAAAAAGGATTATAGACAGAATCTGAGTAACCACGAATACCTTAAAGCCAAACTTCTTACACATTTTGAGAAAAAATAATACGGAAGTGAATAAAATAGCGACTGAGGCCATAGGGAGACCTCCTGGAACCTCAGGGGTGGAGGGTAAAGAAGGTCTACCCCCCCTAGTTTAATTCTACCTCATATGATCAGGAGCCATTGCGCAATCTCCATGGGAGGGTACACTTGGAGCTCCAACGTGAGTCATGATCAGTGGAGGCAACAGTTGGTAGGTGAAAAGATAGGGCCTCCTCGGCCAAGGACAAACCCTGTTAACGAGATCTGGTATGATGATCCCATTATTGCATGGGGTGGTATGCTTATCTGTTCAGCTGAGTTCATGAGTAACTGAAGGTTGAAGGCTATGACAGAGATGGGTCGAGAGTGCAGCAGATCTGAAGTGAAGTGGAATCGTCAGGGTCGCAATGGATCCAGTGCTTGGCTCAAAGATTTGAAGGGTGCAAGTACAGTGCCACAGCCAGAGGTTGTGATTCATCTATTTGACATGATTTTGGTTTTGAATGTCACATGGGGTGAATTATCTTAGCGTTTACGGGTAGCGTCCTTGCTAGGGCGAATTTTATTTGAGTCTATGCCAAGCCATTTTCACCTTCCATTCTCCCTGGACCACATTGTCTGTTCAACGTTGTTTGTGCCTAAGAGAGACTCTCCTCATAGATTTTGGGATACCCTTTTGTTTCCTTTGCCTCGCCCTTCACCTTGCCCATCACTTACTCATTGCCTTGTTCAGACCCTCGCTTAATGGCCTATGTTGGTACCTGCTTCTTCCATTTCTAGACTCTTAGAACTCAAGAAGTCGAGTCCTCTGCAGAATTGTGATCCCCCCAGCAGCATGGATAATAGACAAAGGAACCACAATGTGTCAAGGATCGTGAATTCGTAGGGAGTCAAGGGACTACTCGTTGGACTTGACTAGTCGGACCCTAAGAGGGAGTGCACATGGTGTCAGAGGTTGTGAATCTACATGGGAGCACTCACCTCCACATTAACCTTCGATCTTGAGACCCTTTCTCAATATAGGCATCTAATTGAGAGGTTGCAAGATGAAATCTTTGTTGAAAGGAGCCATATCGAAGAGCAACGCAGTAGTTTGGAGATTATGCAAAGTAGAATGGACCAAATGGAAAGAAGTCATTTGTAGCCCAGTTCCCCAACAAGCACCCGGGGAGCTTCTAAGAATGTACCTTCAACCACAGTAAATCAAATCCCATATCTCAATGAGCCCTTTCCAAACCTAATTTGGGAGCAACATGGGCAGTCGAAGATCAAAAAGGAACCGGGTATCTGAAATTTTAAAATTCAAGTGTCATGTTTTGTTTTACATTATATATAAACGGATTCTTCTATAGATTGTATTCTTCGAGATACAGTAGATATGACATAGCTAGGGAAGGTCGAAACTCAATGGACACAAATTTTATATTAGCAATTCCAATCTTCAAAGCTTCTACCTCTTGAAGGTCAGTCATGACCCCTTTTTTTGTATTGCAGTGGATTTATCCACACTTTTTAATATAAATTGTCCTAGTTCTTATTAAAAAAAAAAAAAAAACTAATACACATAAACTTCACCCATTTAACACATTACTCTTAACCTTTATAATCTATTATTCCATAACATTATAACTCGTAAGCAACATAATTTCTCATATTTAACCTAGAATATCTAATCCATTTAAGTTTATCACCCTCAACTACTATAACCCTTAAAATAAAAATTATAACCTTTAATGATGAAAAATCTGAAGTATTATAATCCTATAAGGTCCTTAATCCTTGTAACCTTAAGGTACAAGAACCTTAACACTCATAACCCTATAAAACCTTAACACTTATAAAACCTATAATTTCTAACCTATTTATTCCTTAGTCCATATATCACCTAAGCTCTTTAATCAATTTAATCTCTAACCCCTATAACGCTTAATATGTAACCCCTAATTTCTATAACCCCTATCCTACAATGACTATATATTTTTATTTATAATTATTAATATTTATTTATAGATTTTAAAATATTTATTAACAGTGTATAACTCCAATATTTTAAAGTGTCAATATCATTAATATTCTTAACTACATATGTTGTCACAGTTGCCATAGACAAACCATGGTGAGTCGCCAAATTTCGGGTTTCTATCACTTTAGAAATGCTAGGCGGAAGACACAACTCACTTTCCGACTGATCTTAATTGGGGAAAATTTGTCCTCTATTACCTACCACTCGCCAAAGATGTCTTTCGCAGGTTAGAGGTGATAAATGTTTTGGCTACCACATGTATAAAGTATCATCATTTCGCAACATGTATTAAACTATCGCCATTTGGCAAGATGTATTGTTGATCGTTAAATCACAGTTTTCGTTAGTTTTTCTCGTTACATTAATGAAAACCTATATTATCAATCGTTAAAACATAGTTTTCGGTCAACTAACGAGGAAAATTTAAAAAAAAAAACTTTATTACCCAAAATACAAAGTTTTCCATCAACTAACAAGGCAAATTTAAAAAGAAAAAAAATTATTACCCAAAATAAAACTTGGATTTTCAAATCCACATGGAAATATTTCATTGTACTTGACTCACAATACAATTATGAAAGGATCTAAAAATGTTTTCATCAACATGTAAGTATTTTTTTTCAACGAAAAAACAAAGATCCATTGTTATTCTATTAGAATCAAGTGTTCTTTCCATATACAAAAAAGGGTCTAAAATATCTATAGATCGATAGTGTTCTCCCGAGGCTAGGAAGTTGCACTAAACTGAATGTTTTTTCATACAACATTACTTGTAACAATTCACAAAAGCTTAACTATCAAAGCTTTTTCCAAAAAAGTAATGTAATCTTCTTCTTGCTATCTAGTTACATAGTAATCAACATGTAATGATATGGTGAAGAGGAGTGGAGATTTCAATTTAGTATAGAACTATAGAATAGGTGGAATTTGTATCTCATTTTTTTAAACCTATATTTTAGTTAAGGGGAAGAAGGAATGAGGGTGAAGAGCAGTGGAGATTTCAATTTAGTATAGAATTATATAATGCGTAGAATTTGTATCTCGTTTTTTTAAACCTATATTTTAGTTAAGGGGAAGAAGGAATTTTACATGTAAGATTGATGGGTCTAAAATTGATGAGTTTAAGAAACTAATATTACATAGAAAATAGAAAATATAAAACATGTAATTTTTAGGTTTAAGAAAAGAGAGTCTTAAAAAATATAAAGCATAGAATGTGTTTACACAAATTTTCTAATTCTTGAATCCTAAAACCCTTAACACATAACACATATGAAGCCTATTACCTATAATCTATATCCCTTATTTTCACTAACCCAAACACTTATAATCTATATCTCCTATTTTGACTAACCCAGTTAATCCTTTAAGCATTATCTCGCATAACCATTATAACCCATAGCTCATCTACCCATAAATATAAACCATATAACTCTTAATATCTAATTGTAAAATCATGTGTCACTTATAACCACTAATATTACCATTAACCCCTAAAGCATGTAAACCTTATACGTTTAACCACTAAAACCTTAACTATAACTTAACTACAATAACCCCGTATTCCTAACCCCAAACATATATCCTCCAAGTTCTAATCAATATAATCATTTTACTCCTTTAATATGTCATTCTTAATACATATAAGTTATTAACCCTAATAGATATAAATATGTGAGTAACCCTTAAATCTTATTACTCCAAATACCTAACTCTCATAACATGATAACCATTATCCCTCATAACCCTTTATGTAATCACTAATATCTAAGCCATATAACCCATATCGCCTAACCCCTATTGCGACCATATAGCCACTAACTCTTATACCTAAGCCATATAGCCACTAAATATTATAAGCTTTATCATCCATAACCCTAACATAACATGTATTCATTTATTCATTTATCATATAAATTATTAACATCTATAACACTTCTAACATGTATCTCTTTTCATATCAACCCTTAACACTTATAATCCCTTACCTCCTAAAACTATAATTCTAAAAGTCATAATCACTTATAACATTATAAATATAACCAATATAATCATTAAAATGTCCTAACTCATATAATTCATGTAACCTCTAATCTCTAAACCATATAAAATTTATCAACCCCTAACGTTTATAACCCATAATATGCTTAAATTCTACACTTTATCACTACTTATCCCTAACCCTTGAAGATTCTAACTCTTAACAAATAAACCCTATAAACTCTAACACATGACCCCTATAAACTCCTAAACCCTACAATACTTATCACATCTATCTCCTAACATCTATAATCTCTAACCCATATTTCCCTTAACTCATTTAACTTTATAATCAATAATTCTTATAACCACTATCACCCATAACCAATGGCCCTAATATAAGACATATAACCACAAATCTCTAGTTGTGTTAATATATATATCACCTACAACCCCTAATATAACTACCAATTTGTACAACTTGTACAAATTATAATTTTAGTCATAACCATAATAACCCCTTATTACTAACCCCATATTTATATAATCTAAGTTCAAACCTATATAACCACTTTAATCCTATAACACATCAATATTAGTGCATATAAGATATTACTCCCAATGCACATAAATCTATAACTCTAACCATTAAACCTTATTACTCCCAATACCTAACCCTTATGATTGCTTCCATTGTCATGTATAACCATTTATCCTTAAACCTTATTACTACCAACTCCTAACCCTTATTACCATACACATTATCCCTCATAACCCTTTATGTAACATCTAACCCCTATCTCCTATAGATCCTTACTTCTAACCTATATTAACCCCTAATATAACCTAAACTCCCTAGAAACTCTAACCCTTATGACCATGAATCCATAACCCCTAACACCTATAACTTCTATCTTTAACCCTTAATTGCTAACACTTATAACCCATAACATCTAATACACATAATCCCAAAGGGGTTGGATCCAATGGTGGAAAGTGAGGAGTTTTTCACCGAATAAGGTTCAATTCCCATGAGGGCTTTACCTGGAGCCATGGGGCCACCATGAGGTGGTGGTTGAACGTGTGGTTGCACCTAAAGATACTATATTAAATGGTATCGTGACTTGTGCACACATAAGTGGCTCAAATCCCACCCCCATGTCCTTCAAATTTTCAAGAGGAGGCAGGTGCAGGGCGGGGGGGTTCTCTACGAACCCGAAGGAAAACGAATTTTGAACTTGTGAGAAAAACAGGACCGCGAAGCAATAAAATAAAACAAATGTAGAAACAAAACACAGAAGACACACAATACAAGAGAGACACAAATTTACGTGGTTCACCCAGTGTGGGCTACGTCCACCAGAGAAATTTCCAGGTCCTTCCTTTATTGTTATCCAGCAAATGAAGGGATACAACCTACAGCAAAACCCGTTGTAACTTCCTCTTCTTTCTCTCATAGTCTCCTCTCTCAAAATACAATATTCACCACCATCCATAGCCGCGATACATTTCCCTCGTAAAAGAGGGTTGCCTTCTAGGGAAAAAAACCCTAACATAATCTCTACCGTTAGATCTGTGACCTTATAATGAACGGTCCAGATTTACAATGAAATTACAA
>JZKD02S1625968.1:122713-134547 GCA_000966675.3 Picea glauca
TTATATTGGACCTATATATAAGTGCACCCCATACTCATTTTGAACACACACACTCACTCACACATTGTCCCTTGATCTAGTGTGCATCTCCCTTAGTCCCTTGTGCGCAACTGCTAGAAAGAAGATCTTGTTTTCTACTGGTATTTTATTTGTATGTAATTGTCTTTCTCTTGGATATCATTATGTAGCAGGTCTCATGCTTTGCTCAAGGGTGGCACTTGAGGATACCTATGGTTGGGTGGAAATGAAAGAGCATTGCCTATGGTCAAATGAGCAGACCCATTGTGTAAATTGTGTATGGTTAATCTTCTTGATATCTTATTTAGCTTACTACATATGTAAACTAGCTTAGCATTTTAAAATTCAACATGGTATCAGAGCAGTTCTTGAATAATACCATTAGCACAGCAATGAAGAAGTTTAAGGGAAGAAAAGAAGGGTTGAGCCCCTTAACTATTCTATGACGAAGGATAATATAGGTCACATGCCTATAAGCCCTGGGCGAGCCCTTGTCTAAGGTCCTAGAGTTGACCGTAGGGTTAAAAGAAGCCTCTCCAGGCTGAATTTCTAAAATAGATTTGAGGTGTCTTGAAGCAAGTTCTGAGGTAGCCTGAAGTCGAGTTTCTAGAAGTATTCAAGGCCAAATTTGGGCTTGTGGGCTTGGTTTTGAGGTGTTGGAGAGATATTTGATGTCGAGTTTAGGCTTGATCTAAGGCCAACTTCAGACCTATCTTGGGACAAACTTTACAGTAGGTCAAAGTGAGTTATGTTTAATATAAATTTAGGACTGATCTGAGGCCATTTCAGGGACGAGTTAAGGACTGTCCTAGGGTAATATAAGAGGCGAGTTGAGGCAAGTTCAAAGCCTATTTTATGTCAATTTTTTGGACAAATCTGAGGTAGGCCCGAGGCAAATCCGAGATAAGTTCTTAAGAAAAGCAAAAGGGAAGATTTGAGGCAAATTTAATACCATATATGAGGCAGGTATTGCAACATGTTTAAGGAGACTTTTTTACAAAGATTGAGATCTATTATGTATGCGAGTCAAAGGTTGCACCAGCTGACAAATTTCTAAGGATAATGCTACAATTTAAGAGGTATGCACTTGTATATATATTTTATTGTATCATGAGGGTGCTTGCAGGAGGAGGGACCCTTTTGTTGTAATTGTAGATCTAGAGGGATCTCAGTGCACTCAGAGGTGCAGTACACTCTCCCTGGAAGAGAAGACTCTAGGTTTGATTGTTTTAATTATCATGCATGTAACCTACACTTCTAGTATATCTAACTTGCTACATTACAAGTAAGTCTCGTAGATGTGATAACAATCTTTAGGTTTATTTGAAGTCATAATACTAGAGATGTACTTGTTGATATCCCCTCTAGGAGATATTATTTTTCTTTTGTTTTCTTGTTCCTAGTAGGTTATTTTCCATGGAGATGTTGTTTCTTTTTTCTTTTGTTTTCTTGTTTCGGGCAGGTTACAATGAAGACGGGTCACTAGTGATAGCTCTGAGAGAGAGCCATAGTGATGGTTGTAGAAGGAAACATATTATATGGTCTCTATTTTGAGACATGAAGCACTCTGACCAGGTAAGGAGTTTATATGGATTGACAGTGTTATCACTCCAAGAGTCACCCCCAGACTACAAATGGGAGTAATCTTGGTAACATACAAATTGATTTAACTTTAGTTTGAGATCAAGGATCGGCAAGACTTTAAAGAAAGGAAAAGACAACAAATATCACTGCAGATCAGTGATGGACCATTGGTCTATGGACTCATAAACAATATGCTCATTGAAGGAATTTAAGCTCCCTATCAAAAAAAAGATTTGCATAATGATGAAGAGAAGAATAAGAGAATAACATAAAGACGAGTATTCGCTAAGAAGAGATCCTCTCTGCAAAGAGAATTTAGATGTGTATGAACAGTAAACAATGATAAATAGGCAAGCTTACAGCAGATCCTTTACTGCATCGAGAATCTATCAATCAAAGGAAAACTTTAATCCTTAAAATCAACAATACATTCAAACAAGATGAAGAATAGAACAGAGAACATAGAAGACAAATCTGATGAAACAACTCATATGAATCTTCAATAACATACAATTTACAGCCACATGCCCCTTCGTCTTACAAACTGAAATATACAATCATTCCATTTCTCAAAACCTCCTTCGGTATTGGGCCCCCTTATTATATCATTCATCAAATGTATTTATAATCAAAATAGAAGACAACTGCTAAAAGTGTGAGCTCGCCTTCCTATCCTAGGATTCTCCACAAAAAGCTACAAGTCTAACATTTGTACCAACAGATCTAACAAACTACTAAAATCAAGGATTTTGTTGGCAACCAAAAATGAATGACATGTCTTGTTGATTGGGCGCTTCTTCTCCAATGTCGTGTGTCTTCTCTTGTATGTCTTGTTCCTTCTGTCAGAAGGAAACTCTGGTCAGTATGGGCCTGAGGGAAAAACTTCCCTATGTGGTACTTCGGGCTAACAGATTTATGTCTCCTCGGCTAGACCCTCCATGCTTCCATTTAAGGGGGCATTTGATTGTTCAACCACCGGTCCTTCGTTCATTAATTAATTTCTCCTTGGGATTGGGACGGGGCTTAACGCCTAGCTTTGTTTCCACACGCTGCTCTTGGATTGGACCCTATATAAGCACGTGATTTCAGAAGTTGGCAAGGGTGGTTTGGATCCACACTGCTCCGACCCCCACAATCCACCACTAACTGTCACATCCCTCTTAATCTATATCGTGGTTTTGATTGCGGGACCGCTCTAATATTTTAGCGTTCAAGCACTTTATGTCCCCGCAATGAAGTGTGGTCGTCGATCTTGTCACAATCCGCGATTTGTGAACGCCTTGCTTTTGTTGCCATGCTCTGCTCTCGGATGAACCCTACATCAGCATGTGATTGCGAAAGTTTTCAAGGGTGATTTGTGTCCACACCACTTCGACCCCCACAATCCACCACCAACTACCACATACATCTTCTACTATACCATGGTTTCGATTGTGGGACCGCTCTAGAATTTTAACGTTCGAGCTTGTTTCATCCCCGCAATGAAGTGTGGTCGTCGATCTATTGCAATCTATGATCTGGGTAACCCTGTTATTTTAGCACCCCTGCTAAAATTTATTCGTCTTCCAACTCCAGAATCCTTTTAACCATGTTTAGATATGGAGCCAATTTTGGTGCTTGGTAGCTTTGAATGTTGAGCAAGAATATCTCTCGAAGGGCGATCTCCCGAATCTGACGTGGTGGCCTGACGTCATTGTGTTATCACGGCTACTGATGGATGAGCGCCATGTGTCTTCAGCACTTCATCACTTTGGGCTTCGGGAGTTTTGGATTGTGAAGCATGAAAAACTCCCGGAGCGGTACGGGCCCGGAGTGACATGGTAGCCTAAAATGAATTCTACGCGTCCTCGACGGATAAGTGCCATGTGTTGAGTTGAAAAACACCTGTAGAGTGGTAGGGCCCGAAGCGACGTGGCAGCCTAACGTCACTTCAGGACTTCGATATGTTTGGATGGAAATCTCTAGAAGTAACTTTCTCCCCCTTGATGTGGCATCCTCTTGTTACTTCGGTGCTTCGGGCTTTGGGAGATTTTGAACGCGGGCATGAATATCTCCTGAAGTGACTTTCTCATGGTTGACATGGTAGTCTCTCATTACTTCGGGACTTTGGCACTTCGACACTTCGTGGCTTCTGTCTAGTCGTTAATCCTTGTGCGACTATGAAACTCCAAATGCACGAGAGTCGTTAATATGAACTGCACATGGGATCTCCACCGTTGAAAATTGAACCTGTCTACTTGATTGTATTTCAAGCCTGAAATGGACTACTCTGAATGATGCATTTTTTTCATAGTTTTTCCATGTGCATACAACATACTTTATCAACCAGAAGAGGAAAAAATTATAGGAAGGTATTCAGAAAAGAGAGAGACAGGGAAAAGGTGTATACCTAGGGCTTAAAAACAACTACATATGACCCATGACAACTTTATGTGATAAAATTGGCTCCACAAGGGATGGCATGCTCCTTGTGAGCTGCCAAGAACAAACAGCTTCGATGTCTTATTCTAGGGCTATGGGGTCACTTATTCAAATACTAAAAGCAAACTGAAAATTGAAAAGCTTGCACATGATCTTATTTATATACAAGACCCTACACTAACTGACCTTTAAAATGCTCAGGTGAAAACAAACTTCCACCATAGCCACCCAAACTGTTTGGTAACATAATTCTTCTTTTCACTGCAAATGATCCATAAAAGGTAAGAGAAGTATGAAAACATAATGAAAACATGTTTTGGAACACTGACAATACCTCCAAATGATGATAAGATGATTAATTTTGCAGGCTCCAATGCTTTTGGAAAGTTCAACTCCATATATAACCCCACAGGGTCATAAAATTTATAATAAGGCATGCTAAACTGGTAAAACATTACCTCCTTTATTTCACCATTGCTCACATGTTGTTTGATGTTCTCAGTGTGTACAGGTGGATAAAGCATTGATGCAGGCTTGCTAATCCCAGGTGATATATGTTCATTTATAAGTGCTAGACATGAAACAATATTACCAACTTAACGAGAAATATGACCTCAAAACGAAAAGCATAAAAAACCACAAAATTAACCCTCAAATCAAAAAATGGTGCTACCGATAGCACCCTTTTTTTTAGGTTAAAATTACAACTTTTTTCAAGCATGGCCTAAAACATGTGTATAGTTGCTCCGAAAAACCTTAAAATCAACACCTAAATCAAAGAATGGTGCTACCGATAGAAAAAAAAAATTCTAAACATTAAAATTATACCTCATTTCAAACATTATCCTAGTGTGGCAGGTACCATTGCAACCAAAACCTACAAATTAACACATTTTTTATAGTGGTGTAAAAAATTATAATTGCTATAAACCAAATCGTAAAATCAACCCTTAAATATTTACTTTTTTAAGGTTAGTTTATCACTCCAACCACAAGATAATACATAATGGCATGAAAATATCACCATTTCAGATGTCAATATTCAACATAACTTCAAAATATTTTTTTCTTTTAAATAAACAAGTCTATACAAATTACATTTAATGAAACATAAATGATTTTGTTACATTTTCCATATTCAAAACAGAAGTGCTAAGAAATTTTGTTATATATTCTCCATAATAAAAACATATAATTCATAAAACATAGAAATGATTCATAACTTCATGTAAGATCATATGTGACAGACAACACTCATTTCTGGTTACCATACAAATATCATATTGATCAAAAATACATAAAATGTTTCATACACTTAATCAAATTCATCCATGGATTCTGACACGCCATCAAAATCTACATTGTCTTCAAATGAATCACTGAATGAAGATGTAGATGATCCATATTCTTCTCTATTATCAATGAGTGCACCATCTGAGTCTACATGTATGCCCAACATTTCAGATGTCAAAAGCCTTTTTGATCTACGACTAGGTTCAACAGAATCCCATCTTGCACTTTTCTCTTGTGGCAGCAACCTTTTGATAATCTCTATGGTCCTAAAGCAAAGAGTTCCTCTCTTTGTCAAATTGAAGTCATAGACAAGTATGTCAACATCCTCTAACTTTAAGAGGTCGGTGCCACAACGAGTTATATTTTGACCCTTTCTTTTTCTCCTTTTGTTGTTTTGTTTCTTAACCACCATCTCTTTCTTGTACACACCATTGAATGGGTGTGTACTTGTTGCATACCAATGCACTTTAACTGCTATAACATATTCATTTTCTTTATCGATCCTTATAACCTTTGCAATCTAGAATGGATAACCATGTGGATCTTTGGTCGCTAAGACTGCAATCATGCAACCCTCCTTAATATCTTGTGTTGAACCCTTGTAAAGATCTTCCATGGCTTCACGTTGTGCACGTGATCTTCTAGAACCAATATACATTTCTCTTTCCTCTACCTGTGAAAACTCAATAGCATCTTGAGATTCTTTTTGTTCAACAATGTTTCTTTCTTCAGATTCATTTGACCTATTTTGTGGCCAAATAAATGGAGCCTTAAAAAATGTATCTTCAATTCTTGAGTTTGAAATTATGTCACTTTGATCATTGAAAAAAGACTCCCACCAAACAGAATCAACAACATCAAAGTACTCATATGTATCTTTAACAGACTTTTTTATTTCCTCTAAGCATTCAGAATAATCTATATCTATATTACGCCTTCGTGCATTATGGATTTCAGCAACTGATTGTAATAACATTAAATTTGATGAAAATATTGGATGATCTGGAATGAACTTCAAAAATGCCAAACCTGATGAAGGCCCCCATTCTATAGTAGTTAAATACTTCTTTCCCCATATAAGTGTTTTCCCATCAAAAATTTTCAAACAAAATTGATGTTGGAAGCTAATGTCATTAAGCTGCTCAATACATTTTTCTTCACCATGTGACCCCTGGATAAATCTTCGCATGTCAACAGTTTCTTCTAATATGTGAAAAATAAGCTCTAGAATGTAAGATTTCTTAAGACATTCAATTAATGATGGTAGGCTTCCAACATTTTTCCTCTTCAATGTTACTAAAAAACAACTGAACATTTGATCAATATGATCATGTGTGTGTCCAACAAGAAGGAAACCAACTTTAACCTTTTGAAAGATTCCTAATTCAACAAGCATGCTGAGATATCCAAAGACAACTTGATTTTTGTTTTCACGACTAGTGTTGTCCAACTGCAAATATAGAACTTGAGGAAGATTACCAGACCAATGACTGATCACATGATGAATTATGGTGATGGTAAGATTTGCATCATTATGAATATTAGGAGTTGTGAAGTAAACCCTTGGACACATTGTTCCATTAAAAACCATACAACCAACCAAGCGAAACTGAATGAAATTCTCTTCCTGTAAATGTTTTGGTGTACGAACAAAATGTGGAAGAAGTGTTTTTTTTTTGGTCCATGCCATCAATTATCATACCCATATATTTATGTGGAGCATCATAACACTTCTTTCTATGTTTGTACAACTTTTTTCTTTCACTTGATTGTTGATTCATGTGTTCTTAAACTGCTTTGACTATAAAATCTGCACATGACGCAAAATGAAAATGTTGATAATATGTTTTCATAGTTGATAACTATCAAATTTAAACAAAAAAAAATTGTAAATATATACCTCTTTCTACCCCTTCAGATTTATCTCTTCTTGCTTTAAGAGAAGCGCAGATACTGCAAATCCCCATCCTTGACTTCTTAGGAATACGAACATTGTTGAATTGTCTCTTTCATACTCTTGTAAAATATGCATATGAAATAAAATTATGATTTCCTTCAACACTTTCAGCATATTCTTTGTATAACTTGTAGATTTCATCCCTTGAGAAATTATCTAGAATATGTATTGTCTCTCTATCTGGCATAGACTCTCCATGTTTGGAAAATAAGTCTCACATCTATGCCAATGCAGTGTTTGTTAATGGGCCAATCTCTCATCCATGATGTACCTTTGAATAAAATGTAGGATCTTTTTCCAATCTTGTTTGGATCCTTTATAGACGAAGATTACCAATTGAGTGGATTTTTTTGAAAACCTTTCTACAAAGTAAAAGAATACCAATGCAATAAACATATCATGTCTTCGTAGATATCATGCACCCCACTAAATATGAATTTTGCATGCTCTTATTCATTGACAAATAATTCTTCCTTTTCTGCAAGGCATACATGTAGTCTATACTTTTCAAACAATTCTTATGACAACAATCACTAGAAATCAAATCATCGCTGGAAAATGATTTAGTGAGAAATTTTTTCCTAGACCTTGTATAACTAGAATGATTTGGATTGATATAAAAAGGTCTAGTCCTCGTCATGGACACGATATTTCTTTGCAATCTCTCCACTATTTGAACATCAACACTAGGAGGAATATCATTCTCACTATAACCATACATATAATTATGAGGAGACCGAACAAGAGATTGTTGATCACCTTGATTTGTTGCATATGAATGATTTAGAACATGATCTCCATTCATAGGTCCATCATCATCTTCATTGATAATCTCGTTGAGAAGAGAAATATCAATATCATCATCAACAGTACAATCACCTGCAAGAAAGTGTCCACGATCGACATAATCATCTTCAATACTTTTGAAATCTCCAATTGAGGGAAATTCTACATCATCCTCATTACTGCCCTCAAAATGTTGACCTGGAGGACAATCTTCAACATTCTCATTAGTACCTTGGAAATCATCACTTGGAGGAAACTCTTCATCATATTCATTGGAACCTTTAATTTCTCCTGCTAAAACAATACCTTCACCATCCATGTCACTACCTTCAAAATCCTCACTTGGAGGAAACTTTTCATCATCCTCAATAGTCCCTTCAAAATCCTCACTTGGAGGAAAATATTCACCATCCTCATCAGTCCCTTCAAAATCCTCACTTGGAGGAAAATATTCATCGTGCTCATTAGTCCCTTCAAAATCCTCACTTGGAGGAATATCTTCTTCCTCCTCATATGTACCTTCAAAATCATCATTGGGAGGAAAATATCCATTATCCTTATTTGTACTTTGCAAATCCTCACTAGGAGGAAGATTTTCATCCTCCTCGTTAGTACCTTCAAAATATTCACTTGGAGGAAAATCTTCATCATCCTCTCTACTATCTTGATAATCCTTACTCGGAGGGAAATTTTCATTATCCTCGTTGGTACCTGCAAAATCCTCACTTGGAGGAAACTCTTCATATTTCTCTTTACTCCCTTGAAAATCCTCACTTGGAGGAAAATATTCATCATCTTATTTATTGCCTTGAAAATCCTCACTTGGAGGAAACTCTCCATCATCCCCATCAGTACCTTCAAAATCCTCACTTCGAGGAAAATATTCATCATCATCAGTAGTACCTTGTAAATCCTCACTTGGAGGAAAATCTTCATCATCCTTTTCACCATATTCCTCCCCTTCATCATTGGTGCCTTCAAAGTCTTCAGAATTAGGACTTTCCCGATCAATATGCTCAATATCTTCTTCTTTTTTAGGTAAAAAAGGGTAGTACCTACTATATTAAGTTAACAGAGAAACATTGACAAAAATACACAGAGATATAGTCGTCCTGAGCCGCCAAAAATGTTGTTGTTTTACCGAAAACCAACATAGTTTGGAGTGAAATGAGTCTAGGAAGATAATCTAAAAATTGTTTTGCCCTCTGTCCTACCCGAAGGAAACTAGGACACATGGCCATAGTTCAAGTTAACATTGAGCAATAGCATGATGAAAAAGTAAACTAGCATAGGAGAACTCAGATACCCTGTGACTTGTCACCATTGCCTTTCTGACACGTGGATCTGGCTGGGATGGCAAACGGCTCCGCGCACATTGGACATTTTCGCTTTGTTGGAGCATTGGAGTACGTGTCAAGGAGCAGGTCCAGACGTTGTCCCATGAGGAGGGCTCTGTGCTCCTGGTCTGCCATGTGGCCTCGGAGTTCAAACACCAAAGCCAAATGCTCTACACAAAGGAGTGGACCATGCAAATCATTGTTTACTGCCTCGTCGAAGGTTTCATTCCCCACTTCCATGTTCATCCCTGCTCTGGCCTCATTCATGTTCATTCCTGCTCTGGCTGCATCCACATTCATCCCTGCTCTGGTCTCGTCCACATTCATCTCTGCACCAGCATTGTCTTGAGCCTCATCCTCACTCGTTTCCTTCTCAGCATGGTTGGTGGGGCTGTAGTCACCCGTCCACGGTATCTCTTCAAAAAAACAAATTGGGAATTCTTCTGCAGGCTCTCCCTTCAGACCGCTTCCAGCCTATATTTCAGGCACCATGGCTTGGGGCTCCAGGGTGGTCGCGAAATCCTCCAAGTACGGCATTTCTTCGACATAATAGGTTGGAAACTCGTCCGCAATGCCTCCCTTCAGACAACTTCTAGGCTCAATTGCAGGGGTGTGCGTGCTACGCTCTATCCCAGGCTTAGCTATAATGGCATGGAGTGCCAATCGGTCGACTCGTGCTCTCTGTCGGAGGATGGAAGTCACCATTGACAGAGCGCGCTCAAGGTTCTGCCTTCTTTGCCTCTGCTCTTTGTGGGTGTACTAGGCCAAGCCTCGACAAGGCCTGCCTCGCTTCCTTGTCATGGCGGATGAGGGGTGAATGGAGATACAGAGAAAAGTGCACCAGAGCTCCCAACCGGAGGGGAGGTCTAAAACGAGAATGAACCAGCTCTGTCCAAGCTCTCCAACTTTCGAATTTTCAAATGACAGCATCGCATGGATTCCTATTAACTCTGTCATATTGAATGTTAGTTGTGCTAGTGCATTCACGCGAGGGAGAAATCTCGCCTCCGTATAGTGGTTGTAATGGTCGGCTACCATCGTAAATGTTGAAGGGATGGGAAGCAGCCTACAGCATTTAAGTTGTGACTTGATGTTGAGCCATGTGGCAAGGCATCACCGCGTGTCACCCGATCCGTGGGATCAATATGCTCAATATCATTGCTTGCACTATGATCAAATTTCTCACTAGGTGAAACATATGACTCCTTATTTACATCAAAAGTATTCCCACAACATTTGTCAGTCTCAGAAGAGGAGGCATATGAACAAGATGTTGATGCTCCATAAATAAAATCTTCTCTATATGATGAAGCCAACTGCTGACTACAAATATAGAATGGTGCAAATGCCCACTCTCCCAATGACATTCTTATAGCTTGTGGAGTGAACATTTCCCTCCAAATTTTCCCCAAAAAATTTCCCCCAAATTTTTCCTCTCAAAATTTCCCTCCAATTTTTTGCCAAAATGTTTTCCCCAAAATTTTCCCTCCAAATTTTCCCAAAAAAACCCCCCAGAATTGTCCCTCCCAATTTTCTCCAACAATTTTTAAGCTACCTCTTTAATATTTTACCTTCAATATTAATCATCATCAATTAATTAATTACATTATGTTTTATCTTTTTTAATTTATCCCACATTGATTAAACCTAGAGATGGTTTATATAATGTTTGATATATATACATAATCTCCTTCTATTTAATTTATTCCATATGCACTAAACTAACTAACAAGTGGTATAGTACTTTGTATATATACACACTCTTGTTTTGGTTTTTTCCATCGCATCAACGAGTAACAACGTCAATTTAAAAAATATATTTAATTTAGTTTTAATGATAATTTTAATAATATTTTATTTAAATTATTAATCTTATAATTTCATTATCACACAATTTTATTAAACCTTATTAAAATTATTAATAGTTGAAGTTATTAAAATTATGAGCTATTCTAGTGTGCTTTTAAGGTTACAACAATTATTACTACTTTAGGTTATAACAATTATAAGTCATTTTAGAAAGGGTTAAGTCATTTTAAAAAGAAAGGAATGTTCAATGTAATTTATAATTTTAAATGGTAAAATGTCAATTTCTATTTTAAAAAAGAGGGATAGTTTTTAATTAAAATTATTTTTTATTTAAAAGATTTAAAATTATTTTTTATTTTAATTCTTTTTGTTTAGTTTTAGTTTTTATTTTTTTAAGAAGTGTTTTGGGTTTTGATTTTTTTATATGATTTTTACTTTAGTATTTTTTTTGTGTTTTTTACTCTAAACATATGCATAACACTAAACATATGATAATTGTTTATTATCCGCTCCGGCCAAGTCCCATGTGATGCATGTAAGATTTTATTTAAATTATTAATATTATAATTTCATTATTACGCAATTTTATTAAATCTTATTAAAATTATTAATAGTTGAAGTTATTAAAA
>JZKD02S1625968.1:134791-145607 GCA_000966675.3 Picea glauca
TAATTTTTTTTTGTTTAGTTTTAAATTTTATTTTTAAACTTTTGTTTTTTATGTGGTTTTTGTTTTTTAAAGAAGTGTTTTGGGTTTTGATTTTTTTATATGATTTTTACTTTAGTATTTTTTGTGTGTGTGTTTTACTTTGAACATATGCATAACACTAAACATATGCATTTGGAGATTATGATAATTGTTTATTATCAGAGACGCCCGTGGGGCCAAGTCCCATGTGATATATGTAAGATTTTATTTAAATTATTAATATTATAATTTCGTTATCACACAATTTTATTAAATCTTATTAAAATTATTAATAGTTAAAGTTATTAAAATTATATGCTCATTATTGTACAAGTCATCCAGTGCTCTAAACCATCCACTATTCTAGTGTGCTTCTAAGGTTACAACAATTATTACTACTTTAGGTTATAACAATTCTTTTTATTTTTGAATTTCCATTTTAGAAAGGGATAAGTCCTTTTGTTCAATGTAATTTATAATTTTAAATGATAAAATGTCAATTTCCATTTTAAAAAACAGGGATAGGTTTTTAATTAAAATTAATTTTAATTTAAAGACTTAAAATTATTTTTATTTTTATTTTTATTTTTTTTTGTTTCTTTTTAAACTTTGTTTTTTAATTTTTGTTTTTTTATGTGGTTTTTGTTTTTTTAGAAGTGTTTTGGGTTTTGATTTTTTTATATGATTTTTACTTTAGTATTTTTTTTTGTGTTTTTTACTCTAAACATATTCATAACATTAAACATATGCATATGGAGATTATGATAATTGTTTATTATCCAAGAGGGGTCAAGTCCCATGTGATGTATGTAAGATTTTATTTAAATTATTAATATTATAATTTCATTATCACACAATTTTATTAAATCTTATTAAAATTAGTAATAGTTGAAGTTATTAAAATTATGAGCTCGCTATTGCATAAGTCATCCAGTGCTCTAAGCCATCCACTACTCTAGTGTGCTTCTAAGGTTACAACAATTATTACTACTTTAGGTTATAACAATTATTTTTATTTTTGAATTTCCATTTTAGAAAAAGATAAGTAATTTTAGAAAGGGATAAGTCCTTTTAAAAGAAAGGAATGGTCAATGTAATTTATAATTTTAAATGGTAAAATGTCAATTTCCATTTTAAAAAAGAGGGATAGGTTTTTAATTAAAATTAATTTTAATTTTAAAATTTTAAAATTAATTTTAGTTTTGTTTTGGGTTTTGATTTTTTTATATGATTTTTACTTTAGTATTTTTTTTGTGTTTTTTACACTAAACATATGCATCTGGAGATTATGATAATTATTTATTATTCCCCCCCTCATGTGATGTATGTAAGATTTTATTTAAATTATTAATATTATAATTTCATTATCACACAATTTTATTAAATCTTATTAAAATTATTAATAGTTGAAGTTATTAAAATTATGAGCTCACTATTGCATAAGTCATCCACTGCTCTAAGCCATCCACTACTCTAGTGTGCTTTTAAGGTTACAACAACTATTACTAGTTTATGTTATAACGATTATTTTTATTTTTGAATTTCCATTTTAGAAAGGGATAACAATTAAGACAAGAATGCAGCTTTATTGGTAAGATATTGAAATTGTATGTTTAGCTATTAAAATTATAAATTTATTTTATTAATTCACAAGTTAATTGAATTTGTATTTATTTATGTTAGAGGAAAAAACCTAATATTCATAGCTCCAATAGTGAACCATTTACAAGTGATATTGAAAGTATACATCTTGCACACTAGACAAAAGATTATACTTATGAATCTATTCCTTACCATGTAAAGGATGGAAAGAATCATCGTAGTTTATTGGTTTACAATGCCGTGGCTAGAAAGCTAACATATGAGGAAAAGGATTTCAAAAGAGAGATTTATCTTATAGATACATTTTCAAATGAAGGAGATTGGGTTTTGGATTTGTTATAGGTAAGATTTATGATATAACATTTATGAAATCATACTTCACTCTTTATTATTTTTAATTTATGTTGGTTTACATTATTTACTTTAATTATTTATTTTGTATTTGGTGATATAGCATGTTGCTTACAAAAAGGAAGGAATTGCATATCCATTGAAAGTGATGCAGTGCAATGTTGTTTTATTCAACAAAGAATTAATGTTATTCAAGCTCTTCCAGATGAAATGCAAGAAATTGGCTTGAGAAAATGAGATTTTAATGACTCAAAGGTTGCAAAAATATCACAGGTACCTCAAGTACCATTAAGAGGTATGCTTGAAAAAGATCACTTTGGAGAACTTGTGGATATTAATAATTCAATGGAAGAGCAACATGAGCCAATGGAAGCACAGAATGATGTCCAAGAAAATGATGATGTGTGATGTGTCTATTTAGAACGATGAATTTGGGATATATGGCATTGTTGATTAGTTTTAGGATGCCCTTGAAGACAATGTTGAATTTTGCAAAACTTTTATGAGTTATAATTGTAATGTTTTGACTTTCATATTTTAAAATAAGAATAAATATGCATCTGTTGTTGTTTTATGATGAATATGTTTTATTATTTTCTTTTTACTTTTCTTTTTGTGTGATTTAATATGCTAGAGAAAATGACATTAAATATTGTCAAGTTTTTTATTGTAAATCTATAAAAATATCATAAAAAATGTTAATTTTTTTTCATTTTTTTGTTCAATTTTGTCCATAAAAACGTTTTATATGACACTTTATTTATAGTGGAAAGCTTCCAAAATGTATAGGTTTTTTGTTATAAGTTGCTTTGAAATGTATAGTTTTTTGCTAAATATTTAAAAATAGTGTTGTTTAGCTACAATTATTTGCTATATATTGAAGAAAAAATAAAAAGTGTGTTAAAAATACAATTTCACACTATATTTAAAAACTATGACACCATGAATTAAATATAATGAGACATAATTGTATGAAAAATCTTAATTTCAAAAACGTGAATCATATATAAGATTTTTATAACATTTTTAGTATCATTAAAAATCATAAAAAAAGCATTGGTAAAAAGAAAGAAAAAATAAAGGATTTAGAAAAAATTGAAAATAGTTGGAAAACAAACATTTAAAAAACAAAAACAAAAAAAGATTTACGAAAATTTGAAAATAGTTTAAAAAACAAGCATTTTAGAAACAAAATGTGGATCCATTATAGACAAGAAGATTTAAAATATCAAAAAACTACCTCAACATGTAAAGGGGTGCTACCGGTAGCACCATTTTTCAAAATGTGGTAAAAAATGGGAGCCTTGAAAAAACGAGAACTCGGCAAAGTAATATTGTTATGAGATAAGTTGCACATTTAACTCTTCCTTTTCTCCTCCATGGCTCTCCCAAGAATCAGATTCATAATTATCATATTCAGGAACCATGCTACGAGGTTCCAAAGAAGCTATGAAAAAACTATGCTCTTCATCATCTTCATTGGGATATTCATCAAAAATTGGTTATTCTTGGTCAGTATTTGAAACAACTTCTTCATCATAAGAAGGGCTGCTAAAGACATATGTTTCAAGAACAAAAATTTCCTCTGCATTTTCTTCATAAGAGCAGCAAAAAAAATCTACCTTCAATTCTGAAAAGATAGGAAAAAACAGAGAGGAATCTTCCCTAGTTTTTTTAACTAACTTATCATTTTTCTTAGCTTCATAGTCAGGAGAAATATCTATTGTATTTTTATGATTAGAACTATCATTTGAATCTACATCCAGTACAGAAGAACAAGAAGAAAGCGTCGATCCTTTACTGATTTCCTTGACTAGGTTATCTTCTTTAACTTCACAGTCAAGAGAGCAACTTCAACTTAATGCAGCTTGAACATTTTTCTCATATTCATCACAACATTCTTCAAGAAGATGTTCAGCTAAAAAATACTCTTTACAAAACGAATTGAAAGCTGCATGAAAACCTGTCAAAGAGGTTATGCTTGCAACTGGAAGAGATCGACACCAATCACGAGCAATCCCTTCTAATGAATACCTAAAAAGATTAATCTGAACATCTTCATGCACGATATGAAGTTGATGAATAAAATCATGAAAATCCAGCAAATGTTCAGCTGGTACCTCCCAATCTTCTCCTCTAAATTTAGAAAGGCTACTTTCTCATTCATCTCTACTAGGCACTGGATTAGGGAAACCAACTATCTTTGAAAAATCACAGAAAGCATACCTCTAAGCTAAAATCTTGTCTATTTCAAACCAGTGGAGTCGCCAATAGATTTCGGAACAATGGAGTCACCATGGTGAAAGATGAGCAGTTGAAACAATCTGTCTAGCTTCAGTTCACCATCTAAAACTGGATCCCTTCGTTGTCGTTCTCCCATAGAATATATCTTCACTTTTGTCCCCGAAAACGACGTCATTTATGTGATCACTCCAAGAGTCACCCCCAGACTGCAAATGGGAGTAAGATTGGTAACATACAAATGGATTTAATTTTAGTTTGAGATCAAGGATCAACAAGACTTTAAGGAAAGGAAAAGACAACAGATATCACTGTAGATCAGTGATGGACCATTGGGCTATGGAGTCGTAAACAATATGCTCATTGAAGGAATTTAAGCTCCTTATCAGACAAAATATTTTCATAATGATGAAGAGAAGAATAAGAGAATAACATAAAGATGAATATTCTCTAAGTAGAGATCCTCTCTGCAAAAAGAATTTAGATGTGTATGAACAGTAAACAATGATAAATAGGCAAGTTTACAACAAATCCTATACTGCATCGAGAATCTATCGATCAAAGGAAAATTTTAATCCTTAAAATCAGCAATACATTCAAACAAGAAGAATAGAATAGAGAACATAGAAGACAAATCTGATGAAACAGCTCATAAGAATCTTCAATAACATACAATTTATAGCCACACGCCCCTCCAGCGTACAAACTGAAATATACAGTCATTCCATTTCTCAAAACCTCCTCCGGTCCTGGGCCCCCTTATTATATCATTCATCAGATGTATTTATAATCAAAACAAAAGACAACAGCTCGGAGTGTGAGTTGGCCTTCCTATCCTAGGATTTTTCGCAAAAAGCTACAAGTCTAACATCTGTACCAACAGATCTAACAAACTGCTAAAATAAAGGAGCTTGTTGGCAACCAAAAATGAATGACATGTCTTATTGCTTGGGCGCCTCTTCTCCAATGTCGTGTGTCTTCTCTTGTTTGTCATGTTCCTTCTATCAAAAGGAAACTCTTGTCAGTATGGGCCTGAAGGAAAAAATGCCCTCTATGGTACTTCGGGCTGACAGTTTTATGTCTCCTCGACTAGACCCTCTATGCTTCCATTTAAGGGGGTAGTCGATTGTTCAACCATTGGTCCTTCTTTCATTAACTAATTTCTCCTTGGGATCAGGATGAGGCTTAATGCCTAGCTTTGTTGCCACGCGTTGCTCTTGAATTGTACCCTATATAAGCACATGATTGCGGAAGTTGGCAAGGGTGGTTTGGATCCACACTGCTCTGACCCCCGAAATCCACCACCAACTCCCATGTACCTCTTTAGTTATAACATGGTTTTGATTGCATGATCGCTCTAATATTTTAGCGTTCGAGAACTTTATGTCCCCGCAATGAAGTGTGGTCGTCGATCTTGTCACAATCTGTGATATGGGAACGCCCTGCTTTTGTTGCCACGCGCTGCTCTCGGATGAACCCTACATCAGCACGTGATTGCGGAAGTTGTCAAGGGCGGTTTGGGTCCACACCACTTCGACCCTCGCAATCCACCACCAACTGCCACGTACCTCTTCCACTATACCATGGTTTCGATTATGGGACCGCTCTAGAATTTTAACGTTCAAGCATGTTTCGTCCCCGCAATAAAGTGTGGTCGTCGATCTGTTGCAATTTGCGATCTCGGTAACCCTACTATTTTAGCGCCCCTACTAAAATTTATCCGTCTTCCAACTCCATAATCCTTTTAACCATGTTTAGAGATGGATCCAATTTTGGTTCTTGGGAGCTTTGAATGTTGAGCAAGAATATCTCTCGGAGGATGATCTCATGAATCTGACGTGGTGGCATGACATCATTGTGTTGTCACAGCTATTGATGGATGAGCGGCATGTGTCTTTGACACTTCGGGCTTCGGGAGTTTTGGATTGTGAATCATGAAAAACTCTCGGAGTGACGTGGTAGCCTAAAATGAATGTTATGCATCCTCAGCGGATAAGTGTCATGTGCTGAGTTGAAAAACACATGTGGAGTGGTAGGGCCTGAAGTGACGTGACATTATGACGTCACTTCGGAACTTCGGCTCTTCAGAACTTCAGGATGTTTGGATGGAAATATCCCGAAGTAACTTTCTCTTGGTTGACGTGGCAGCCTCTCGTTACTTCGGTGCTTCAGGCTTTGGGAGCTTTTAAACACGGGCATAAATATCTCCCGAAGTGACTTTCTCCCTATTGACATGGCAGTCTCTCGTTACTTCGGGACTTCGAGACTTCAGCACTTGGGGATTCTATCTGGTCATTAATCCTTGTGCGACTTTGAAACTTCAAATGCATGAGAGTCATTAATCTAATCTGCACATGGGATCTCCACCATTCAAAATTCAACCTGTCTGCTTGCTTGTATTTCAAGCCTAAAATGGATTGCTCTGAATGCTGCATTTTGCTCATAGTTTTTCCCTATGCATACAACATACTTGATCGGCCTGACTTTATCAACTTGAAGAGGAAAAAATTATAGGAAGGTATTAAGAAAAGAGAGAGACATGGCAGAGGTGTAGACTTAGGTCTTAACAACAACAACATATGACCCATGACAACTTTATGTGATAACAGACAATTTTACCAGTCCAAATCTTGTCACATGATTCCATCAGTTTGAGCAAGTGATAACATAGGAGACTTTCTCATTTACATTACAAAGCTCTTCCCACCCTGGGAAAGATGGTTTCAGGTCTTCCAGATCTTCATGTAAATCATGATCACATTCGTAGAGCTTGAGGGTTCTTTTTCGATCAGTGAAAACAAATCCAAGGGGATCTTATGCAATCAGATTTGTGTGGGCCCATGACAGCTATTTCCTTTGAAGAGAAGATAGCCTTATAGAGATCTAGAGGATCTCACATGGATATTGATAGTGAGAGGTAGGAGGAAATGATGACTTCTCCCCCTTCACCCTTCAGCATTTCAGAGGGAGCTAGTTGAGCCCGTCGATCCAGATGATCCAGTTGATATTCCCGAAGATATTGCAATAGGTCGAAAGAGGTCTGTGTGGGCTCATCATACTCTACAAGAGGAAGAATGACATGCATCTCTTGTGGTAATTTCGAGAAATTCAGAGACCACAAATATATTCAAGCTATGTTGCAACTATGAGCCACATCATTGATTCTTGATCCTTCCTGTTGTGAGGAAGCATCCAGTTAGCATATACGGAGAGAAGCCATGATGGAGGAGTATTAGTCCATCGTGAAGAATGATGTGTGGGATATTATTCCAAGACCATAAGGGAAGTTTGTGGTGACTTCCAAGTGGATCTATAAATATCAAATGTATAGCTGACGGGAGCATCGAGAAGCACAAAACGATATTTGTTGCCAAAGGTTTCTCTTAGGTGGAGGGAATAGATTATGAGGAGACATTTTCTCCTATTGCTCGATATATTTCCATTCAGATGATCATTTTCCTTGCAATATCCATGGGATGGAGATTACATCAGGTGGATGAGAAGACAACCTTTCTCAATGAAGATATTGAGAAAGAAGTGTACATCGAGCAGCCAGTTGGTTTCTTGATACTTGAGAAGGAGTCGCATGCGTGCAAATCAAAGAAGGCCCTGTATGGAATTATTCATGCACCTCGATCTTGGTATACGATGATTAATGGATATGGCCTGAGATATGTCTATTATTTGAGTACCACAGAAACAGATAGTATTATGGATGGCAATTTGTGAAGCAGTGTGGCTTTGCAAGCTATTTGCAGACTTGATTGGTCAATGATATCATTATGATCGAGACATGATGCATAGGGAGACAGTGCAGGTGCAATACTTTCCTAAAGAAGACCAAATTTCATATGATCTCATGAATCTTCTTACTAGGATGAAGTTCGAGTACTTCCATGAGAGACTGGTCATGATGCCTCCCTCATTGAAAGGGAGGGTTGATAATTGCAGCTTCTTGAGACATTCTTTAGATCGTACTCCTTTGGACTGATTTGATTTGATCTATGAGGATACCTATGTGATAAGTGAGATCGTACTCCTATCAACTTAGTTGAGTTTGTTGGAAGATTGGTTGTTGTCATTGATGTCAACCCTAGTCATGGGTTTTGGACCGCAAGATTGATGAAGATATTTGGACATGAAGGAAAACACACATGCAGATACAACGCCCATGGATGGATAGTATACATCATGTTGTTTCTGATGGTATGTGGCACGTCACATGGATCTTCATGGTTGAGGATAAATGAATTTTTGAATATGACAAAGTGAATTGAAGAAGGAAGTACATGTAGGCCCTGAAGATAATTAAAGAACAAAATTACAAAATAAGAAAGTGTCAGGTTGGCCCTAATGTTAAAAGGAAGTGACATAAATGGTATAAATAAATATCATTATACATTCATTTGATACACAAGTCTAATTTCAGAGAAAATCATAAGTAAAGAAGGTCGGATTTCAAGGGAGGATGAAGTCTTGTGGTGATGTGTTCTAAGGTATGTTATTTTCAGGTCATCTTACCATTTTCGCTATAAATTTTTTTCTAGAATGATTCAGATGGTGAAATTTCTATGGTATTGAGAATACATATCAAGGTACCTATGGTAAAATTTTAAGCTCTTTATTCGCTATAATTATGGAGATACACGTTGTGGAAGATAGGGTTTTTGACCAGTCCTGAAGCTAGTCAATAAACAGGTGTTCCGGGTAAAACAATCATAACTTCTTCATAGAGAATCCAAATGAAGTGGGTCTAATAGCATTGGAAATAGTACGGATTGTAGTTTCTTTTTTGCGAGTTTCATAATCTGATGTTAAATATTGAGTACAGGGCATTCTGTACAAGTTAGGTCTCCTTAATAAACCAAAATTGAACAAAGTCTACCATTCTCTCTATAACTTCTTTTTGGGGAGGATTCAAGAGGTGAAACTTGGAGAATTTTCAGAGAATACATTGAGTAATATTATCTACGGGATCAGATTATTCCAAGAATTGAAGAATTGCATAAATTGAAGAAGTCTCATGAATTATTATCAGGTTCTATGTGATGGTTGGTTGATGGTGACGATTTAATGTAAAGTTTTATTATCTCTCATATATTCTTGGGTGGAAGGAAGGAGTAAGGATGGAGATTTAAATCCTCTCTTGATATTGAAGGATTATATCTTCCTCTTGGAGGTTTATCCCTCCCTTTACATTTGGAATATGTAGCTACCTTTGGAAGTCATTACTTCCCTTGAAGAATAACTATTGATTATTTCTCATATATTGTGCATGGTGTATTGTGGTGTATTGGTGTAACTCTTATACTATTGTTCATTTATCATTGGATATAATTGAATGGTTTAAGTATAAGTTGAAAAAAACAAAAATTGTACTTGATATTGATTCACCCCCCTCTCAGTATCAACAATTGGTATCAGAGCAGGTTGCCTTCAGAACAGTTTAACCATTGGAAGGATAATCCTGAGCAAAGATGGATGACCATGAGTACATTTCAAATGGGATTCAAAAAATTGATGGAAGAAGTTATGCATACTGGAGTGATAAAGTGAAAACTTACCTAACGGCTTTGGGAGTAGACATTTGGTACTCAGTTGTAAATGGTTATGTAATCCCAAATAATGCTCCAACCGATCCAAATGAGAAGAAGCTTATGAGTTGTAATTCAAAAGCCAGACATTTTATTCTAGCAGCATTGGCACCAACCATTGCTATCAAAGTGATGGGTTGCAGCACTGCTAAAGGGGTATGGGACAAACTCAAGAGTATCTACGAAGGTGATCCAAAAGTTAAGCAAGTCAAGCTTCAACTACATATAGCAGAATTTGAAATTTTGAAGATGAATGAAAAGGAAGATATTGCAACCTATCTTTTTAGATTTGATGAAGTTGTTAATGCTATCAGAGGATTAGGTGAAGAGCTCGATGAATCGTTGGTTGTACAAAAAGTGTTGAGATCACTTCTTCTGAAGTATGATGCTAAGGTCTCCGCCATTGAAGAAATTGGGGACTTGACCAAAATGACAATGGATGAATTACATGGGTCTCTTATAGCATATGAAATGAGAACATGTACAGAAAGTGACCATCCAAATAATGAAGCAGCCTTTAAAGCCATAAAGAAGACAAAAGACAAGGATAACGACCTTGATGAAGAAATAGCAAATTTTGTAAGAAGGTTTTAGAAGGGAAGTGGAAGATACAAAGGTAAGTCTCCTCTCAAATGCTTTAACTGTGGTAGAATAGGACATATTGTTGAAAACTGCTACTATAAAAAGAGAAGTCTCAACAATAAAAAGAGATTCAACTCCAAGGATGATGGCATCTCCTCAAATGAGTGATGAACAAGATAATGATGGAGGAGAAGTACTCTTCATAACCCAAGAAACCCAGGATGATGATCACAAGAATTCTAAAGAAGAAGAAATCATTTGTGAAGAAGATTTAGGTGAAGAAACCAACCTTGATTCCTTTTGGGATTACAAGGACAATGCAGAGAGTGAACAAGAAGATGATAATCTTGAAAAGTTGAAGCATGTTGAAACTGAAAATAGCAAGCTTAGAAACACAAACATAATACTAAAAGGTGAATTGAGTAGTT
>JZKD02S1625968.1:146963-160977 GCA_000966675.3 Picea glauca
GAAGTCTTTTGGTGATGTGTTCTAAGGTATGTTATTTTCAGGTCATCTTACCATTTTCGCTATAACTTTTTTTATTGAACGATTCAGATGGTGAAATTGATATGGTATTGAGAATACATATCAAGGTACCTGTGGTAAAATTTTCAGCTCTTGGTTCGCTACAATTATGGATATACACTCTGTGGAAGATAGGGTTTTTGACCAGTCTTGAAGCTAGTCAATAAATAGGTGTTCCGGGTAAAATAGTCATAACTTCTTCATAGATAATGAAAATGAAGTGGGACGAATTGAATTGGAAAGAGTATGGATTTTAGTTTTTTGTGTGCGATTTTTAGAATCTGATGTTAAATATTGAGTGTGGGGCATTATGTACAAGTTAGGTCTCTTGAATAAACCAGAATTGAACAAAGTCTACCATTCTCTCTATAACTTCTTTTTTGGGAGGATTCAAGGGGTGAAACTTGGAGAATTTTCAAAGAATACATTGAGTAATATTATCTATAGGATCAGAGTATTCCAAGAATTGAATAATTGCATAAATTGAAGAAGTCTTAGGAAGCATTATCAGGTTTTATGTGATGGTTGGTTGATGGTGATGATTTAATGTAAAGTTGTATTATCTCTCATATATTCTTGGGTGGAAGGAAGGGACAAGTATGGAGAGTTAAATCCTCTCTTGACATTGGAGGATTCTATCTTCCTCTTGGATTTTTATCCCTCCCTTTACATTTGGAAGTTGTAGCTAACTTTGGAAGTCATTACTTCCCTTGAACAATAACTATTGATTATTTCTCATATATTGTGCATGGTGTATTGTGGTGGATTGGTGTAACTCTTATACTATTGTTCATTTCTCATTGGATATAGTTGAATGGTTTAAGTATAAGTTGAAAAATGTTTTAAATTGTACTTGATACCGATTCTCCCCCCTCTCAATATCAACAGAGTTGATCTATAAGATGAGTCATACTCCTATGGACTGACTTGAGTTGACTTGTATTTAGTCTCTTGGCATACTCCTCTGGACTAAGTTGAGTCGACTTGAGATGGCTCTCCAGTTTGTACTCCTATGGACTTATTCGAGTTGATCTGTGAGAGATATTTCCCTAGTGGTTGAGCACTAGAGGACACGTCATGGGGAGTAGACCCATGATGTCACACTATGGGATAAACCCTAGTTTTTCTATATAGAAGAGCCTCTAGAGGTCCACATGGGATGAAGCCATGTGTGACGTACCCTTGAGGTAAATATAAAGTGGTTGAGATGTCCAAGCGATTGCGAGGATATTCCACTGGCCAGCAACCCTTAAGGGTTGCAAATATCCAAATGGGTTGGTGCCCAGCAACCCTTGGAGAGTTGATGATCATATGGTTAGGAGAATGCTCACTGGATTGGTGCCTAACAACCCTTGGAGACCATTGTTCCTCGAAGAGTCATCATGGATGATACATCCTTGACGATGCACTATGGACGTATAGATCCTAGTGTGTAACACACCCGACCCCCGAGTGACCTTTATAGAGATGGGGCATCAAAATTTCATTCTCCTTAAGTGATCAAATCCTTCATTCAGGGTTTCTACCACACTCTACTCATCTAGAGTTTTCTAATCATGGTCTCCATGCTCAAACCTAAGCTTGAAACTGGCAGATATACCTTTTCGATGTTCTTCGGGCGTTCATTGGTTGAGGGCCACGTGGCGCCCACGTGGATCCACCTCACACGTGTTATTTCAAATTTCCTTCCTCCATAGATGGAAGACCATCCACCGCTCGATCCCCTGGCTGGACTTATTCTCTTTCTCCCATATCAACTATGGGGGAAATCGAAGCTTCAACACTCCAATGCTTCTAGCCTCTTTACTATTTACGCACAAGACCACCCAGAGTTCCAAAATTATGAAGTCCCATGAGCTCACCATGTGGCTCCAACCTCTGCACCATTCAGTCTCTCTATCATACTGCATCCCAGACCCTTCAGTGTCCTAATGTCCCGGACTCCCAGACTCCCGGTCACTTCACCAACCACATTGGCTAGGCGGACACATATAAGGAACTGACATGTATGGGGGGTCAAGGTGACACATGTTACGTTCCCATGGGCCTATAGGGTATGTGATACACATGAATCCAAGTGACAAATGGAATGTCGAGTTGGGGTCCACGTCACCCTAGGTGGCTTCACTGCAACCCATCACCCCGGACTGACGAGATTCTACATTCCTCATATATCACGGTCGAGATTCGGTCACATAGACTTATATATCTACGGCTCTGGTCACCTTGGGGATTCGACGTTCAGGAGTGTTGCTATGCAAACTCCTCTTACCTCCCGAAGTGCCCAATCTCTGAATTAAAGGGGCTAGTGCCACGCATCCCCGATATATTGATGGATGGGAAAGGGTTTGAAGGATCCCATGATCTATGGTTCTGTGTCCTTCGCAACTCCGGCTTTTGGAGTTTCGGATCTTGGTTTAGTTGGAGAGATAGGTTCACCCAACCACTTGGGGAACCACGTATCACTAGTCAATCTTATGGGAAACCGAGTCTCCCGGTTACCTTCAGCCCGTATAAGGCTTGTAAGGTTGGTCATACTCTGAATTCCTAAACTTCCAGAGCTCCAAAGCCAAGGGGAGATAACTTCCTTAGGCTTATCCCAAGGTTCCTAGGTATTGGTCATATGGTTTCTTTCAAACAGATATTGTTCGCTCGTCTTCCAAACGAAGGGACCTCCCCTTCTTAAGGATTCAACTTCGCTATCCTTCATGAGATTTTACCATGAAATGGTTAAGGACTTGGGTCTAGAATTTTGATCACATGACAAGGGGTCTAGAAGAGGCATCCTCTTCGAACGGACAGGTTCAGGTCATCACAATATCTCCCATTTTGATCGTCTTACTAGCTCATGTCCCAAGAATCCTCAAGAGCTAAGCTAGGCATACAGACTATTGGTCAAAAGTATAAGTTTACACGGAGAAGGAGTCATATACCTATCGTAACCATTCCACACAGAAAACATTTATAAATACACATACATATAAATCCAGGCTTTCATCCATCATTCCAGTTCAACACATAAAACAAGAAAAATACTTATCAGAACCAGATAACGTGAAGCGAATGCTGAGAGGGGTGTTTGTTTCCACCCAACCATAGGCACATTCATTCCTAACAGATTTACGACTAGCCACCCCTGAGCTAGACCATGATGCTCTGCGATAAAATCCTTTCTTCTGGCTCAGCGACAGTAGCGACGGAGGTTACTCTCCTCCTCCTGCGGGATCTTGCCAACGGTTTACACGACACCAAGCAAGGAGGACCAGCCTCGTTTATCAGCTTGTATCATAACCTCGCTAGCCATCTCCTTGCGACTAGAACACGTATTTCCTAGTTATTCCTTGAACCCAAGAGCTTCACCTCTCATCTCTACACTCTTCGCAAGTATTCCTCTGCCCACCACACCTTCCTTTCTTGCCTCTTTCAGCAAGGTTGTGTGTGGCTTGAATTCCCTGCCCATGGTCATGTGTGGATGCCTTACAAATGGGTGCTCTGCCCCATCCCCTCATTAACCCTTGAGGAGGTATTCCCACCTACCAGCCTGACTGTAATTCATTTCTGGGTCAGAGGATTGTTCTGGTCCTAAGCAATTAAATCCAGTAAGGTACTGGTTTGGTGAAGGTTAACCCAACCATTCCAAGTCCCCTTCACCATCTATTTCCATAGCATTCGTGGTCTTTCTTAGTACACCCCCCCCTTCCAACAGTCATGCAACACTTATCCATCTTCTAGTAAATAACATAATTTACATTCATCAACCTTTATACAAAGGTCCATCAAATCAACAATTCACACATATTGAGTTTTCCATAGTCTCTTGGCCATTATAGTTATATTTACAAAATAGGGGAAACAGGGTGTTACAATTCCCTCCCCCTTAAAGGAACATCATCCCTGATGTTCTACCTGTCAACATGCTTTGTATATACAAAAGTGAACAAAAATGGATATGCATGTCTCATGGCATCCTCCATTTCCCACGTAGCCTCATCTGGGCCAAAGTGTTTCCACTGCACCTTGACCTGTGCAATGGTTCGGTTTCTAAGTCAGGTTTCCTTCTTGTCTAGTATGCATTAAGGCTCTGGCATGAATTCTCCCTATGGTTGCACCTGGATCACAGACTAGTACATTATATGATTAGCATCATGCACATATTTCTTCAATAATGAAACATGGAAAACATTATGTGCCTTTACTGTGGGAGGGAGTGCTAGCCTATAGGCTACAGGTCCCACTCTATCTAAAACTTCAAAGGGTCCACAATACCGAGCTGTTATCTTGGCACAAGCTCCCATTCTCAAGGAACTCTTCCTGGGCCTAACTCTGAGATAGACATGGTCTCTTGTCTTGAAATCTCTAGGAGTTCTATTTTTGTCGACCTAAATTTTATGTTTATCGTAATCAATTTTCAAGATTTTCTTTATCTAAATCACTTGTTGTTCCATTTCTTTCAGCATGTCGAGTCCGATTGTGATTCTATCCACTGGATTACTCCAGCTGACTAGAGTCTTTCACTATCTACCATAGAGGGCTTCGAAAGGACTCATCTTTAGTGACTCTTGATAATCATTGTTGTAGGCAAATTCTACCAGTGGCAGGTAGTCCTCCCACTTCTTAGGCTAATGCATTACATGCATTCTTAGCATGTCTTCTAATATTTGGTTTACTCTTTCTATTTGTCCATCAGTTTGAGGGTGATAGGTTGTGCTAAACAACAATTTAGTCTCAAAACCAGCCATCAAGGATTTCCAAAAGCTTGAAGTGAATTTCGTGTCTCTTTCAGATACAATCTCCCTAGGCATGCCATGCAGTCTGAATATCTACTTCATGAAGATGTTGGAAATATCTATTTCCTTGCAAGTCAATTTGACGGGAATGAAGTGAGCAGACTTGCTCAACTTGTCCACCACTACCATGATGGCATCATTATGTCTAACCAATTTTGGTGATTCGGTGATGAAATCCATGGAGATGGTCTCTCATTTCCATTCTAGAATTGGTAGTGGTTGCAACAACCCTGCTGGGTGCCGGTGTTTTGCCTTAACTTGCTGGCATTCTAGACATTTAGTTAAATATTCATCTATGTCCTTTTTCAATCCAGGCCAATAGAATTGTTTTCTAGTGGCCATAATTTTTTTTGATAACCTGGATGACCAGTGTATGGTCTCTTGTGCAGTTCGTCCATTATGAACCTCTTGAATTCGTCACAGCTTGGGATATACAATCTATTTATGTAAGTCAACAGACCTTCGTCCAGCATTTGATAGCCTTCATACTTTAGCCCTATGGGCTCTTGCTTTAGGTACGATGTCACGGTCTTGAAGAATGCATCTGTTTCTTGTGCATTCCTAACTCTTTCCCTGACATCTGTTTCACAGGTGCTCACCATTGTCAGGTGAATCATTTGCATACTTTTGCTAAGGGCATCGGCCACCCTATTTTCCTTTCCTTCGAAGTGTTTGATTTTGAAATCAAACTCACTAAGGAGAGCCATCCACCTAGCTTGTCTAGCATTGAGTTTCGGTTGGTCAAACAAGTGCCTCAATCCACAGTGGCATGTCATAAGTATAAATCTCCTACCCAGGAGGTAATGCCTCCACATTTTTAAAGCATGCACTATGGCAGCCAACTCTATATCATGGGTCACATAATTTATTTCATTCTCATTCAATTTACTGGATTCGTAGCAAACTACATGTCCTTCTTTCATAAGGACACCTCTGAGTCCTTCCTTGCAGGCATCTGTGCATACAAGGAAGTCAGCATCAGGGTCTGTAATCTTCAGCACAAGTGCATGGGTCAGAAGATATTTCATTTCGTGAAATTTTTCTTCACATTATGATGTCCAAGTGAATTTAACCCCCTTTTTTTGAAGGGCAGTGATTGGGAAACCAATCTTCAAAAATCCTTTTATAAACCTTCTATAGTATCCTTCTAAGCCCATAAAGTATTTGATATCAGATACACCCTTTTGGGTAGGCCATTCCAATATAGATTTGATCTTGTCAGGGTCTACTGCCACTCCTTCTTTAGAAATAACATGGCCTAAGTAATGGACTTGCTTCTGGAAAAAGTCACACTTGATAAACTTAGCGTAGAGTTGATGCTCTCTTAGTACTTGAAGTACAAGTCTAAAATGTTCTTCATGCTCCTCTCTATTCTTGGAGTAGACTAGGATATCATCAATGAAAACCAAAACAAATTTGTCTAGGAATTTGTTGAGTACATTATTCATCAATCACATTAAAGTGGCGGGGGCATTGGTTAATCTAAATGGCACCACCACAAATTCATAGTGATCATATATGGTCTTGAAGGTTGCCTTGTGGATGTCTTCATCCTTGATTCGGACTTGATGGTATCCAGACCTTAAGTCGATCTTTGATAAAATGGAAGCACCCCCTAATTGGTCGAACAAGTGATTGATTCTTTGAAAGGGGTATTTGTTATTTACGGTTGTATTATTGAGTTGTCTATAATCTATGCACAGTCGGAGTGTACCATCTTTCTTCTTCACAAATAGGACTGGTGCTCTCCATGGAGACACACTGGGTCGGATGTAGCCTTTGTCCATCATTTCCTTTAGTTGTAACTTGAGCTCAACTAGCTCGGGTGTTCTCATCCTATAGGGTGTCCTAGACAATGGCACTTCTCCTGGTGCAAATTCTATCAAGAATTCAATGTCTCTTATTCAAGGTAGACCCGGTATCTCTTCTGGAAACACGTCTCTATACTCTCTTAGTATGGGGTGGTCCTCTAGGTTTTCTCTATCATCCTCAACAAATTCCAACACGTGTATTGCATATAGAGGACATCCCTTTTTGCAATACTTTTTTATTTGAAGGGTTGATATTCGTTTCACTGAGATACACTTATGAATCCCTTGGAGAGGTATCTTTCTCCCTTCTTCATTTACACATTTTAAGGTTTTATGGTAACAATCCAACTTAGTTTTATATGCAACTATCCAGTCCATATCAATCAACAGGTCATAAGATCCTAGGGGAAGTGTGTTAAGGGTAGCTTGGGTGGGCAATCCATCCATAGTGAATTGGAAAGCTGGTATGACCTCTGCTACTTTTATTTTGGTGCCAGTGGCTAGTTGTACTAACCATGGCTTAACATGCCTAACTAGTTGCATTTTACACTTATCAACTGTATGAGGGGCCACATAACTCAAATTAGAACCAGGGTCAATTAAAATAGAAATTAGATGGTTGGTGATCATACCTTCCATCTCCACCATTAAAGCTTGGTGGTCGGCTTCTTTATTATCCACGGCTGCATAAATCTGTGGCATACTCCTAGCCACATCATTAACGGTGATAGATTATTGGATGTTGTAAGCTCTCCTATTGTTTTGTTATCTGTGTGGACAGTCCCTCAGTAGATGTTCTTCTACACAACCCCAACATTTCAAGGGTCCCTTGTTTGGGTTATCTATCTTTCCTGGGGTTGCTCCAAAAGGTTTATTTCCACTCTAGGAGGGGAAATTTTGTTGATATACACTTCTAGCAGGAAGGATTATCCTAGATTCCTTCCTATAGTTCTTAAATATTGAGGATTTGGACCCTTTCTTATTGAATCTTGGACCGCTCTTCTTCTTCCAATCCTCACGAGGTTCTGTCTGACTCTCGAACTATTCATAACAGTACCTTGCCTTCCAGATAGTGTCTTCTAAGGTCTTTGGCTTGTCAAACTCAATCATGTTCCAGTAGGTTTGAGGTAACCCACTAATAAATCGTTGCACTTTTACCTTTTCATCCTTTATGTAGGGAACATACCTCAGCAGCTCAAGGAATTTACTAACATATTCCTCTATGGTGAGTTGTCACAGCTTGAGTTCATAGAACTCCTTAGTCTTCCCATCGAAGTATTTCTCTGATGGATACTTCTTCTTGAAGTGTTTTTCAAAAATTTTCCATGATAAGTCATCTTCATGGATTCCTTTAACATTCTTAAGGTCTTCCCACCAAATGGAAGCTTTTCCATTCAGGTTGAAGATGGTTATTCGAGCCTTCAAGTTTTCAAAGTAGTCGTGGACTCTAAAGTACTTCTTTAAACCAAGCAGCCAAGATTTTGCCTCTTCCCCTTTCTCAATATCTCCATTGAAAGAGGGTGGTTTAGATTTCTTGAACTCTTCGGGGTCATGACTTTTGGAATGCTTTTGATTCTTCCCTTTCCTTTGAGAATATGAGCTAGTTTTTCTACTAGAAGATCCCTCGGATTTGTTTGTTTCCTCTCCAGAGGACTCTCCCGATGAGTGTCCCCTGCCTCCAGGTTGGGCCTTCCACGAGGTGCTTCTTCTGGTGTGGCCACTTATGGGACCACATTTCCATATCTCAGGTGGACTTTTACTTCTCTTTGTATGTTGTTGGTCCACATGACTGGTTCCAGGTCCATGTTGCAGTTGCCTCTGTATGTCGAATAGACTCTGCAGCAAGACTACATTAATTTTTGTTTGTTTTTCTTTCTCTTTTATCAATATCTCGTTGTTGGCCTTGCATCTCTGTAATTCATCCATGAGGTTCCTTAAAGTTTCAGCCATATCCGGAGGGGTCTCCACCACCCTCCTCTCGTTAGATTCTTTATCTCTATTATGGGAGCCATCCCCCACTTCATGGCATGTTGCCATCCTTTATGCTTGTAGTTTCTCAAGATTCACTGACCGCTTGAGTGTTGTCAAAACACTTGTTGTTAGCTAATAGTATATTAGTTCATGAACAACACACAGTCATATTTCTTAAATACACACTTGCAGTAGAAAACTTTCATTCTTTTCTTCAGTGAGGGTTTAACTAGACTCTTTAGGAAAGAGGTAAGGTAGCGTGTCACCCTTAAATTTATTTAAATATGGTTTTTACGCAACTCGTCCATGACCCCAAGCATGTCAAGTGTTGTAACCATGCTCTAATACCAATTTGTAACACACCTGACCCCTGAGTGACCTTTCTAGGGATGGGGCATCACAATTGTGTTCTCCTTAAGTGATCAAATCCTTCATTCGGGGTTTCTACCACACTCTACTCATCCAGATTTTTCTAATCACGATATCCATGCTCAAACCTGAGCTCGGAACCAATGGATATACCTTTCTGATGTTCTTTGGGTGTTCATTGGTTGAGAGCCATGTGGCGCCCACATGGATCCACCTCAGACGTGTTATTTCCAAGTTCCTTCCTCCATGAATGGAAGACCAAACACCACTCGATCCCCTGGCTGGACTTATTCTCTTTCTCCCATATCAACTGTGGGGGAATTCGACGCTTCATGCCTCTTTACTATCTACACATGAGACCACCCAAAGTTCCAAACTTCCAAAGTCCCGTGAGCTCACCACGTGGCTCCGGCCTCTGGGTCGTTCAGTCTCTCTATCATACTACATCCCATACCCTCCAGAGTCCCAGACACTTCACCAACCACGTTGGCTAGGCGGACACATATCAGGAACTGACACGTAGGAGGGGTCAGGGTGACACATGTTACGTTCCCATGAGCCTATAGGGTATGTGATACACATGAATCCGGGTGACACGTGACACGTTGAGCTGGGGTCCACGTCACCCTGATTGGCGTCACTACACCTCGTCATCCCGAACTGACAGGCTTCTACATTCCTCAGATCTCACGGTTGAGATTCAGTCACATAGACTTATAGATCTACGGCTCTGGTTACCTGGGGGATTCGACATTCGAGAGTGTTTCTATGCAAACTCCTCTTACCTCCCGAAGTGCCCAATCTTTGAATTAAAGGGGCTAGCACCATGCATTCCCGATATATCGAAGGGTGGGAAAGGGTTCCAAGGATCCCATGATCTACAGTTTTGGGTCCTTTGTGACTCTAGCTTTCGGAGTTTCGGATCCTAGTTTAATTGGTGAGATAGTTTCACCCAGCCACCTGGGGACCGCCTATCCTCGACCAATCTTACAAGAAACTGAGTCTCTCGGTTACCTTCAGCCCATATAAGGCTGGTAAGGTTGGTCATACTCTAAAGTCTTGAACTTCCGGAGCTTCAAAGCCAAGGGGACATAACTTCCTTAGGCTTAGCCCAAGGTTCATGGGTATTGGTCATATGGGTCCTTTCGAATGGATCTCATCTTCTCATCTTCCAAATGAAGGGACCTCCCCTTCTTAAGGATTCCACTTCGCTATCCTTCCTGAGATTTTGCCATGAAATGGTTAAGGACTTGGGTCTAGAATTACGGTCGCACGACAAGGGGTCTGGAAGAGGCATCCTCTTCGAACAAACAGGTTCAGGTCATCACAATATCTCCCATTTCAGCCATCTTACCATCTCATGTCTCAGGAAGCCTTAGGAACTAAGCTAGGCATACAGACTATTGGTCGAAAGTATACGTTTACACAGAGAAGGAGGCATATACCTATCGCAACCATTCCACACAGAAAACATTTATAAATACACATATGTATAAATCTAGGCATTCATCCATTATCCCAATTCAACACATAAAACAGGGAAAATACTTATCAGAACCAGATAACGTGAAGCGACTGTTGAAAGTGGTGCCCATTTCCACCCAACCATAGGCTCATTCATTCCTAACGTATTTAGGACTAGCCACCCCCGAGCTAGACCATGATGCTCTATGATAAAATCCTTTCTTCCTACTCACCGACAGTAGGGACGGAGGTTACTCTCCTCCTCCCACAGGATCTTGGCACCGGTTTACATGATACTAAGCAAGGAGGACCAGCCCCATTTATGAGCTTGTATCATAACCCCACTAGCCATCTCCTTCCGACCAGAACACTTGTTTCCCAGTTCTTCCTTGAACCCGAGAGCTTCACCTCTCGTCTTTGCACTCTTCGCAGGTCTTCCTCTACCCACCACACCTTCCTTTCTTGCCTCTTTCGGCAAGGTTGTGTGTGGCTCGAATTCCCAGCCCGTGGTCAAGTTTGGAAACCTTACAGATGGGTGCTCCGCCCCATCCCCTCATTAACTCTTAAGGAGGTCTTACCACCTATCAGCCTGACTGTAATTCATTTTCGGGTCATAGGATTGTTCTGGTCCTGAGAAATTAAATCCAATAAAGTATTGTTTGGTGAAGGTTAATGCAACCATTCCAGGTCCCCTTCACCATATATTTTCATAGCATTCGTGGTCTTTCTTAGTACACCCACCCTTCCAGCAGTCATGCAAGACTTATCCATTTTCTAGTAAATAATAGAATTTACATTCATCGGCCTTTATACAAAGGTCCATCGAATCAAACATTCAAACATATTGAGTTTTCCATAGTCTCTATGCCATTATAGTTATATTTACAAACTAGGGGAAACATGGTGTTACATAGTGTTACCCTAGCGAGTTGTGCCTCCTAGAAGGTCCACATGGGTGCACACATGTGTGACATGTCCACATTGGAGTAGGAATGTGTGACAAGGAGATGCTAATAATAGCATGGTCTGCTAGAACATGTCATGGTCAAAGGACCATGGCATAGCCTGCGAGGCTATGAAGGCCAAAAGAAAATATCACTGAGAATACCTCCCTAGCTAAGAGGGAGTGTTGATGTTTTTGGTAGCTGTGGGAGGTATTCACCTCCAAGACACCTCCTATGAATAATGTATTGAGTAGATAAAACCTCAATCACCTACGTTAAGAGATAAGGGTACAAGTCGGCCCTTTTGAGCAAAGACTAATTTATATTGTGTTATAAATTACCTTACATGCAATTTGTACAAGTCGACCCTATGTGAAAAGACACTTCCCCTCATTATATTGAACCTATATATGTATAAGTGCACCCCATCCTCATTTTGAACACACACTTACTCACACATTGTCCCTTGATCTAGTGCGCATCTCCCTCAGTCCCTTGTGTGCAATTGTTGGAGAGAAGATCTTGTTTTCTGTTGGTATTTTCTCTGTATGTGATTATATTTCTCTTGGGTATCATTTTGTAGCAGGTCTCCTGCTCTGCTTGGGGGTGGCACTTGAGGATGCCTATGGTTGGGTGGAAATGAAAGAACATTTCCTATGGTCAAATGAGCAGACCCATTGTGTAATATGTGTATGGTTAATCTTCTTGAGATCCTAGTTAGCGTACTACAGTTGTAAACTAGCTTAGCATTTTAAAATTCAACACATAGCACCTAAGCTCTTTAATCAATTTAATCCCTAACCCATATAACTTTTAATATGTAACCCCTACTTTATATAAGCATGCACTTCTATATTCTATGTCCACACCTTGTTTAACCCATATAAGATATCACTCCTCATACATATCAATCTATGGCTCTAACCCTTAAAAAGTATTACTCATAATGCCTAACTCTTATAACCATAACCAATATCCCTTGTAACAATTAATTCATAATTCGTATTACTCCCAACACCCAAGAATTATAACCATAATTGTTATCCCTCATAGCCCTGTATGTAACATTTAATACCTAAGCCATGTAACCCTTATTGTCTATAGCTTCATACCACTAACCCATATCAACCCCAAATATGACATTCAATCCCTATAAACTCTAATTGTTATGACCATGAATCAATAACACCTCATTCCTATAACTTCTAACTTTAGCCCTTGATCATTAACACTTATAACCCCAAACTGTTAATTATTGTGTGTGTATGTGTGTCCATATAACTATATATGTATATGTCTTTGTGTGTGTGTGTGTGTGTGTGTGTGTGTGTGTATAGAGAGAGAGAGAGAGAGATTAATTATAAGCTTCACCCATTTGACATATGGATTTAACCTATATAAATCATTAGTTCATCCTACTATAACCCATAACCCCTACAATCCCTCACACAATACCCCTATCACCTAATCCATTTAAATTTTATTAACCCCTTGAATCAAAATGACCCTTAATATAAGCGATAAAAAATCTAGTGCCCAATGTTTATAAATCCTAACACTTATCATCCCTTAAACCAAGGTCCTCTAACCTTTAAGACATGTAACCCTTAACACTTAGAACCCCCAACTTATATATACCATACCACCTACAACTACTAACTCTTATAACCCTTAACTCCCTTAACATCAGATACTTCACTTGTAAATTCTATAAACCTAACAATATAACCACTAACTATTATAACCATTATCATCCATAACCTCAAATATAACTCCTATAATTTCTAACTCTTCATAAACCCTAATTTCTAACACACGTAACCCTTAACACCTAAATATTATAAATTATATCACATTTATTCTCTACAAACCATAATACAACACATATCTTCTATAACCTTCATACCTTATAATTCATAACCCCCTATAACCCCTTACCCCAAATATTTATCAATCGTAGGCCTTAACACATATAACGCATATATCCTCTTTAATATGATAACACATCTTTGTTAACTCTATAAGTTGTCACCTTTAACTCACAATACATGAACCTATAAACCATAAACCCTATAACCATTGTAACCCTTAAACCTTATTAACCCTAACAATGATCCCTTCCAAACCATAATGATTAGCTCTTATAACCTTTAATCCTTATCACCCATAACACTTAAAACCCTAACCCCTTCAACCCTTACCGATATCACCCTATCTATAAAACATTAAATCCATATAACACAAATTCCATATAAACCCTATCCATAAAACACTAATCCCTTACAACCATGACATCTAACCCCTCACCCATATAATCAATTCTACACATATCATCTAATTGTTAACAACTATAAGCCCAAACATGTATACTCTCTAAGTCCTTTAACTAACATCACCCCTAACCTCCCTAACCATAACTCATGTAACCACTAAACCATTAACTCTTTAGAATCTTTATAACCCATAACACCTCATCTTTATAATTCATTTAACTTCTAATTATTATAACCCATTATTTCTAAATACCTATAACGTGTTCATCACTCAACTCCTAAAACCCCTCACATTAATATTTTTTTTAAGTATTGATCTATAATATTATTAATTTTTA
>JZKD02S1625979.1:9793-25788 GCA_000966675.3 Picea glauca
AGGAAAATCCTATGAAGTAATACAACCAACGGATTTTGTCAAAACCTTTCTAGCAGCCTCCATCTGGGATCAACACCTCTTATGTGAAGCATACTTCCATAATGAGGCTCTTCCCGAAAAAAGGCTGCTCAATATAAACCCTCTTGTTGGAGATGTTCAACTTCGAGCTTTCACTTCTTTTCTTTACAATCAAATTTTGTGGCAGAGTGACTTCTCGGCTGCCAAGCACAATGAGGACAATAAAYTCCTCTGGATTAGACYAKAACCAGAGAGGGCAGCCAGATTTATTTCAGAATATTATGAGGTCTTGAAACAACCAGGGGTGACTGAGCATGTTCAACAGCTACAGTCAGTAGTGCTCCAAGAATGTCAGCAAAGCATCAGTGCTATAGAGATTCCTGCCCTCCAGGCCAACAACTTGTTTTGGCAGCAATCCACAGAAAAGAGGCAACAACACAACCCTTTTGGTCCGGCCAACTTAGAAGCAGCAATTTCAAGGGTACCCAGCTACATCCAGTATGTTAGACATTGTGTTGAAAACTGGATAGGGTACAAATTTTATTTTCCCCTCCTTTGGCTGCCAATAGAAACATATCAAGTCAGTTATAAATTGTCTTAGAAGGCCGAGACAACAGCATGGCAGAGACTGCAATAGGTCCAAGGGTTCAAAACGCCAACAGATAACACTGCCCGGAGCTACTGCTTAAGTAATTTACACGATCAGAGCTAGTATCAAGACTCTGATTCAGAGTGAGTTGCCTGAGGACATGCAACACCTTGAGCTGGGGGGGATGTTAGGACCACATATTGTACCTTTTTGCCCATACTTTTTGCAATTATTATACCCTTCATCACTTGTATTTAGACTCATAATATCACTTCATCTGATCATTCCAAGGTATGCAACGTCCTTTCTCATTACTATATGCTAATCTGTTTTGCATAATATTTTACATTACTTTTGTACTGAACTATTGATTAGAAGTGAATAAGTGTCCATAACTACAGATTAGCATTTGAGGCCTGTGCTGAAACACAGAACTGTCCAAGATCGTTGTTGCTGAACTGATTCTGAAACACAGAGCTGCTACACAGTCCGAGGTCGCAACATGGAGCTGCTACATAGTTCGAGGATGCAGACGCTGAAACACGAAGCTGTCACACAGTTCAGAATTGCAGATGCTGAAACACAGAGGAGACCGCTAGAACCAACGATGCTGAAACACAAGCCGTTACAGTTAGCGGTCAAGAGCGCAATTCACATGGCTGAAACAACCCGTGAATTGTGATGCTGAAACAACATCAACAACGATGAAAAGGAGCTGTTACACCAGCCGTAACAGCAATACCTCGTTCAGCTCCTGTAACAGCAATCGGTTGCGTAAGAATAGGACATCCTATGCTGATTTAGAAAGAAGATCCGATTTAGGATAAGATTCAGATATGCTTTGTAATGATTTTATCGAAGGGATTTCCTCTTTAAATTGAGGGGAAATCACCATTCGGGATATCCAAGTTTTGATACATTGAAGCAACTCCAGAGAAGCGGGACGTATTTCATTCCTTCAATTTGTAATGTGATATTTCGACAGATGACTATAAAATTGCTTTGAGTATCCTTCTCTAGCTTTTCGTTCAGGGGAATCTTGTGAGAAGGGAGGGCCCACCTTCATCACAAGATTCACCCATTAGATAGAAGTGTGTTAGTATAATTTCTGTTTACGTTTTGTTTAACTGTCGTTTGCTGAAACACTGTTTTAATGAATTCCACTTTGTTGAAACACTACTAACTCTGTCTTAGTTATTGAATGAAATTTATAATTCTTTTTATCAGCAATCTTGTGTGATGATTTTGTGAGGCTAGCAGAGAATTGGTTAAAGGTCCTTGCTCAGACAGAAAGGGATCGGAACATCATACCCTCTGTAGAATTCATTTACTGGTGCAAGCGTGCTAACCAGAAGTTCGGTTAAAAGGTTCCTGCTGAGACAGGAAGGAATCTAATTACCTCGGCCTCTATAGATTTCATTTACCTCTGCAAGTGTGTTAGCCAGACATTTGGTTAAAGTGTTCTTGCTCAGACAGAAACGGACTACAACACCTTGTCTTCTGTAGATTTCCTTTACCCCTACAAGTGTGCTAGCCAGAGATTTGGTTAAAGTGTTCCTGCTCAGACAGAAAGGGACTACAACACCTTGTCTTCTGTAGGTTTCATTTACCTCTGCAAGYGTGTTAGCCAGGGATTGGATTAAGGGTTCCTACTCAGAAAGGAAAGAACCAAAACATCCTGTTCTCTGTAGACTTTCCTTGGTGTTAGCCAGAAACTGGGTTAGAGATCCCTGCTCATAAAGAAAGGAATCAAACTGCCCTGTTCTCTGTAGACCTCAACCTCACAAGTGTGCTAAAACAGAAGTAAGGCTCAAGGCTCCTGCTTAGACAGAAAGGAACTAAGTGCTTTGTTTTCTGTTAGATAGAGTTAATTGTTTTCTGCGTTATTGTTTTCATGAAAGGAGTGTTAATGCTGAAATCTCTGTTTGAGAGTAAGGGTCATGTTCTCTGATTGCAGACTAGTTGTTCTTTCCCATTGCAAGTATTATTTTAATGTAATCTAGGATTCTTAGATTGATCTTTAAGGAATTGCAATAGGGAGGTTATTTTCCTGTGATTTAATTCAGAGCTTCAGTTCATTCAAGCAAGAATAATTAGTATAGATTTCTTTACTACAACACTAAGTTGCTTTTGGAATTGAGCATATACTGTGCGTGGTTATCTTTGAAACAAAAGACTTCCCTGGGTTGATAATTTATGTTTCACTTGGTTGTTTAAAATTAATTGAGCAATTATAGTGACCAACAGAAACCAGCCAACAAAAGAAGAAGGGGCGCAAAACAAACAAGCGGAAGTGAGGAAACAATACAAGGTAGTTATAGAAGTTCAAGTTCAAAATAAAACAATTGCAGATCCAGAGGGCATAAAACAAGCAGCCTACTAAGATCCGATAATAGCAAAAAAGTTTAAGGAAGAATTGGATGCTTATGCAGCAGCCTCCGGAAGTGAAATAATCCAGGCCAAGAGTAACATCTACGGTTGGAATATCACTCCAAATGAATTGCTGGGAATAACAAGAGCTCTAGGGATGGAAGGGCACACTAATTGGGAGGCCTTTAAATACTTGGGAATCCCTATTTTTAAAAATGCCCCTAAAACCTCTCACTGGAGCCATCTTGTAGAAAAACTAAAGAATAAATTTTCCTCTTGGGGGGAGAATTGGTTAAATTTAGCAGGGAAGGCAGTTCTGATAAAGTCTGTGGTGTCTAACATCCCTATCTACCAGAGCTCGTTGTTGTTCTCCCCTGCCATAGTCATCTAAAGAATCAAAGCTTTCCAAAGATTCTTCTTGTGGGAAGGAGGCAGGCAAGAAAGAAGGAAGCTGCACTTGATAAGCTGGGAAAAAACTTCAAAGCCCTTCCTAGAAGGGGGACTCAATTTTAAAAAAACCAGAGTTCAAAATCTGGCCTTGGGGGCAAAGCTACTCTGGAAGATGGTCACTGGAAAAACTTCTTAGAGTAAACTCACGCTTTGGAGGAAATACTTTCAGGGGCCATGGGACATAAGCTTAGAGTTCCCTTGCAAAGAAATGAAAAGCTCCCCTATCTTTGCGCTTTGCAAAAAGGCGCTTCCTCATTTCAGCCGCCACCTTACCTGGGTGCCAAAAAATAGTAAGAAAATCAGAATTTGGACAGACTCAATAATGGGAGACCCTCCTTTAGAGAATCGACAGGACCTGTTGTGCCTCAAAAACTGGATGGACAGTCAAAATATTGTAACGCTTTCAGACATCTCAATCTGGGGGGAAGACAGACTTCAATCCTGGCAAGGGTGGGGAGTGCCAAACAGACCAGCTGCTCTAGACTGTCACTGGAGTGCCCTCAAGAGATGTCTTCAAGGGAAGGCCCCCCTAAAAAAGAAAGGCAAAGATGAAAGAGGATGGGGAAGGAAYGCACRGGCTTACACCAYGRCAGAAGGCTACCAACTCTTCAACAACRTCCCCACTGCAATGCCTAATCCGGCACTCTGGAAAGCAATCTGGCAGTCCAACTCTCTCCCAAAAATCGACCTCTTCATTTGGACCTTGGCGCACAAGAGCATCCAAACAGGGGAGAACCTCAGAAGATGTGGATGGGAAGGACCTTTCAGGTGTCCCCTTTGCCTACATGCGGAAGAAACCACAGACCATCTTCTCTTAAACTACGACTTTTCAAAAGAAGTCTGGATGATGGCAACAGGTCCCCAATTTGCACTCAATTTTCCTTCGGATATAATAAGCCTCTTTCTCCACTGGGACTCCTTTTATCCTTTCACTGTCAAGGGGAGAACCCAAGATTTCTTGCTGTGGGGAATGCTCCCAAAGTTTATCCTGTGGAACCTTTGGCTAGAAAGGAACCACATAATTTTCAGAGAAAGCCAAAAAAGTGCAGCCATAGTCATCACCAAAATTCAAGCTCTCTTGGGTGAATCAACCCCTTCTAGTAGTCAAAATTCTTCCCCACAGACTTATACTGAAACAAATATCTATTTTTTGTTCATTGAGAAGACCCACAAACCCTTTTTGAAGCGTCATTATTATAGCAAACTTGTTGCAACATCCGTCAAATGCAACATATTTATAGATTTTGTAACTTCGCAATTCTGACGTAAAAAAGTCCTAAGTGACCATTGGTATTTGACTTGGTGAACATACTAAGGTGACCGTTGGAGGGGAAAACCTAGTTTCGCAAACGTCGCAATTGTGACATACATTTTCACAAATGTGGCAAGAGAAACGTTCCAGTGGAAAACGTGGTAAGACCGACGTTAACGTGGCAATTGCGACATACATCTTCAAAAACGTGGCAAGAGAGACGTTCCAGTTGAAAACATGGCAAGAGCGACGTTAACGTGGCAAGACCGACGTTAACGTGGCAATTGCGACATACATCTTCAGAAACGTGGCAAGAGTGACGTTCCAGTGGAAAATGTGGCAAGAGTGACGTTCCAGTGGAAAACATGGCAAGAGCGATGTTAATGTGGCAAGACTGACGTTAACGTGGCAATTGCGACATACATCTTCACAAACGTGGCAAGAGTGATGTTCCAGTGGAAAACGTGGCAAGAGGGATGTTCCAGTGGAAAACATGGAAAGAGCGACGTTAACGTGGCAAGAGCGACGTTATCGGGCAACATGAACTTTTTTTTTAATAAATTTCCTCTATTTTGTGACAATATGGACAATTTTGTCCATAACGCCGCAAATAAAACGTTAGAATTTTTACGGTACGTAGTAGTGTCTTAGATTAGCTATAAGTGCAAGTTGGTATGCTATGGGTCCAATTCGAGCTAGTATCTCGAAGGCCCACAAAACCTGGGTGCCCTCTTGGCACAATTTTCTAACTTCAACGATATTTTTCAGGCTTTGACCTTCAAATAAACATGATCTCCCACTTGAAATTCCAAGTGTATTCTTTTCTGATCTGCATAGCTCTTCTATCTGTCTTGTTCTTCTTTTAAGTTTTGTTGTACCTTCCTTACCATGTTCTCCATTTTTTGGAGAATCTCTGGTCCAACCATGAGTCTGTCAACTGGGTTATCCCAGCTAATTGGAGTCATACACTCTCTATCGTACAGTACCTCGAAAGGGATTAACTTAGCCGAAGTTTGGTACACATTGTTATATGCAAATTCTAGCAAGTGTAGATATTCTTCCCACTTGTTTGGTTTTCTTCTTACATACATGTAGAGCATATCGTCTATGATTTGGTTTGTCCTTTCGATCTGTCCATCCGTTTGTGGGTGATAACTCGTACTAAAATTCAAATTAGTATTTAGCCCGACAAACAATTCCTTCCAAAAAGCGGATGTGAATTTTACATCTCTATCTGAAATCACCATTTTAGGAATACCATGTAGTCTAAAAATTTCTTTCATAAATATTTCAGCAATGTTTATAGCTTTAAAAGTAGACTTTATAGGAATAAAGTGTGCAGACTTACTAAGTTTATCGATTACAACCATAATAGAATCATTATGTTTCTGAGTTTTTGGAAAACTTGTTATAAAGTCCAGCGATATGGTCTCCCATATCCATTCTGGCACTGGTTATGGCTGTAACAAGCCGACTGGATGTTGGTGTTCGACCTTAACCTGCTGACAATATTGGCACCTAGCCAAGTATTCTGTTGTTTCGCCCTTCATATTAGGCCAGTAAAATAGTTTTCTAAGTGTTGTTATCGTTTTCTAGTATCCTGGATGACCAAAATATGGTTTCTTATGCACTTCATCCAAGACTATTAACTTTAACTCTGCTAAATCTAGTATGTAAAGTTTGTTTTGAATCGTAATAATCCCTTCTTGTCAATACTTAGATCTGGTTTATCTGTGTTTGTGGTACTTTTTTGTAATTATTCCATTATCTTAGTGTAATTTTCGTCATTAAAACCTGTCGTCCTTATTCTTTTTTCCAGATCATTTTCTGCCCTGCTAATATTTATTTCAAATAACCCATGGACTCTTCTTCTTAAAGCATCTGCTACCTTATTTTCCTTACCCTTGATATGTCTGACTTCAAAGTCAAATTTTCTCAAGAAGGCTAGCCATATTGGTTGCCTTGCATTAAGATCTAGTTGGATAGTAAAATATTTCACAACACTATTATCCATCAACAGTAGAAATTTTCTGCCCATTATGTAGTGTCACCACATTTTTAAGGCTTGTATTACCGCTGCCAATTCTAAGTCATGAGTGACATAATTTCACTCACATTTTTTTAATTTTTGGGACTTATAACAAATCACGTGTCCTTCCTAAGTTAGGACACCACCTAGTCCTTCTTTACTTGCATCAACACATACGGTAAAGTCTTTATCTGGGTCTGCTACCTTCAATATGGGTGCAGTTGTTAATAGTTACTTCATCTTGTTAAAACTGTCTTGACACTTCTGTGACCAATTAAACTTGGTCCCTTTCTTTTGTAATGACATGATAGGATAAGATATTTTGGAAAATCCTTCTATGAATCTGCGATAATATCCAGTGATTCCCATGAATGACCAGATGTCTGCTACATCTTTTGGTACCAGCCATTCTATAATGGCTCTTACTTTCTCATGGTCGACTACAATGCCTTCTGTAGATATTACGTGTCCTAGGTACCGTATCTTCTTCTAGTAAAAATCACACTTATCGAATTTATCATACGATTGGTGTTTCCTTAAAGTTTGTAGGATGATTCTTAAGTGTTCTTCATATTCTTCCTCCATTTTAGAATACACCAGAATATCATTGATAAATACTAGTACGAACTTATCTAAGTACTAACTGAAAATACTATTCATCAGACACATAAATGTGTCTGGTGCGTTAGTGAGTTTGAAAGGTATGATTACGAATTCATAGTGTCCATATCTTGTTCGAAAAGTTGTTTTGCTTATGTCCTCATCTTTTATCATGACTTGTTCTTAATAGTCATTTTATTCAATTGTCTATAGTTGATGCATATTATTAGAGTACCATCTTTATTTTTCACAAAGAGGACTGGTGCTCCCCGTGGTGAAAGATTGGGTCTGATATACTTTTTGTCCAACAATTCCTGCAATTATATATTTAGTTTTGTCAATTTAGGCAAACTCATTCGGTAAGGTGCTTTCGAGATAGGGGATGACCCAGGTAGTAGGTCTATGGAGAAGTCTATTTCCCTTCTAGGAGGTAATTCTGGTATATCATCAACAAACATGTCTCTAAAATCATGTAGGACAACAAAATCTTCTAGATTTGGCTTATCTTCTTTTTCTAATAGATTCTTTATTTGGATGGCATAAACTTGACACCCCTTTCTCATACATTTCTTGAATACTGGTTTTGGTATACCTTGGGTTGTTCTAGTAGTGTCACAATCATCTTTATAGTTAAGTGCCTTTGTATAACAATCTAGAACTGCTTTGTGTCTTTCCAACCAATCCATTTTGATGATCATATCGTAGGATCCTAGTGGTAGAATATTTAGATTTGTTTTTATGTTTTGATCATCTAAGTTAAATTCAAAATCAGAAACAAATTCAACCACTTTTCTTTTAGTTCCTATTGCTAACTGTACCAACAATGATTTTGTGTGTTTCATCCTCTTAAGTTAATTTGACTCTACTACTCTAGGAGTGATATAACTTAATGTAGCTCCAGGATCAATTAAAATAGAATTCAGGTGTTATTGATTTTACCTTCGATTTCTACTATGGAGGATTGGTGGTCAGCGTGTCGGTTGTCTATGGCTACATTAATCCTATGCAAGATTATGCCCATGTCTCCCACCGTCGAGGCTTCCTATAAATTATGAACAACAATTATGTTTTCTTAACTTAAACGAGGACAATTCCTCCTTTGGTGAGGTTCTCCACATTCCCAACCCTTTATTGGTTTGCGGGGGCTATCCCCAAACTTCTTTGTTCTTAGATTTACCAGTTTAGCGCTTCCTTGCGTATTCGGGTGGTTGGAGTGAGAATCCTTTCCTGGAAATCATTTTGCTGCATTATTATATAGAGTTGGCTGGTATCCCTTCTTCCACTGGTTCATTTGATCTTGATTCTTATCCTTCTAGGCTTTGGGAAACTCGTCTTGTTGTTTATATTGATTGTAGCACATTCATGCTTTCCTGAATACTTCACTCAAGGATTTGGGGTTGTCAAACTCAATTCTGTCCCTATAGGACTACGGTAAACAACTTAGGAATCGCTGGATTTTTACCTTATCCTCCTAGATATAAGGCACGAACCTTAGTAATTCTAGAAATTTATTTATAAGGTCCTCCATTGTCATCTGTCCAAGTCTTAACTCGTAAAACGCTTTTGTTTTCCATTCATAGTAGCTTTCATATAGGTATTGTTTCTTGAAATCAGACCATTCCATCTATTTTTCCTTTAGGCCTTTGGCCAATTTCAGGTCTTTCCACCAAATGATGGCCTTCCCTTTCAGATTGTATATGGCCATTCTGACCTTCATATTGTTGGAATAGTTATATATCTGGAATTTTTTTTTGATGTCCAATAACCATGCCTTAACTTCTTCTCCTGTTCTGGATTATCCATCAAAGGTAGCTGATATAATTTTCTTGAATTCTCCTTCAACATGGTCTACTTGTTTCCTCTTTTGGTCTATTTTAGTTTTGTCCTCAGCTGAAGGTGCACCTTCAGACGAACTGTCTCCTTTTTCTATTTCAGGCCCATAATTCTTGGAAGCTCTCTTGTTGACTTCTTCGTCGCTATTATCGTCCTTTCATATTTTCTTGGTAACTATACTGCGCATTAGGACTTCATTTATTTCCTGTTGTTCTTATTGAGCTTTCTTTAATTTTTCATTGTCATCTTTGAAAACCTGCAGTTTGACGATGAGATTCCTCATTGTTTCTAAAACTTCAGTAGGGGAACTTATGTCACTATTGTGTCTCTGATTTTTAGGAGGTCTTTGTTCTAGATTTCCATTGATTTGGATTTCCCTGTCGTCATTTACTGCTACCATGATTAACACAAAACAGACAAGGTTTTTTATTGGTAACAATAAAGGTTGCTATTAGCTTTATAACAACAACATTATATATAAGAAAATCATATGGCCCTATTCAAGGTCCAAGTGATGTAACCTGTTGCTCTAATACCATATGTAATGAACCTCAAAATTTCCAAAATAAAAAAAAAATTCTTAGTGACATTTAAATTTCCTTTTCTTCGATCAACTTGTTTCTAAGGTCTCAACGTTATCGTATGTGATTAGGTTTCAATAATATCACTCCCATAAGGGCTATGATCGCTACTGTTGTTGATACAAATACCGTCCTTTGTAAGATAATTTTATCTTTAAACGTCTCTGATTATCTAAAAACCATATATATTAAGGTCACATGGGTAAAATCATTAAACATATAGTTCCTCAGTTTACTAACAAAAGTTAGCAAAAGGGGTAAAGGCCCGTCCTGATACATAGATTTATAAAGTGTTAAACATTAGGGTATTCCAATATCTCCAACATAACATTATCATTTCTTATACATACGAGCACCTATACGAGAGGTATTGGGTTTCGAAAGGAACTACTCATATTAAAGATCACTAGTCTTAGATTAATGAGGGACTTTAAAACTTTGTTAAAATTGTTTGAATGATACACTCTGTGTAATACATATCATGATTACCCTTACCCAACCATGACTCTAGACTTGTGGTGGGTTGAAAATTACCATCGTTGAAGGGTTCAAGCATGCTAGTCCTCCTTCCCGAAAGCGTTAAGGTTAATGAACCAGGTAGTCTCATTCCAACTGATGAGAAACTGGATTTATCAACTATATTTGGAATGCCCTTAACAGAGTCTTCTCCCTCACACAGACTTGGTGTAAAGTCGACTGATGTACTTGTCAGGTCCTGAGTTAAAGCCCCTGTCTAGCCTGAGTAATGGTGATATGCCTGAGCACCTTCCAAGGTTTATAACTCGATGATTGTGTCAACAAAACCCTGCCACCTAACCTTGTTCACATGGTAGCGTATTGTTGCGTACTATAGCCATTACTCTACTTCTGCGAAGGGTGGGTAGTTGATTAATGGTGTCTCCCTCCAGTTTCTAGGTATTTGAAAAATGAAAAAAAATGCCTTAGTGTAACCCTGTGGTAGATCTTAACTTTGTAAGAGGTTGGTGGTCATGGGCGGATGCGACCTGAGCGGAGGATATGGAGGTGTTTATTCCTTGGTGTTCCCTGTACATGGTAAGCCAAAGACTCTGTGTTATTTTCTTTTTCCCTCGAATCTGGGACTCTTAAATATTGAAGACTCTGTTGGTATTGATCTTCTCTGGTTTTGTGTTTATGGGTTTGTTGGGTCACCAGAGATGTCCTATTCTGTGTTGGATTTCTTTACTTATCTCTCGTTATTCTGCGATAGGTATCCTTTCCTCTATGAACCCTTGTAGAAGGCTGGAATGTAAGGGATTTTGAAGGGGTCAGGAGAGTCGCCAGTCTACGAGCCAGTGTTCGAGTTCAGAGGTAAGTTCTGCATGACTCCATTTCCGTAATGTAGGTCTAAATTTAGCATAACTTGATTAAGAGACTACATTCCTGGTTATGATTCATTTTCGGGTGTTAAGGATTCAAAGGTTTATTGCCCCTCTTGTCATGAGTCTGTGCATATAAGTGATAGGGATCCCTAAGAGTAAATAAGGATCCCAATGTACAACTTTTGTAACACCCAAAAAGGCCTGCATCTTATGTTGGGTGTCTTTGGCATATTTATCACTAAGTAAGCTATTTTTTGTTTCTACTGTGATTCGTATATCCATCGTGATACCCTATCTTAACGAACCAGGTAGTTTCATTCCAACTGACGATAAAATGTATTTATCGGTTGTATTAGGAATGCCCCTAACAGAGTCATCTCCCTTGCACAAACTTGATGTAAAGTCGACTGATGTACTTGTCAGGTCCTGATTTAAATCCCCTATCTAGCATGAGTAATGGAAATATGCCCGGGTGCCTTCTAAGGTTTATAACTTGATGATTGTGTCAATGAAACCCTGCCACCTAACCTTGTTCACATGGTAGCGTACTGTTCCGTACTATCACCATTACTCTACTTCTGCGAAGGGTGGGTAGGTGATTAATGTTGTCTCCCACCTATGTCTAGGTATTTTCAAAATGAAAGAAAATGCCTTAGTGCAACCTTGTGGTAGCTCTTAACCCTGTAAGAGGTTGGTGGTCTTTAGTGGACATGACCTGGGAGGAGGATATGGAGGCGTTTATTCCTTGGTGTTCCCTGTACACGGTAAGCCAATGACTCTATTTTATTTTCTTTTGCCCTCGAATCCGGGACTCTTAAATATTGAAGACTCTATTGGTATTGATCTTCTCTGGTTTTGCGTTTATGGGTTTGTTGGATCGCTGAAGATTTCCTATTCTGTGTTGGATTTATTTACTTGTCTCTCGTTATTCTGTGATAGGTATCCTTTCCTCTACGAACCCTCATAGAAGGATTGGACTGTAAGGGATTTCGAAGGGGAAAAGAGAGCTTCCAATCTATGAGCCATTGTTCTAGTTCAGAGGTAAGTTCTACACGACTCCAGTTCCGTAGTGTTGGTCTGAACTCGGTATAACTCGATTAAGAGAATACATTCCTAGTTATGATTAATTTTCGGGTGTTAAGGATTCGAAGGTTTATTGCCCCTCTTGTCATGATTTTGTGCATATAAGTGATAGGGATCCCTAAGAGTAAATAAGGATCCCAATGTACAACTTTTGTAATGCCCAAAGGCATGCATCTTACGTTGGGTGTCTTTGGCATATTTATCGCTGAGTAAACTATTTTTTGTTTCTACTTTGATTCGTATATCCGTCGTCATACCCTATGTATATAAATTGTTCATCAATGTGGTTGATGTCATTGTGTAATCTATATTCCCTGGATTCACAAGGAGTTGGGAATAACGAAGATCTTCGAACTTCTGTGATCATTTCGCCTGTGAAACTATTTTCGGTTTAGGGATTTTTATTCCAAGCATTCAACTCTGGAAATGTGTACTTCTGAATGTCTCTTCATATTACTTCAACGAAAAGGGTAAAGAAAAGAATTAATCGATCCGTGGTAGATATCCTAATGGTTTATGTATTCATACTGTATGTAGTTACTATTCTACTTGTTTACAGTCCTGTTTTTATTCGTTGTCCTTATTCGATGAAGAATTTTCTCGGTTTCCTGTGAGGGTACCCATAAACAATATTTGGTTCCATTTCCCCCTTTCGATTGAGGATGGATTCACTCAGTGGCGTCGATGGAAAATATTCCACACCGATCGCAAGCTAAGTAATAATTCCATATTTCAATTTCATTAATCTTCTTTGCAAGTGATTTATTTCCTTATGATTAAATTGCGCTACTTTTGTTTCGGATATAATCCGTTTCTATTTAACTTTTGTTCCCTCTAAGTTTCATTGCTAACTCAAGCGATCCGTTCCCTTTTCAAGATTTATATGCTTCTCATTTGATGGATTCGTTGGTCACTGGACCTGAAAAGGTACTCGAGTTCCAACAACTGGACTTCATCTTAGACTCTAGGTTCTGTTCTCTACTGTGTAAAATTTCACCGCAAGGTTCTGTTGCTATCAGGCCTTCCATGGTAAGATATTTACTTGTAATTTTAGATACTTGTTAGAAGGGAAGAAACCCCGTATTGAAACGATTTTCACCAGCCAAGGTTTATACTCTAGAGAGTCGAAGGACTCGTCTTATGCATTCTGTCGGCTCTGTACATTCCTTTTGTTTTGTGGTTATTACGAGGGGATCAGTTATAACCCTCTTCTATGATTTATACAGTGAGGTTTCATAGTACTGTTCTGTGACAGTCGATACTTATCCCCTATGTATTAACTATTCGCAGTTATATCTCATGGAAACCTTTCTGTAATATACAATATTTATATTTGGGGTTTTAGATAGTCGTGGTTATATATTTAAATACAGACATGCATGATTATAATAATTTTTATTCACTCCAGATTTCTGTAAATGTTTACACAGATTGAAATCGTGTGATATATATTGGGTACTTAAAGATGTTTGACTGTATGATTATCTTATGATCGGTAGATCATTCAAGAAATTGTAGCTTTCGGGATGTACATGCTTAATTTTTATTTCATTAAGTAGAATTTGATCCATCTTGACATGATTAACACACAGTAGTACTGTAAAACCATCTAACGTTCGGATCTGGCTTTTATTTCCACTAGATCTATAACTCATCACTTTATAATTTCATAATTTAATATATCGATTATGTTCCTACCACACAGAACTTACAGAAAACAGACATAGATATATCTCGTAGAATACTAGTTTCATCCTTACAATGACTAATATACCAGCCCCGAATAGCTACAACCTTTTAATCGATTTAAATTATTTCTACTTTAAGTAATATACAACAACTCTGTAATTCTATCTAATACATATGTTGGAAAGATAATCGTCTACGATAGACACTAGATACAATCATTTCAATAGTACAATCATGAAAATAGGAGAGTAAAGAGACATATCTGAAGTAGTCTATGGGAAAACAAAGGAAACAACCACGTTCCTTCCAACTGTAGAATAAGGTAGCCAACACTTACCCAATTCACCCCCTAGCCTGACCATGAATCCATGAGGAAAAACTTGAAATCTCCTCTTCAACAACATCTTCCTCTATGAGTAGTCTTCTCCCTTGCCTCACACTCAGAATCAATGTTCATAACAACAAGTATTCAGTAGTTCCCCTTCCCAGCATACTAGGCAGTGTCATGCCTCCTCACATATGCTATTTAACAAAAAAAAATGCTTTTTCCTAGGTCTTTCTTCCCCCCCCTTGGTAATTTTCGTAGATTTCTATATCCCTGATTTTCAAGGGCTGCCAATGGCCAAATATCTGATTTTCCACTTGTAATCATCAGCCCAGAGGTAGTTCGAATATGTTCCCCACTCATGGAGTCATGGTCAACTAAATTTAACATGGTTGTTCCATTTGTCCTCCTCCAATCAATATAAAATATTATGTTTTCATACAAGTCTCATAGTCAAATAGTTAGATGGNATACATCTTCACAAATGTGGCAAGAGTGACGTTCTAGTGGAAAACGTGGCAAGAGCGACGTTCCAGTGGAAAACGTGGCAAGAGCGACGTTAACATGGCAATACCGACGTTAACGTGGCAATTGCGACATACATCTTCACAAATGTGGCAAGAGTGACGTTCTAGTGGAAAACGTGGCAAGAGCGACGTTCCACTGGAAAACGTGGCAAGAGAGACGTTAACATGGCAAGAGCGACGTTATTGGGCAACATGAACTTTTTTTTTTATAAATTTCCTCTATTTTGCGACAATATGGACAATTTTGTCCATAACGCCGCAAATAAAACGTCAAAATTTTTACAATATGTAGTAGTGTCTTAGATTAGCTAGAAGTGCAAGTTGGTATGCTACGGGTCCAATTCGAGCTAGTATCTCGAAGGCCCACAAAACCTGGGTGCCCTCTTGGCACAATTTCCTAACTTCAACGATATTTTTCAGGCTTTGACCTTCAAATAAACATGATCTCCCACTTGAAATTCCAAGTGTATTCTTTTCTGATCTGCATAGCTCTTCTATCTGTCTTGTGCTTCTTTTAAGTTCTGTTGTACCTTCCTTACCATGTTCTCCATTTCTTGGAGAATCTTTGGTCCAACCATGAGTCTGTCAACTGGGTTATCCCAGCTAATTGGAGTCATACACTCTCTATCGTACAATACCTCGAAAGGGATTAACTTAGCCGAAGTTTGGTACCCATTGTTATATGCAAATTCTAGCAAGTGTAGATATTCTTCCCACTTGTTTGGTTTTCTTCTTACATACATGTAGAGCATATCCTCTATGATTTGGTTTGTCCTTTCGATCTGTCCATCCGTTTGTGGGTGATAACTCGTACTAAAATTCAAATTAGTATTTAGCCCTGCAAACAATTCCTTCCAAAAAGAGGATGTGAATTTTGCATCTCTATCTAAAATCACCATTTTAGGAATACCATGTAGTCTAAAAATTTCTTTCATAAATATTTCAGCAATGTTTATAGCTTTAAAAGTAGACTTTATAGGAATAAAGTGTGCAGACTTACTGAGTTTATCGATTACAACCATAATAGAATCATTATGTTTCTGAGTTTTTGGAAAACCTGTTATAAAGTCCAGCGATATGGTCTCCCATATCCATTCTGGCACTGGTTATGGTTGTAATAGGCCAACTGGATGCTGGTGTTCGGCCTTAACCTACTGACAATATTGGCACCTAGCCAAGTATTTTGTTGTTTCACCCTTCATATTAGGCCAGTAAAATAGTTTTCTAAGTGTTGTTATCGTTTTCTAGTATCCTGGATGACCAAAATATGGTTTCTTATGCACTTCATCCAAGACTATTAACTTTAACT
>JZKD02S1625979.1:25798-50975 GCA_000966675.3 Picea glauca
AGACTGATGATATAGATTTAAATATTGATATGGCTAGTATCTTAGCAAAGGTTAATGTACCTGTCCCTCTTAGTACTGATATTGTATTTTTTTTTTAAATACCTACAAGAAGGTCCCTATTGTGACATTTTGGAGTGTCACTCCCATAGCAACCACGTCAGAGATGATACCTGTTAATGTCTCTCTTCCCATGTTTGAGATGAGAACTTGCCACCTTCAAGACGTCGGTCTTTCCACATTCTAGATGTCTCTATCGCCACGTTTCAGACGTCTGCAAAATCTCACTTGCCACGTTTGAAAAGTTGGTCTTTCCACCTTTGAAGCGTCTCTCTTGCCACGTCTGAAACGTCTCACTTGCCACGTTTGCAACGTCTCACTTGCCACGTTTGAAATGTCGGTTTTGCCACCTTTGAAGCGTCTCTCTTGCACGTCTAAAACGTCTCACTTGCCACGTTTGCAACGTCTCACTTTCCACGTTTGAAACTTCAGTCCTGCCACGTTTGCAACGTCTCTCTTGCCACGTTTGAAACATCGGTCTTGCCACATTTGCAACGTCTCTCTTGCCACGTTTGAAATGTCGGTCTTGCCACGTTTGCAACGTCTCTCTTGCCACGTTTGAAACGTCGCAATATAGAAGAAAACTAGGTCGTTGAAAAAACGACGTCATGTGAAATGACGTTTGAGGGGGTCCGAGGTTTGTCGGTCTTCTGACAATAGAAAGTGGCAATTGCGTCGAACGCGCCGTCGAAATTTGACCCAAATGCAGTAGTGAGAATTCATAATGTATTTCATGTTTCTTTGTTGAAAAAGTATGTTCATGACCCTACTCGTATGATTGTTTGGAACTTGGTGCAGGCGGAACCCTTGCGTATTCTAGACCGGAGAGAAATAACACTTCGAAATAGAGTCGTCGCTCAGGTAAAGGTGCAATGGAAGCACTTTAGTCCTAAGGAGTCCACTTGGGAGTTGGAGGGAGATTTGCGAAAATATCATCCAATATTGTTCCAAAAAAAGAATGAACACTGAGGACAATGTTTTATTGAATGGGGAAAGGATGTGACATCCCCAAAAATAAAGTATTTTTGAAATTTAAAATTTGTTGGAAAATTATTCTGTTTTTAGTAAATTCGAATTTGGAATTTTTTTTCCATTTATGGAAATTCCGAATTTTGAATTTGATAATTGTAATTAATTATTATGATTGTTGGGAAGAGATCTTATTTGACCCAACTAACTATTTGACTATGACACTTGTATGAAAACATAATATTTTATATTGATTGCAGGAGGACAAATGGAACAACCATGTTAAAATTAGCTGACCATGACTCCATAAGTGGGGAACATGTTGGAACTACCTCTGTGCTGATGATTACAAGTGAAAAATCAGATATTTGGCCACTGGAAGCCCCTGAAAATCAGGGATTTAGACAGCTGCAAAAATTCCCAAGGGGGGGGAAGAAAGACCTAGGCAAAAGCATTTTTTTGTTAAATAACATATGTCAGGAGGCACAACGCTGCCTAGTATGCTAGGAAGGGGAACTACTGAATACTTGTTGTTATGAACACTGATTCTGAGTGTGAGGAAAGGGAGAAGACTACTCATAGAGGAAGACATTGTTGAAGAGGAGATTTCAAGTTTGTCCTCCTGAATTCATGGCCAGGCTAGGGGGTGAATTGGGTAAGGGTTGGATTCCCTATTCTACGGTTGGGAGGAACGTGGCTATTCCCTTTGTTTTCCCACAAACTACTTCATATATGTCTCTTTACTCTCCTCTTTTCATGATTGTACTATCGAAATGATTGTATTTGGTTTCTATCATAGACGATTATATTTACAACATATGTATTAGATAGAATTACAGAGTTGCTGTATATTAATTAAAGTAGAAATAATTGAAATCGATTAAAAGGTTGTAGCTATTCGAACCTGGTATATAAGTCATTTTAAGGATGAAACCAGTATTCTACGAGATATATCTATGTCTGTTTTCTGTAAGTTCAGTGTGGTAGGAACATAATCGATATCTTAAATTATGAAAATATAAAATGATTAGTTATAGATCTAGTGGAAATAAAAGCCAAATCCGAACATTAGATGGTGTTATAGTACTAATGTGTGTTAATCGTGTCAAGACAGATCTAATTCTACTTAATGAAATAAAAATTAAGAATGTACATCCTGAAAACTACAATTTCTGGAATGATCTACCGATCATAAGATAATCATATGATCAAACATCTTTAAGTACCCAATATATATCATGAGATTTCAATCTGTGTAAAAATTTAGAGAAATATGGAGTGAATGAAAATTATTATAACCATGCATGTCTGTACTGAAATATATAACCACGACTATCTAAAACCCCGAATATAAATATAGTTTATTACAGAAAGGTTTCCATGAGATATAACTGTGAATAGTTAATACACAGGGGATAAGTATAGACTGTCATAGAACAGTACTATGAAACCTCACTGTATAAATTACAGAAGAGGTTTATAACTGATCCCCTCGTAATAACCAAAAACGAAAGGAATGTACAGAGCCGACAGAATACCTAGGACGAGTCCTTCGACTCTCTAGAGTATAAACCTTGGATGGTGAAACTCGTTTCAATACGAGGTTTCTTCCCTTCTAACGAGTATTTAAAATTACAAGTAAATCTATTACCCTAGAAGGCCTGATAGCAACAAAACCTTGCGGAAAAATTTTACACAGTAGAAAACATAACCTAGAGTCTAAGATGAAGTCTAGTTGTCAAAACCCGAGTACCTTTTCGGGTCTGGCAACTAACGAATCCATCAAATGCGAAGCATCTGAATCCCGAAAAGGGAATGAATCGCATGAGTCAATAATGAAACTTAGAGGGAACAAAAGCTAAATAGAAATGGATTATATCTGAAACAAAAGTAGCATAATTTAATCATAAGGAAATAAATCACTCGCAGAGAAGATTAGCGAAATTAAAATACATAATTATTACTTATCTTGCGATCGGTGTGGAATATTTTCCATCGACTCCACTGAGTGAATCCATCCTCAGTCGAAAGGGGGAAATGGAACCAAAGAATGCTGATGGGTACCCTCACAGAAAACAAGGGCTCGCCATTAATGATTATAACCGAGAAAATTCTTCATCGAATAAGGACAGCAAATACAAACAGGATTGTAAACAAGTAGAATAGTAACTACATACAGTATGAATACATAAACCATTGGGATATCTACCACAAATCAATTAATTATTTTCTTTACCCTTTTCATTGAAGTAATATGAAGAGACATTCATAAATACACATTTCTAGAGCCGAATGCTTGGAATTAAAATCCCTAAACTGAAAATAATTTCACAGGTGAAATGATCATAGAAGTTCGAAGATCTTCGTTATTCCCGACTCCTTGTGAATCCAGGGAATATAGATTACACAACCAGATTGATGAACAATTTATATACATAGGGTATGACGATGGATATATGAGTCACAGTAGAAACAAAAAAAAGTTTAATCAACGATAAATATGCCAAAGACACCTAATGTAAGTTGCAAGCCTTTTTGGGCATTACAAAAGTTATACATTGGGATCCTTATTTACTCTTAGGGATCCCTGTCACTTATATGCACAGACTCATGACATGAGGGGCAATAAACCTTCGAATCCTTAACACCCGAAAATGAATCATAACCAGGAATGTACTCTCTTAATCGAGTTATATTGAGTTCAGACCTACATTACAAAACCCAAGTCATGTAGAACTTACCTCTGAACTATAACACTGGCTCGTAGACTGGTGACTCTCTCGTCCCCTTCGAAATCCCTTACAGTCCAACCTTCTACGAGGGTTTGTAGAGGAAAGGGTACCTATCGCAGAATAATGGGAGATAAGTAAATAAATCCAACATAGAATAGGAAGTCTCAGGTGACCCAACAAACCCATAAACACAAAACCAGAGAAATCAATACCAACAGACTCTTCAATATTTAAGAGTCCCAGATTCAAGGGAAAAAGAAAATAACATAGATTCTTTGGTTTATCGTGTACAGGGAACACCATGGAATAAACGCCTCCATATCCTCCACCTAGGTCGCGTCCACCCATGACCACCAACCTCCTACAGAGTTAAGAGCTACCACAGGGTTGCACTAAGGCATTTTCTTTCGTTTTGCAAATACCTAGAATTAGGCGGGAGACTCCATTAATCACCTACCCACCCTTCGCAGAACTAGAGTAATGGTGATAGTACACAACAATACGCTACCATGTGAATGAGTTTAGGTGGTAGGGTTTCGTTGACACAATCATCAAGTTATAAACCTCGAAAGGCGCCCAGGAATATTTCCATTACTCAGGCTGGACAAGAGCTTTAACTCAGGACCTGACAAGTACATCAGTCGAATTTACACCAAGTCTGTGCGAGGGAGATGACTCAGTTAGGGGCATTCCTAATATAGCATATAAATCCAGTTTCTCATCAATTAGAATGAGACTACCTGGTTCGTTAACCTTAACGCTTTCGGGAAGGAGGACTAGCACGCTTGAACCCTTCAACGATGACAACCGTCAACCCACCACAAGTCTGCAGTCATGGTTGGGTAAGGGTAATCACGATCTATTTTACACAAAGTGTATCATTCGAACAATTTTAACAAAGTTTTAAAGTCCCTGATTAATCTAAGACTAATGATCTTTAATACGAGTAGTTCTTTCGGAACCCAATACCTCTCGTATAGGTGCTCGTATGTATAAGAAACGATAATGTTATGTTGGAGAGATTGGAATACGCTAATGTTTAACACTTTATAAATCTATGTATTGGGACAGACCTTTATCCCTTTTGCTAAATTTTGTTAGTAAACCGAGGAACTATATTTTTAATGATTTTAGCCTTGTAACCTTTATATATATGGTTTTTAGATAAACAGAGATGTTTAAAGATAAAATTCTCTTACAAAGGAAGTTAGTTGTATCGACAACAGTAGCGATCATAGCCCTTATGGGAGTGATAGTATCGACACCTAATCACATACGATAACCTTGATACCTTCGAAACAAGTTGATTGAAGAAAAGGAAATTTTAATGTCACTCAATATTATTTTTTTTATTTTGGAAATTTTGAGGTTCATTACATATGGTATCAGAGCAATAGGTTAAAACACTTGGACCTTGAATAGGGCCATCTGATTGGCTTATATATAATTCTATTGTTATAAAGCTAATAAAAACCTTTATTGTTACAAACAGAAAACCTTTTTTGTTTTGTGTTAATCATGGCAGTAGTAAATGACAATGGGAAAATCTGAATCGATGGAAATACAGAACAAAGACCTCCTAAAAATCAGAGATAGAATAGTGATGGAAGTTCACCTACAGAAGTTCTAGAAACAATGAGGAATATCATCATTGAACTGTAGGTTTTCAAAGCCAACAATGAAAAATTAAATAAAGCTCAGCAAGAACAACAGGAAATAAATGAATTCCTACTGCACAGTATAGTGACCAAGAAAATCCGAAAGGACAATAATAATGATGATGAAGTTAGCAAGAGAGATTCCAAGAATTCTGGGCCTGAAATAGAAAAAGGAGATAGTTCGTCTGAAGGTACACCTTCAGCTGAGGACAAAACTAAAACAAACCGAAAGAGGAAACAAGTAGACCACCTTGAAGGAGAATTTAAGAAAATTATACCAGCTACCTTTGATGGATAATCCAGAATAGGAGAAGAAGCTGAGGCATGGTTATTGGACATCAAAAAAAAATTCCAGATATATAACTATTCCAGCAATATGAAGGTCAGAATGGCCATATACAATATGAAATGGAAGGCCAACATTTGGTGGCAAGAACTAAAATTGGCCAAAGGCCTGAAGGAAAAACAGATGGAATGGTTTAATTTCAAGAAACAGTACCTATCTGAAAGCTACTATGAAATGAAAACAAAAGCGTTTTACGAGTTAAGTCTTGGATAGATGACAATGGATGACCTTATAAATAAATTTCTAGAATTACTAAGGTTCGTGCCTTACATCCGGGAGGATAAGGTAAAAATCTAGCAATTCTTAAGTTGTTTACCGCAATCCTACAGGGACAGAATTGAGTTTGAAAACCCCAAATCCTTGAGTGAAGTATTCAATAAAGCACAAATGTGCTATGATCAATATAAACAACGAACAGAATTTCCCAAAGATTGGAAGGATAAGAATCAATATCAAATGAACCAATGGAAGAAGGGATACCAGCCAACTCTGTATCATAATGCAACAAAAATATTTCCAGGAAAGGATTTTCACTCCAACCATCTGAATATGCAAGACAACGTTAAACTCGTAAATCTAGGAACAAAGAAGTTTGGGGACAACCCCCGCGAACCACTAAAGGGTTGGGCATGTGGAGAACCTCACCTAAGGAGGAACTTTCCTCGTTTAAGTTCAGCAAACATAATTGTTGTTCATAATTTACAGGAAGCCTCGACGGTGGGAGACATGGGAAGAAGCTTGCATCAGATTAATGCAGCCATAGATGTCCGGCAAGATCACCACCAATCCTTCGTGGTATAAATCGAAGGTAAAATCAATAACACTCGAATTCTCTTTTAATTGATCCTAGAGCTACGTTAAGTTATATCACTCATAGAGTAGTAGAGTCAAATTAACTTAAGAGGATGAAACATGCAAAATCTTGGCTGGTACAGTTAGCAACTGGAACTAAAAGAAAAGTGGTTGATTTTGTTTTTGATTTTGAATTTAACTTAGATGATCAAAACATAAAAACAAATCTGAATATTCTACCACTAGGATCCTACGATATGATCATCGAAATGGATTGGTTGGAAAGACACAAAGCAGATCTAGATTGTTATACAAAGACACTTAACTATAAAGATTATTGTGACACTACTAGAACAACCCAAGGTATACCAAAACTAGTATCAGTTAGACAAGTCACAACAATGCAATTCAAGAAATGTATGAGAAAGTGGTGTCAAGTTTATGCCATCCAAATAAAGAATCTGTTAGAAAAAGAAGATAAGCCGAAGCTAGAAGATTTTGTTGTCCTACGTGAGTTTAGAGACATGTTTGTTGATGAGATACCAGAATTACCTCCTAGAAGGGAAATAGACTTCTCCATAGACCTACTACCTGGGTCAGCCCCTATCTCGAAAGCACCTTACCGAATGAGTTTACCTGAATTGACAAAACTAAAGATACAACTCCAGGAATTGTTGGACAAAAAGTATATCATACCCAATGTTTCACCATGGGGAGCACCAGTCCTCTTTTTGAAAAAGAAAGATGGTACTCTAAGACTATGCATCAACTATAGACAATTGAATATATTGACTATTAAGAACAAGTACCCCTTACCTAGGATAAATGACATGTTCGATCAAGTAGGTGGGGCCAAAATATTTTCAAAATTGGATTTACGATCCGGTTACCATCAAGTCAGTATAAAAGATGAGGACATAAGCAAAACAACCTTTCGAACAAGATATGGACACTATGAATTTGTATTCATACCTTTCAGACTCACTAACGCACCAACCACATTTATGTGTCTGATGATCAGTGTTTTCAGTCAATACTTAGACAAGTTCGTACTAGTATTTATCGACGATATTCTGTTGTATTCTAAAATGGAGGAAAAACATGAAGAACACTTAAGCATCATCCTGCAAACTTTATGGAAACACCAACTGTATGCTAAATTTGATAAGTGTGATTTTTACCATAAGAAGATACAGTACCTAGGACACGTAATATCTGTAGAAGGCATTTCAGTCGACCCTAAGAAAGTAAGAGCCATTATGGAATGGTCGGTACCAAAGGATGTAGCGGACATCTGGTCATTCATGGGAATCACCAAATATTATCACAAATTCATAGAAGGATTTTCCAAAATAGCTTATCCTATCATGTCATTACAAAATAAAGGGACCAAGTTTAATTGGTCATAAAAGTGTCAAGACAGTTTTAACAAGCTGAAGGAATTATTAACAACTGCACCTATATTGAAGGTAGCAGACCCAGATAAAGACTTTACCGTATGTGTTGATGCAAGTAAAGAAGGACTAGGTGGTTTCCTAACTCATGAAGGACACGTGATTTGTTATGAGTCCTGGAAATTAAAAGATCGTGAGCGAAATTATGTCACTCATGAATTAGAATCGACAGTGGTAATACACGCCTTAAAAATGTGGCGACACTACATAATGGGCAGAAAATTTCTACTATTGACAGATAATAGCGGTGTGAAATATTTGTTTATCCAACTAGATCTTAATGCAAGGCAAGCAATATTGCTAGCCTTCTTGAGAGAATCTGACTTTGAAGTCAGACATATCAAGGGTAAGGAAGATAAGGTAGCAGATGCTTTAAGAAGAAGAGTCCATGGGTTATTTGAAATAAATATCAACAAGGCAAAAAGTGATTTAGAACAAAGAATAAGGACAACAGGTTTTAACGACAAAAATTACACTAAGATAATGGCAGAATTAGAAAATAGTACCGCAAACTCAGATAAACCAGATCTAAGTATCGACAAGAAGGGACTATTATGATTTAAAACAGACTTTACATACCATATTTAACAAAGTTAAAGTTAATATTCTTGGATGAAGTGCATAAGAAACCATATTCTAGCCATCCAGGATACCAGAAAACAATAACAACACTTAGAAAACTATTTTAGTGGCCTAATATGAAGGGAGAAACAGTAGAATACTTGTCTAGGTGCCAAGATTGTCAGTAGGTTAAGGCCGAACACTAGGATCCAGCTGGCCTATTACAACCATTACCAGTACCAGAATGGAAATGGGAGACCATCTCGCTGGACTTTATAACAGGTTTGCCAAAAAATCAGAAACATAATGATTCTATTATGGTTGTAATCGATAAACTCAGTAATTCTAGAAACTTTATTCTTGTAAAGTCTGCTTTTAAAGCTATAAACATTGTTGAAATATTTATGAAAGAAATTTTTAGACTGCATGGTATTCCTAAAATGGTGATTTCAGATAGAGACGTAAAATTCACATCCTCTTTTTGGAANCTCATGGTTGGACCAGAGATGCTCCAAGAAATGGAGAACATGATAAGGAAGGTACAACAGAACTTAAAAGAAGCAAAGGACAAACATAAGAGCTATGCAGATCAGAAAAGAAGACACTTGGAATTTCAAGTGGGAGACCATGTTTATTTGAAGGTCAAATCAGGAAAAAGCTCGTTGAAGTTAGGAAACTGTGCCAACCTGGCACCAAGGTTTTGTGGGCCTTCGAGATACTAGCTCGAATTGGACCTGTAGCATACCAACTTGCACTTCCAGCTAATCTAAGAATTCATAATGTATCTCATGTTTCTTTGTTGAAAACATATGTTCATGACCCTACTCATATGATTGATTGGAAATTGGTGCAAGTGGAACCTGAAGGTGATTTCCAAGTGGAACCCCTGCGTATTATGGACCGGAGAGAAATAGCACTTTAGAATAGAGTCGTTGCTCAGGTAAAGGTGAAATGGAAGAACTTTAGTCCTAAGGAGGCCACTTGGGAGTTAGAGGGAGATTTGCGGAAATCTCATCCAATATTGTTCCAAGAAAGGAAAAAACATCAAGGAAAGTGTTTTATTGAAGGGGGAAAGAATGTGACATCCCCAAAAATAATGTATTTTTGAAATTTAAAATTTGTTGGAAAATTATTCCATTTTTAGTAAATTCAAATTTGAAATTTCTTTGCCATTTATGGAAATTCTAAATTTCGAATTTGATAATTGTAATTAATTATATGACTGTTGGGTAGAGATCTAATTTGACCCAACTAACTATTTGACTATGAAACTTGTATAAAAACATAATCTTTTATATTGATTGTAGGAGGACAAATGGAACAGCCATGTTAAAATCAGTTGACCATGATCCCTTGACCCAATTTGTGAATGAAAAAGGAAGTGGGGTCCCCTTCAACCACATTTGTGAATGACAAAGGCGCTTCCCTTCTTCTGGATCTATTGGTTCTTATGGTTGAATTGCTGCGGTTGCAACAATAGCAGTGGGTTCTACATCGATTATCTGTCTTTTACCAGTGTTTTCATAATCAGATTTTGAATCAGGGTTTGGCTCCTTGTCATTGATCTCGACCACTAGTGACTATTTTGAGCGACATTCATAGGTGTTGTGCCAGGGGATTTTGTGGAAATCACACCATTTTATGGTGTTCTTCTTTGTCTTCCCGTGGCCCTTCTTTTCTTGTGGCTTGGAATGGTTTTTAGGAGACGGTTTGTTAGGGTCGTCTTTGTCATACTTTGGTTTTTGCGGATTTGCAGACATGAACTTCTGTTTGTTCTTGTGCGTAANCTCATGGTTGGACCAGAGATGCTCCAAGAAATGGAGAACATGATAAGGAAGGTACAACAGAACTTAAAAGAAGCAAAGGACAAACATAAGAGCTATGCAGATCAGAAAAGAAGACACTTGGAATTTCAAGTGGGAGACCATGTTTATTTGAAGGTCAAATCAGGAAAAAGCTCGTTGAAGTTAGGAAACTGTGCCAACCTGGCACCAAGGTTTTGTGGGCCTTCGAGATACTAGCTCGAATTGGACCTGTAGCATACCAACTTGCACTTCCAGCTAATCTAAGAATTCATAATGTATCTCATGTTTCTTTGTTGAAAACATATGTTCATGACCCTACTCATATGATTGATTGGAAATTGGTGCAAGTGGAACCTGAAGGTGATTTCCAAGTGGAACCCCTGCGTATTATGGACCGGAGAGAAATAGCACTTTAGAATAGAGTCGTTGCTCAGGTAAAGGTGAAATGGAAGAACTTTAGTCCTAAGGAGGCCACTTGGGAGTTAGAGGGAGATTTGCGGAAATCTCATCCAATATTGTTCCAAGAAAGGAAAAAACATCAAGGAAAGTGTTTTATTGAAGGGGGAAAGAATGTGACATCCCCAAAAATAATGTATTTTTGAAATTTAAAATTTGTTGGAAAATTATTCCATTTTTAGTAAATTCAAATTTGGAATTTTTTTTCCATTTATGGAAATTCCAAATTTCGAATTTGATAATTGTAATTAATTATTATGATTGTTGGGTAGAGATCTAATTTGACCCAAATAACTATTTGACTATGAAACTTGTATGAAAACATAATATTTTATATTGATTGTAGGAGGACAAATGGAACAGCCATGTTAAAATCAGTTGACCATGACCCCTTGACCCAATTTGTGAATGAAAAAGGAAGTGGGGTCCCCTTCAACCACATTTGTGAATGAAAAAGGCGCTTCCCTTCTTTTGTATCTATTGGTTCTTATGGTTGAATTGTTGCGGTTGCAACAATAGCAGTGGGTTCTGCGTCGATTATCTGTCTTTTACCAGTGTTTTCATAATCAGATTTTGAATCAGGGTTTGGCTCCTTGTCATTGATATCGACCACCAGTGACTATTTTGAGCGACATTCATCAGTGTTGTGCCACGGGCTTTTGTGGAAATCACACCATTTTATGGTTTCCTTCTTTGTCTTCCCGTGGCCCTTCTTTTCTTGTGGCTTGGAATGGTTTTTAGGAGACTGTTTGTTAGGGTCTTCTTTGTCATACTTTGGTTTTTGCGGATTTGCAGACATGAACTCCCGTTTGTTCTTGTGCATAAATTTCTACTTTATTTTAACAACATATCGATACGCAACACTGAGTGATGAGATGTCCAGAAAATCCATTTTAGTTTGGATGTATCTGTGTAGAGCCCCACGATATTTTAGAACCAAATGTCGCTCAGAGTCTTTGATACCTAGCCTGGTGCACAAGGTATGGAAGGTATTGGTGAAATCCAGAACTACTTGGCCCCTCTCTTGCTGCTGTGTGGTCCATCTCATGTATTGGTCCTCATAGTTTCCAACAGGGTAATATTGTTCCTTTACCGCATCCAAAAAAATATCCCAAGTCAGCTCAACCCCATATATTCCAGACTCCTCCATGGAACTCTGCTCCTAGTAAGTTTCCCACTAATGTTTGACATGGGGGAGAGCTTTAAGGAGTGCAAAGGTGATCTTTTCTCTGTCAAAAAAATTGTGAACAGAGAAATAACCTTCTAGCAGGTTTAACCATTTGTTTAGTGCATCTACATCTATCTGTCATTCAAATACAGGAATATCAAAATTAACGTGTACCTTGAAAGGCGAGGTGCCTCCAAAGTGGTTTTTTAATGAATATGTTCTTGTTGCTATCGACGAGCATTGAAGGATGTGGGAAACATTCTCCATCATTTCATCTCTATGTCGCGTGAGAGCTTGCTCAAGAAACAAATTAATATGATCTTTTGCTCCATCATTTTTCTTTTCTTTCACCATGGAGGGTTTCTTGGGCGTGCGAGAGCGATTGTCTTCAAGAGAGACAAGCTCGAGACCCAACTTTCTATACTTAGACCTCGTCGGGGACATGAAATGAAAAATAATCAAGACCATCTTTCTCTGATACCACTAATCCAGATTATTTTCGGCATGAAATGATAGCGAAGATATAACATAGAAATATACAGAGATATATCGGATATTAAATTATATAACATAAATGTATCAGAGATGGAAGCATTAATGAGGGAAAATGTACAAAGACTGTAAAAATACAGAGTGAAAGACTCACTAGAATGGTGGAAGCTTATCTCTGAGGAGAGATGTGATGGCTACTCACATTCGCAGGATGATCCTTACAATGAGGCTCTGAAGGAAGTTTTACAATAAACAAGAATGCCAAAAACCATAGACATCCAAAAACCTAAGCCTAGGAGATGAAGCAGCAAAATTCACGTGGACCCCATTTGGGTAAGTTAGTACATCAAATTCCTAGGGTCATAACCTTTGCATACAATCTTTGTTTTAGGCTCATGATATCCCGTTGGAAAGGTATCTAAAAATGGCCCTGGAAGTTAAAAACTGCTAAAAATAGTAAATTACCAAAATTGTCAGAAAACTATTTTGAGCCAATTGGAAAAGGTGGGTGGCCACCGATATCCACATGGATCACCTTGGTTAGGTGGGATTTTTCTTTCTCAAGGAATTGGTGGTTAGAGATTTGGATGGCTCGAGTAACTAGAGTTTTGAGTAAAATGGATTTTTTATCAGGATGATGATGGGACTAGGCATGAAGGTATCTATCAGTGTGATTCTTTTTTTCTAATAAAATTGGTGGGTAAGGGAACCATTAGGGAGGTGAGATACGAGAACATCTAAAATGGGGAGGGAGTTGTCCTTTTCCATTTCCACAGTGAAATGGATATGGGGGGGAATACTATTTAAATGGTTGAAAAAGGAGGTCAAGGAGGAGTGGCCATGAGGCCAGATGCCAAAGGTGTCATCAACAAATCTGAACCAACAGTTAGGTTTGAGATGAGAGCTATTAATGGATAAGGTCTCAAAATTCTCCATGAAAATGTTAGCTACCACAGGGGATAAGGAAGGCCCCATGGTTCTTCCTTTGGTTTTTTCATAGTAGATACTGTTGAAGGTGAAGAAGGTATAGGTTAGTAAGATATCAATAAGGTTAAGGGTTTCTGGGTCCCCCATATTGGAGATGAGGTCTAACGCTTTGGGGACAAGAATCTTAGTAACTAAAAAGACAACATCAACATTTATCATTAGGTCTTGGTCATCGAGTTGTATATCATGAGTTTTATGAATACAATTGAAGGAGTATTTTATGAAAGAGGAAGTTTTTCCAGTCAAGTATTTTAGTTTCACAACCAAATTGCAGGAAATGGCATGAGTGGGGGACCGATAACGCTGACTATAGGTCTGAGGGTAATGTATCTTTTAGGAATTTTTGTTTGTCCATAGATATTGGGGGTTTTTGGGTTATGAGGAATAAGTTTCTTTTGAATGGTTGGGTCGAGGGATGAAGATTTAATGGCTTTGGTGACAAGTCTAATGATGGTATTCAAAGGGTTTTTAGATATAGGTTTGTAAGAGGAGGAAAGAAGTTCTCAGAGTTTGGATTCATAGTCTGAGGTATTCATGATGATGTGAGTGTTACCTTTATCATATTTTAAGATAATGATTCCAGGGTTATTATTAAGATCTCGAATATATTTAAATTCATCTTTAGTCAGGCTAGGTTTCAAAGGTTTGGAAAACATGAGAATTCTACCACAATATTACCTGATTTCTTCTACTTCATGAGGGTGAAGATGGAATTTTGTTGATTCAATTGAGCTAACAATATATTCAATAGGAATACATTGAGGGGCAAGAGAGAAATTAAATCCTTTTCCTAAAATCCGAAGGGAGGGGGGATCAATAACAAAGGAGGATAAGTTAATTACCATGTAGAGAGAACGAGGATCAAGGCCTTGGGGTGGAGGATAAAATCAACCAATCATGATATGGAGAGAGAATGAGAATCCTAAATGTTAGCCTCGAAACCCTATTACTCATCATTCACGAAGCTCTAGAAATTGAAAAAAATCCAAACAACTTTAACCATGAATATGGGTATAAACTCAACCAATCCTAGAAACCTATCATTCATCATGTCGAGAAACCAACCTAATTTGTTTCTCGTTCCTCTGATTCCCTTCCTTCTTTTCCCCTTCCCCTTGTATGTTTCCTTATTTTTGTTTTTCTAACCCCCACCTCCCCTACAACCCTCACCCTCACCCTCACCCTCACCTTCACCCTTTGTTTGTTCTACTTTAATCCTCGGATAATTACTCTAGTTTTTTTCACCAATGCTTTCATTTTTTTCATCATATATTTAATTCCCCCCTTAATCACATCATCTTTATCTTACCTCTAATTATTAATTATTTTATTAAATTTCTTTTTATACCCCTTTAAACCACTAAATTAATCCTTTTATCATACTTTTTATTAAGCTACGATTTTAATTATTCCTTGTGTTTTCAATTCTTATTATATTCAATCCTTGTTCATCTATATAAAGTTTTATTTATCCTTTTCTTAACTTCTAATGAATTAATTATAAGTTATTAATTATTTATTAATAATTAATTACCTTTTCTTTCTTCTAGTATCACTAATTTAATCAAGTCATCATTCTTTTCACTTAACTTTAATTTTAATTCCCTTAAGTCTATTAAATCTTTTATATTTTTAACAAGGCTATTTTATTTCCATTTTATCCAATGTCAAAACGTTTTTATTATAAATTCATGGTCTTTCTTAATCCTAATTATATGTATTGTTGTTGTGTTGATCATATTTGTTTTTGTTAATATCAACATTTACAACAACTTAAAATATTAATAAAGTCTCTCTACTTACTACAACTTGATTACTAATTATTATACAATTAGTAATTAGTTTGTAAACAATGTGAATACAACATTGAATGAAGGTGTATAAGGCCAAAGTATTAACCAAATGTATGCCCTCTTCCTCTGCAAAGGAGACACAACAATGTATGAATAAATATTTTTTCCAAAAGAAAATTCGCTCAAAAAGTATATTAGATAATAAAAAAAAATTACATCTTCATAGGATCCTTTTTACATATATGATGCTAATAAATCCAAAAAGATACATATAGTCTTCATGAAAGTCCACTACAATGGTTCAATAACTGTCCACTACCATGAAATTACTTCAAAGTGAAACCAAAAACCTCAGCACTGAGGGCTGACAAAATAATGACAGTATACGCTTCATAAAATCAAGAGGTACTTTGTCACCGGTCTAAATATCTAACCACAAACTCAAGAAAACAAATATGGATATACTTTAGAAAAGTTCCATATAATATGGGGGACCAACTGTCCCTCCTTCCCAAATAAAATATGATAACCTTCCTTTAGGTTCTAGCAGGGCTTGTTTTGATAATAGGTCATCCTCCTTGTTGAACTCCATGTATATATGGTGATAGTGAATAGCTTGAAAGGATGAAATCAACTCCAAAGTTATATGCTTCCAACCTTCAATAGCTGTGGATTGCAGATTTCCATTATGCTTTATCCATTCAATAATCACCTTGGAATCCCCCAGCATTTGCATGTTTTGGATGTTCAGGTATTTTTCTAAAGTGAGAGTGGCCCAAGCACCCAAAAGCTCATATTTTGTATTAGTTCCTCCACCACAATTGACAAACCACCTGTATTCAATTGAATCTGGACATTTTATGATGCCCCCTGCTCCACAGTTTTGACACCCCATTATAGCTGCTCCATCAAAAAATGCAAAGGTGAAATCCTCATAAAGTGCAATCGGCCTCTGTCTGATATTGTGCACTTTTTTTGTAAGTGGGAAAGTAAAAGGTGATCGAGAGTCTTAAAAACAACAACCCAAGAAGAAGGAGCTTTCTCCTCAAAGATTTCTTTTTTTATTTCCATCCATATATTCCAACATGCAATAGCTACCAAACTATTTGAAACTGCATTATTTTTTGTCCAAGAATCAAGGCATTCTATAAGAGTATTCCTAGCCCAAGTATTTTTAAAATGTAGCCTATAGGAGATCATGTACCAAACAGTTTTTTAAAAGGAGCAATGAACAAATAGATGATCTATATCTTCAGTATTAAGTTTACAGAGAATGCAGAAACCTGGGCCCTCCCAACCGTTTTTATTTAAAAACTCTCAGGTAAGGATTCGGTTATTAGCGGCCAACCATAAAAATACTTTTATCTTCAACTGTAACATCCATTTCCATGTGTTAACATTCCAGCCACACCAAATCAGGAGCTACTGTGTGGAAATAATGGCTACATATATGTTTTTAACAGTTATATTCCCAAAAGAATCACCTCCTGTCCAAAGTAAAGTTTCCTTAGTGTTATCAAGTGAAATCTTGGCTACGTTTAGTTCTATTGTATAATTTTCCCACTTAGAAGCCTGTTCCCNCATTGAATGAAGGTGCATAAGGCCAAAGTCTTAACCAAATGTATGCCCTCTTCCTCTGCAAAGGAGACACAACAATGTATAAATAAATATTTTTTTCAAAAGAAAATTCGCTCAAAAATTATATTAGATAATAAAAAAAAATTACATCTTCATAGGATCCTTTTTACATATATGATGCTAATAAATCCAAAATGATACATATAGTCTTCATGAAAGTCCACTACAATGGTTCAATAACTGTCCACTACCATGATATTACTTCAAAGTGAAACCAAAAACCTCAGCACTGAGGACTGACAAAATAATGACAGTATACACTTCATAAAATCAAGAGGTACTTTGTCACCGGTCTAAATATCTAACCACAAACTCAAGAAAACAAATATGGATATACTTTAGAAAAGTTCCATATAATATGGCGGACCAACTGTCCCTCCTTTGCAAATAAAATATGATAACCTTCCTTTAGGTTCTAGCAGGGCTTGTTTTGATAATAGATCAGCCTCCTTGTTGAACTCCATGTATATATGGTGATAGTGAATAGCCTGAAAGGATGAAATCAACTCCAAAGTTATACGCTTCCAACCTTCAATAGCTGTGGATTGCATATTTCCATTATGCTTTATCCATTCAATAATCACCTTGGAATCCCCCAGCATTTGCATGTTTTGGATGTTCGGGTATTTTTCTAAAGTGAGAGTGGACCAAGCACCCAAAAGCTCAGATTTTGTATTAGTTCCTCCACCACAATTGACAAACCACCTATATTCAATTGAATCTAGACATTTTATGATGCCCCCTGCTCCACAGTTTTGACACCCCATTATAGCTGCTCCATCAAAAAATGCAAAGGTGAAATCCTCATAAAGTGCAATCGGCCTCTGTCTGATATTGTGCACTTTTTTTGTAAGTGGGAAAGTAAAAGGTGATCGAGAGTCTTAAAAACAACAACCCAAGAAGAAGGAGCTTTCTCCTCAAAGATTTCTTTTTTTATTTCCATCCATATATTCCAACATGCAATAGCTACCAAACTATTTGAAACTGCATTATTTTTTGTCCAAGAATCAAGGCATTCTATAAGAGTATTCCTAGCCCAAGTATTTTTAAAATGTAGCCTATAGGAGATCATGTACCAAACAGTTTTTTAAAAGGAGCAATGAACAAATAGATGATCTATATCTTCAGTATTAAGTTTACAGAGAATGCAGAAACCTGGGCCCTCCCAACCGTTTTTATTTAAAAACTCTCAGGTAAGGATTCGGTTATTAGCGGCCAACCATAAAAATACTTTTATCTTCAACTGTAACATCCATTTCCATGTGTTAACATTCCAGCCACACCAAATCAGGAGCTACTGTGTGGAAATAATGGCTACATATATGTTTTTAACAGTTATATTCCCAAAAGAATCACCTCCTGTCCAAAGTAAAGTTTCCTTAGTGTTATCAAGTGAAATCTTGGCTACGTTTAGTTCTATTGTATAATTTTCCCACTTAGAAGCCTGTTCCCCGGAGAATTCCACTTTTTCACTCCTCGTCCATAAATCTGATTGAGTAATTGGATTGCACCCTTCAGTGGCTTGTGATAGCACAATAATTATTTTTCCATTTAAACAAGATAAGGTCTTTGCGCTAAGGATTGAATTATCACCAATGCCCAGGATTCGGTCTCTGCCAATGGAGATGAGATGTCCAGATCCTGGGCGCTAAGAAAGCCAATGTGTAATTACATGAAAAGAACGGGTCAGATTCATCCAAATCCTGGAAGCCGAGCATATTTTTTGAGATGAAAGTATAAACCAGTTTATAACAATGATGTTTGTAAAGTATTTATCCATTACAACTCTGTTCCAGATACCACCCTGCGTTAAAACCCTCCAAAGGGTATTTGTAGTCAATGCCAAATTGAAATGTGCAAGGTTGCAAAGTCCCCAACCTCCATTTTTATTTGGTCTGGATAAAGTCTCCCATTTTCAAATATGATATTGCTTCAATTCATTTTAGCCGCTCCAAAGAAAGTGAAACATCAACTTTCTAATCTTGTTCAAAAAAGATCGAGGAATAACTTCCATTGACATCCAATAAACATGTTGAACCTCCAACACTGTTTTGATTAGAATGTATCTGCCTCCTATAGAGAGCCATATGTTACATCATAAACTAATTTTCTTGGTAATTTTGGCCACAAGACAATCCCAGTCACCTGCCTTATGCACCCCTTTGTTTAGATAATAACCCAAATAATTGAACCTAGACGACAGATCAATGAAGGTATAAGGAAGGATTGTTTTGAAAGGGGATAATTCACACTTCGTGAGCCCTTCAAAGTGTACAATAGTCTTGGTGTGATTAACTACTAGGCCAGAAGATTTACATAATAAATTGATAATATTGATAATTTCTTTCCACTCAATTAAACAATCCTTTGACATAATGGGAACATCATCCACAAATAATAGATGGAGAATTTTTAATAGTCTGGACACTTTTATACCTGAGAGCTTTCCTTCACCGATGCTAGCTTTTAGTAATAAATTGAGGCTCTCCATCACCAGAATAAAAAGTAATGGTGATACGGGACAACCTTGACATAATCCTCTACCGCTTTTGAAGAACTATGTGGCCTCACCATTTAGTAATACTGCAAAGGAAGATGATGTGACGCACGACATGATCCAGTTTGTCATATGTATTCCAATACCCCCTTTTAGAAGGATCAATCTTAAAAGTACCCAATCAATACAGTCATATGATTTCCTTAAATCCAATTTTAGGACAAGCGATTTTAATTGTTTCTTTTTTATGCTATGGAGGCTTTCATGTGTTGTGTTGATCACGTCTTGAATCCTCCTTCCTTTTAGGAAACCTAGTTGTTCTTCAGAGAGAGTTCTAGATAGAAATGGTTTTATACAGTGAGCTATGATTTTTGAAATCACCTTATAGCATAGATTGCACAATGATATTGGGTGGAAATCCTCAAAGGTGACCGGCTTGTTTGACTTTGGGATCAATGTCAAAAAGGTTGAATTTAAGTTTACAATGATAGCTTTTAACCTTCTTGATTCTTCCACCATATCTAGAAGATCTGCCCCAACTAAATCAAGAAGAAAGTGAAAAATTCAACTGTCTAGTCGTCCGACCCTGGACTCTTATCCTTCTTAAAAAGGAATAAGATGGATTTTAGCTCCTCCAAAGTAACAAGATTGTACAAGGTGCAAGACTCATCTTCATTTACAATCTGAGGAAAAAGCTCAATAATTTTTAATTGTTCAATAGTGTTTGATGAGTGTTGATCCTTGTAGAAAATTTTGAAATGATGAGTCGTTGCTTCCTTAATAGCACCTTGATCAGTAATATTTACTCCAGTAGTATCCATAATCTCCCAGCTATTTTTCTGGGCTCTATTGTGAGTAGCACAATTGTGAAAAAAATTAGTATTACTATCCCCACTAGCCATCCAAATAGCTCTGTTGCACAACCTCCATTGTTCTTCAATCCCTTTTAATATGTTGTTTCTTTCTGATTTCATCTACCCAAGTGATAATTCTATTTCAAGATTTGTAGTATTGCTTGCCAAGAGGAGAATCAAGTCTTTAACGTCTGATTCAAGAGTCGCCAACTTCTCTTTATTCCTGGCTAAGTTCTCTTTAAACAAAAGCTTTGTTTGTGACTTTAGAAATTTTAGTTTCCAAACAATCTTGTGTTGTTTGCCAACTTCAAACTGGAAAACCAGGTCTTTCCAAATTTTGAAGATTAAGTCCACAAAATCCTGATCTTTCAGCCACTTAGCATTTAGTTTAAAAGGATAATATTTATAGAGTGGTGGTAGATCGAGTTGAAAAAATACTGGCGCATGATCATATATAAAAGGAAGTTTGACCCGGGATCTATAATGACAGACATCAGATAATAAATATCTAGAGAGTAATACTCTATCTAATCTCCTTGCAATTGCTTCCTGACCACAATGGTCATTCCACCAGGTGGGTATCATATTTTCCGGTTTGATATCAATCAGATTATTGGATGTGAAAAGATCTTTGTAATAAAACTCTGTAATCTCAGACACGGATGATCCTCCCCAAACCTCATCCGGGGATAAAATAATGTTCAGGTCCTCGGAAATGATTAAATTATTGATAGATAAAATGCCACTGTCTTCAATCGATTTCCACAATTGAATCCAATCATAGCACACACCATACATATTAAGCAATGCTAAATCTCGATCATTTAATGTAAACCTGCATGTTAACAAAATACCGCCAACTGTGAGAAAAGGAACCAATTCAAAAATATTCGAGTCCCAAGAGACTAACAGTCGCCCGGAACTTCCCATAGAGTTAATTGCACATGAAACCCGTGATGGTCACAAGTGGTGCATGAAATCCCTATCTTTTTGAGCATTTACCAAGGTTTCTTGTAGAAATACAATTTCAGGATGAGTATTTTCCAAGAGTCTCCAAACTGAGGCCTCTTTGAGGGTGCCTCCAACCCATCTGATGTTTAAGGACATTAATAACATTATTTAGTCCTCGTCAAGGCTTTCAATGCNGACATTTTATGATGCCCCCTGCTCCACAGTTTTGACACCCCATTATAGCTGCTCCATCAAAAAATGCAAAGGTGAAATCCTCATAAAGTGCAATCGGCCTCTGTCTGATATTGTGCACTTTTTTTGTAAGTGGGAAAGTAAAAGGTGATCGAGAGTCTTAAAAACAACAACCCAAGAAGAAGGAGCTTTCTCCTCAAAGATTTCTTTTTTTATTTCCATCCATATATTCCAACATGCAATAGCTACCAAACTATTTGAAACTGCATTATTTTTTGTCCAAGAATCAAGGCATTCTATAAGAGTATTCCTAGCCCAAGTATTTTTAAAATGTAGCCTATAGGAGATCATGTACCAAACAGTTTTTTAAAAGGAGCAATGAACAAATAGATGATCTATATCTTCAGTATTAAGTTTACAGAGAATGCAGAAACCTGGGCCCTCCCAACCGTTTTTATTTAAAAACTCTCAGGTAAGGATTCGGTTATTAGCGGCCAACCATAAAAATACTTTTATCTTCAACTGTAACATCCATTTCCATGTGTTAACATTCCAGCCACACCAAATCAGGAGCTACTGTGTGGAAATAATGGCTACATATATGTTTTTAACAGTTATATTCCCAAAAGAATCACCTCCTGTCCAAAGTAAAGTTTCCTTAGTGTTATCAAGTGAAATCTTGGCTACGTTTAGTTCTATTGTATAATTTTCCCACTTAGAAGCCTGTTCCCTGGAGAATTCCAATTTTTCACTCCTCGTCCATAAATCTGATTGAGTAATTGGATTGCGCCCTTCAGTGGCTTGTGATAGCACAATAATTCTTTTTCCATTTAAACAAGATAAGGTCTTTGCGCTAAGGATTGAATTGTCACCAATGCCCAGGATTCGGTATCTGCCAATGGAGATGAGATGTCCAGATCCTGGGCGCTAAGAAAGCTAATGTGTAATTACATGAAAAGAACGGGTCAGATTCATCCAAATCTTGGAAGCCTAGCATATTTTTTGAGATGAAAGTCTAAACCAGTTTATAACAATGATGTTTGTAAAGTATTTATCCATTACAACTCTGTGCCAGATACCACCCTGCGTTAAAACCCTCCAAAGGGTATTTGTAGTCAATGCCAAATTGAAATGTGCAAGGTTGCAAAGTCCCCAACCTCCATTTTTATTTGGTCTGGATAAAGTCTCCCATTTTCAAATATGATATTGCTTCAATTCATTTTAGCCGCTCCAAAGAAAGTGAAACATCAACTTTCTAATCTTGTTCAAAAAAGATCGAGGAATAACTTCCATTGACATCCAATAAACATGTTGAACCTCCAACACTGTTTTGATTAGAATGTATCTGCCTCCTATAGAGAGCCATATGTTACATCATAAACTAATTTTCTTGGTAATTTTGGCCACAAGACAATCCCAGTCACCTGCCTTATGCACCCCTTTGTTTAGATAATAACCCAAATAATTGAACCTAGACGACAGATCAATGAAGGTATAAGGAAGGATTGTTTTGAAAGGGGATAATTCACACTTCGTGAGCCCTTCAAAGTGTACAATAGTCTTGGTGTGATTAACTACTAGGCCAGAAGATTTACATAATAAATTGATAATATTGATAATTTCTTTCCACTCAATTAAACAATCCTTTGACATAATGGGAACATCATCCACAAATAATAGATGGAGAATTTTTAATAGTCTGGACACTTTTATACCTGAGAGCTTTCCTTCACCGATGCTAGCTTTTAGTAATAAATTGAGGCTCTCCATCACCAGAATAAAAAGTAATGGTGATACGGGACAACCTTGACATAATCCTCTACCGCTTTTGAAGAACTATGTGGCCTCACCATTTAGTAATACTGCAAAGGAAGATGATGTGACGCACGACATGATCCAGTTTGTCATATGTATTCCAATACCCCCTTTTAGAAGGATCAATCTTAAAAGTACCCAATCAATACAGTCATATGATTTCCTTAAATCCAATTTTAGGACAAGCGATTTTAATTGTTTCTTTTTTATGCTATGGAGGCTTTCATGTGTTGTGTTGATCACGTCTTGAATCCTCCTTCCTTTTAGGAAACCTAGTTGTTCTTCAGAGAGAGTTCTAGATAGAAATGGTTTTATACAGTGAGCTATGATTTTTGAAATCACCTTATAGCATAGATTGCACAATGATATTGGGTGGAAATCCTCAAAGGTGACCGGCTTGTTTGACTTTGGGATCAATGTCAAAAAGGTTGAATTTAAGTTTACAATGATAGCTTTTAACCTTCTTGATTCTTCCACCATATCTAGAAGATCTGCCCCAACTAAATCAAGAAGAAAGTGAAAAATTCAACTGTCTAGTCGTCCGACCCTGGACTCTTATCCTTCTTAAAAAGGAATAAGATGGATTTTAGCTCCTCCAAAGTAACAAGATTGTACAAGGTGCAAGACTCATCTTCATTTACAATCTGAGGAAAAAGCTCAATAATTTTTAATTGTTCAATAGTGTTTGATGAGTGTTGATCCTTGTAGAAAATTTTGAAATGATGAGTCGTTGCTTCCTTAATAGCACCTTGATCAGTAATATTTACTCCAGTAGTATCCATAATCTCCCAGCTATTTTTCTGGGCTCTATTGTGAGTAGCACAATTGTGAAAAAAATTAGTATTACTATCCCCACTAGCCATCCAAATAGCTCTGTTGCACAACCTCCATTGTTCTTCAATCCCTTTTAATATGTTGTTTCTTTCTGATTTCATCTACCCAAGTGATAATTCTATTTCAAGATTTGTAGTATTGCTTGCCAAGAGGAGAATCAAGTCTTTAACGTCTGATTCAAGAGTCGCCAACTTCTCTTTATTCCTGGCTAAGTTCTCTTTAAACAAAAGCTTTGTTTGTGACTTTAGAAATTTTAGTTTCCAAACAATCTTGTGTTGTTTGCCAACTTCAAACTGGAAAACCAGGTCTTTCCAAATTTTGAAGATTAAGTCCACAAAATCCTGATCTTTCAGCCACTTAGCATTTAGTTTAAAAGGATAATATTTATAGAGTGGTGGTAGATCGAGTTGAAAAAATACTGGCGCATGATCATATATAAAAGGAAGTTTGACCCGGGATCTATAATGACAGACATCAGATAATAAATATCTAGAGAGTAATACTCTATCTAATCTCCTTGCAATTGCTTCCTGACCACAATGGTCATTCCACCAGGTGGGTATCATATTTTCCGGTTTGATATCAATCAGATTATTGGATGTGAAAAGATCTTTGTAATAAAACTCTGTAATCTCAGACACGGATGATCCTCCCCAAACCTCATCCGGGGATAAAATAATGTTCAGGTCCTCGGAAATGATTAAATTATTGATAGATAAAATGCCACTGTCTTCAATCGATTTCCACAATTGAATCCAATCATAGCACACACCATACATATTAAGCAATGCTAAATCTCGATCATTTAATGTAAACCTGCATGTTAACAAAATACCGCCAACTGTGAGAAAAGGAACCAATTCAAAAATATTCGAGTCCCAAGAGACTAACAGTCGCCCGGAACTTCCCATAGAGTTAATTGCACATGAAACCCGTGATGGTCACAAGTGGTGCATGAAATCCCTATCTTTTTGAGCATTTACCAAGGTTTCTTGTAGAAATACAATTTCAGGATGAGTATTTTCCAAGAGTCTCCAAACTGAGGCCTCTTTGAGGGTGCCTCCAACCCATCTGATGTTTAAGGACATTAATAACATTATTTAGTCCTCGTCAAGGCTTTCAATGC
>JZKD02S1625990.1:5411-15721 GCA_000966675.3 Picea glauca
CAAATCAGGGAAACCAGTAAAATGATAACCATTCAAATGCCAACCCATTTTCTAGAAGATTCCCTTCTAGAACCCTTGAGACTTCTTCCTTTTTCCAAGCTTGAGAACAAGTTCACACCCTAGGTATAGAGCACGGTGCAAGAATTTTGCACCCTAGCTGAAGGTGGCCTACGAGAATGGGTCATTATCACACCCTAGGCTATAAGCAACCTGCGAACTCTCTTTAAAAATATGTTTGCTAGAAGGAAATGAATGCCACTTTTCTCAGGAGAAAGTTATTGTTGGGAGCCTGAGTACACCATTGTTAATACACCATCTAGATGACCAAAATCATGGGTAACAGAATTCCCCCCAAAGTATGAGGCCAAAATAAGTGACAGCCAAAATACTTTGTAAACTGTGTGTGTGTGTCGGAAACCAGGAGCACACCTAATCAGAAACCTGCGAACAACCAAGCATCTGCAGAATATCATACTAGTTCTGAGGTAGGCATTCCCATACTCAGATCACAGACTAATGACATAATAAACATAGGTCATGGCCACCAATCATACACCGTGGATCCATGCCGTCAAAATATCGCATAGCCACCAAGAATACACTGTGGATCCATGCAAGAAAATTCAAATTGAGACGACATAGCCACGGGACATACAAACGTGGATCTATGTGTCAACAAATTATACATATTCTATCTCAACCTGGACCAAAGAGATAAGATTCAGGGTCTTCAATCCCGTCACCCAAAAGTACGAATCTAACCATGTGATTACATGTGTCGAAGTCGAACATGGTAGAAACCACTTGATTACCAGTCATTGAGTAAACCGTTAACAAGTGCGAGGGAAATCACCATTAATGTCAATGACTCCCAAGGTACACTAGTACAATCCACTGAATGTGAATGAATGAGTTGAGGTCGAACATCTGACTGAATCTCCCGATCAGGGGTCAATGATGGAAACCCACTGTCGAAAGCAAGGAAACCTGCCATTGAGGCATGCAAGTTCCAAGGTACCAAAGAATTTCTAAGTCTTGTTTCCGGATAATGAGCTAAAGTCGACGGAACAAAACTCGTCACAGGAGGGCCTTGATGTATCCCCCATCAATGACAGGAAATGAGTAACAAATTTTGAAGGCGGAACAGAGTATGATGTAAGTTGAACTGGACACAGGGAAGGTCGACACGAAGAGAATGGACAACTGCAGATGGCCGACTCGATAGAGGTTTCAGATGAACTTCTCTTGAACATATGAATGACAGGACCAATGATTTGGCAGCATTGACTCAGAGACAACTCAGGATATGACCTTGTAGCAAATCGAATGAGAGACAAATGGATTTCCCAAACCGGCTTCAAATAATGAATAAGGGGGTGTCATGTTCAAGAGCGACACTTACTGGCAATAATATGAATACGAAAACACATCCCTTTCCGAAATTTTCCCCCGCCATTTCTGGCGAGTACCTCTTTATTTTTACGCAAGCTTGAGGAGGATAACATATGCTTGTTGATGTAAGCTCATCCTTCGGATGAGTCCTTCGGAGTATGTTTAATGAACCCTGGGAATGAGTGGTTCGGTCCGAATGCGGGTCTGTCGATGTTTGTTTAATGAGTCCAAAGATAGAAAACTCGAAGGTTTTTCATGATTATAGAGTCTGGAAAAACACTTAAAAGAGAACTCTCTCAGTTCCTTTTTCATAAAATAGTCTGATGATACCAAAAAAGAGATAAATTATCGCCCAACAAACGCTTTCTTCAAATACTTTAACGAGCATGAAAAGAGCAAGGTCGCTCGACAATCTTTTCATGTTTAGAGAGTCTGGAAAGAGCTTAAAGAGGACTCCAGGGGGGTTCCTTTTTCATGTAACCTTGTTGAGCTCGAAAAAGTGATAAAAGTGTGCTCGATCGCATTCTCATGTATTTTTGAGCGTGAGAATGGACAAAGACCAAGCTCGAGGTTTTGTGCAAAAACCATAAAAAACAATTCAAACATGCAATGAAAAAGAGAAAAAATATCCGTATCCCCGTGTATGGATGTCGAGGTCGTTACGTCTGCAAAAGTCGCACTCATAAGGGTATAAGGCATTAGGTTTAATAAATAAAACAATTATAAAAACCAATAAAAAATGGTAAAAGTAAATATAAGTGTGTAAAAGTTCTTTTTACCATAGTCATTGTAACTTTGCCAACATTTTAGACCAAAACCCCTCTTTTGCCCTTGAATTTTGGCGCTCGATTGTGAGAGGTATGAGCATCCATTCAAAAAACCGTCTCTGGCAGTGAGGTAAGCTCCTTGTCCTCTATCTTTTCATGGTTCAATTTTTCATTTTCATTGGTAAAATTCATGTTTTTGAGTTTGTTTTAGGAGTTAAGTTTGCGCTCAGCCATTCTCGCAGGACAGCCACACGGGCCCTACAAGAATGCATCATTCTCGCAGGTGGCCCCAAAGGCACCTGCGAGAACCTTGCACTGTGCCTAAAGGGCACCTGCGAGAACTGCAAAGTGAAAAATTGCTTTAAAGTTTGCTCAATGAAAAAGATACCAAGTCTTGAAGAGAGTTGTTGACCTTCTTCTTATGTTTCTTATGCAGGTATTCGGCTATCACCATGGTTCTAGAATGGCGTGAAAGAGAGCATGAAGAAGATGATGCTATTGTCGGGAATAACCCGGGCACCATTGCCGCTTTGCGAGACTATGGTCTCCTGAAATTATTTCGTATCCCAGGTATGAGGGCCCAATTCAGACTGTTGGAGTACCTTGTGCATATGTGGGACGTGGACCAACAAGTATTCCACGTAGGGGTCCACACATTGTCCTTGGATATCGAGGACGTTTATTTCTTGATAGGACTGTCACGGCATGGGTACCACGCGAGCCTGACTGGTAGCAGAGGTGGTGGGCTTCCTATCAGTGAATACTTTCGTTTTCACTGTGTTCTAGAGGCGGAAAGGAGCAAAGGAAAGGTGGCCATTTGGGGGGTGCGAGATTTGACCCTTTGCACTATTTTTTTCACCATTTCTCATATGGATGGGAGTGCTTCTCCTCACATGGATCTCCAGAGGTACTTTCAATATGCCATAGAGTGTATTGAGCCTCGAGTCTTTAACTGGGTAGACGCAGCCCTCTGTAGCGTGAAGAGGCAATTGACTAAATGCAGGAGAGGCAACTTGAAGCAATTCGGGTACGAGTCATTGTTGGTGTCCTTCTTTCTTGAGAGGGTTCCCTTGCTGAGGTTGCAGGTTGAGTGGGGTTTACCGGCTCCAAAGGATCCAAGAATGATGAGGTGGTGTAACCTCATGGCTCGGCATGTAGCTGGACCGATCATCAAATAAAATGATGCCTTCTTCGACTGGTTGCGACCACAGATGCTGATGGTCGATGATTATGCCTATGCCGGGTTGGACTTCCAAGGAGATACAGACTTGGCCCTGCTCGAGGGCACTCAATGGGGGGATCTCGGTAAGAAGTATACATTTTTTACTTTTTCAATGTTTTTGTGAATTTTATCATATGCAAATGTTTTTATGTTCGTCTAAGGTCTAATTACAGAACTTCTGTTTTAATGACACAGACGTGGGGCCTTATCAACCACCTGGTACTTCTCCCATTCAGCGACAAGGAGAGGTGGCTACAATGCCACGATGGGATGCCGAAGATTATGAAGCAGTGGAACAAAACTTAGAGGGTTTGACTGCGGACATTCCATACATGCCTCTTGGAGAGGTTCCACGATGTTATCAGCATCATATGGTGGGAGTATCAGAGTCAGTTGGTCGACTGCTTCGTAGGGTTTCCCGGGCAGTCATGTGTTACCGTGAATGTCATCCATGACGTCACTTTGTAGAAGCTATGAGCTTCATATTTTGAAATTTTGGTTCTCGAACAAAACTTTTTGTAAAAAACGTTTTGATCGTTATATATACATACGGCTTCTACCAGTTTATCTTGTGTTGTGTGAAAGTTGATGTGATTGATTTATAAATGACCCAAATGTCTCTCTAATACATAGTTAGCTAATGCATCAGTTAATGTATTTAGACATATAGGAATATGCTGATACTCAATATAATCAAAATAACGTTCCAAGAGGCAAAATCGCAAATACACCCGTAACAAAGTAGGACTTCGAATAACATAGACATTACTTAACTGTAGTACTACGAGCTGCGAATCTAGTCGCACAACCAAGTGACGGATACCGAGAGAGATAGCATCAATCAAAAATTCGATAACGACGCTATACTCTACAATATTGTTGGTCACACGACCGAGGCACACACCTCGTAAAGTGACAAGTTCGTTTGTAGGGGCGTAAATTTCCCATGCAACAGAAACAAGGTTCTGAGTACTACAACTAGCGCCATCAGCGAAGTCAAAGTAGGGTAGCGAAGACTCCGACATCTGGAAATCAAACACAATGTCACATAAGGGTAGAGACCAGATAACGATAAAATAAAACTACAGTAACACACAAGAAGTATGATACAATAAAAATACAAGTACTCGTGCACAGGTGATCTTATGCATAGTACTTCTTCAAGTACAACCCATTTCTGGGTTCACTCAAAGGGATACCATCGTAATCTACTAAATTCTATGCTCCTTTTTCCAAAACTCGTCTAACGATATAAGGACCTCGCCACATGGCTTCGAATTTTCCATCTCCTAGCATATCTTGATCTTGTTCATAGAGAACCACATTTCCTTCGGAGAAAACGTGAGGCTTGACATGTTTGTTGTATTGGGCCTTGACATGTTTCTTCTGGGATTCAATGACTAGGGTAGCATCGCGTCGAGTTTCGTTTAATCGCATAAGATACAATAGACGTTCTTCCTCAACAGAAGTGTTTGGTAGGAGTTCAACAACCAGTTTTAAAGAGGGTATCTCGCATTCGATCGGGAGAATGGCTTCCAAACCATAGACTAACTGGAAAGGTGTAAACCCAGTAGCAGACTTAACGGATGTCCTGTAAGCCCATAATGTTGAAAACAACATTGTGTGCCAACTTGTTTTGTGAATCCCTATCATTCGTCAGAGCATAGTTATGAGAACTTTGTTAATTGCTTCGACTTGGTCATTGGCTTGTGGGTAATAGGGCATTGAGTTTTCATGGTGAAGACCCAAATTTTCAATGAGTTCGGACATCATGAAGTTTCTAAAGTGGCTACCGTGATCAGTGACGATAGCCTGAGGAACACCAAAACGAGCTATGATGTGATTAAAAATGAATAATACTGCGGTCTTTCCAATATTGTCAAATGTCGACATTGCCTTGGCCCATTTCGTAAAATAATCTATGGCTACAATAATGTATCCATGCCCCCCGACCGAGTGGGGGTGACATGTCATGAAATCGATGCCCCATTTCACAAAGGGACCAACGGAGACCACAGGGTGAAGAGGAGAGGGATGTGACCATATCTTATGATTATAGGTCTAGCAAGCATGGCATTTTTGGACGACGATTATGCAGTCGTTAAATAAAGAAGGCCAAAAATACCCTATGCATAAGATCTTCTGGGCAGTAGCATACCTAGACATATGACCACCACAGGCTCCAGAATGGGAGTCATTTAAGGCTTTCTCGGCTTCGTTGAACGTGAGGCAACATCGAAAAACTGAGTCAATCCCATGGCAATAAAGAGTATCCCCGAGGATAATATATTGATGGGCTTGGTAGCGTATTTGACACCGGTCAGTACTAGAAAAATGAGGCCAAAAATTATGGGTTTGGAGATATATGATGATATCTCCATACCAAAGATCATCGGAGATAATTAGGAAAAGGGATTCATCAGGTAATGAATCGGCTACTACATTTTCCGTGTCAGAGTAGGGAAAGCCACATATCAACTCGACAAACACTAAGGACTTCTTGGACTTGGCTCGTTCGAATTCCAAGTCAAACTCCTGGAGTATCATGATCCATTTGGAGTATTTTCCCCCCTAGAAATTGACGTGTGAGAATGTGTTGCATAGGGTTGCAGTTAGAAATCACGGTAGTCTTGCGAGAGAGGATATAGTGTCGGAAACGTTGAACTGCTTGGACGACTTCCAAGGCCAGTTTTTTGACATGTAAATACTTGGTTTCGGTAGATGTTAGACTTCGACTCAAGTAATAGATAACATGTTCATCATGAGAATCATCCTCTTGGACGAGCACCATAGCAATGGTGTAATCCGAGGCTGCGAGGTAGAGGAAATAATCGCGACTGTAATCGGGGGGGAAGAGAAGCGGAGCACGTGTCAGGGACAGTTTCAAAGCTTCGAAGGCTTTGTTTCCGATGGTATCCCATACGAACTCAGACCCCTTTTTTAGGAGTTGCGTAAATCCATGAGTTATCTCGGCGTAGTTCGGGATGAAACGACGAAGAAAGTTTTCTTTCCCTTGCAAAATTTGTAACTGGCGAAGTGTAGAAGGAGGAGGGAGATTAAGGATCGCCTTGACCTTTAAAGGATCTACCCTGATCCCTTGACGTGAAACAATAAAGCCTAGAAGTCGGTCGGATTCCACGCAGAAAACGCACTTGTGAGGATTCAAACGTATATGGTAAAACCGACAACGGACGAAAATGGCTCGGAGGTGGGTTGGATGATCGACTCGGCGCATGGAATGAGCGGGTAAGTCGTCAAGATATGGTTGCATGATGTGCTTGATATCGTGGAAGGCATAAGACATAGTGCGCTGAAAAATTGCGCCAATATTCTTGAGACCGAAAGGGAGTTTCCAATAGGCGAAGTGCCCCAAGGACAAATAAAAGTAGTCTTGTGTTGGTCCTCGAGAACAATATTGATTTGATTATATTCGGAGAAACCATCCATCAAAGAGAATATTTCGCTTCCGGTGCAATCGTCGACATTCTGATCGAAGAAGGGGGTGGGAAAGTTGTCTTTGGGACAAGCTTTGTTAATATCCCCATAATCAACGCATATGCAGATTGTGCCTTGTTTCTTGTCGATCGGGACAAGATTGGAAACCCAGTTAGTGAGGGCCACCGGGTAAATAAAGTCGGCTTTAAGAAGTTTCTCGACTTCAATTTTGATAGCAGTCACTTTACATGGGTGAACTGGATGAAGGCGTTGCCGGACGAGTTTAGCGTCTTCGTATGTCTTGATCTCATGTATCACAATGTTGGGGTCCATACCCGACATTTCTTCGTAGCTCCAGGAGAAGACGTCACAAAATTCTTTGAAAAGTGACGTGTAGGTGACGATTTCGTCAGGAGAACACGAAGCTCCGATATGCACATTTTCGACAATTCCAGGTTTGATGGATATGTCGAGGGGAATAGTGGGTGAGATATTTCTTAATTTCCCTTCAGAAAACACATCGCGTGTGGACTCGGGAACGGTTGAAATGACGACAATAGTCGACGGGTTCGATATCCGTTGGTATTTCTCGATGGTATGTTGCTCCAGGGAGAGGATGAAACAGTGATGTCCATAATCCCAAGGGGTGTCTTCCATGACGGACATGATCATCTCGTCTGTGGGAAAAATGACACGGAAAGGATCTAGAGATAACTCACCAAGAGAGGGGGTAGAGGGGGTTGCTGATTGAATGGCCTGATAGGTAGATTCGAATGGACTCAAAGGCATTTCGTTGTCGTAACGAAGATGATCACCAGGGTCAGGTACCAGCCATGGGTCATGAGATGTAGGGGTTTCATGAATCGAGGTGGAGATCATGTTAATTGAAGCAACAGACGAGTGTGGAACATCGGGCGGTGGAATGGGGAAAGTGCCCATTAACGAGGAGTCTTTGAGAAGACCTACACTGACATTCTTGTAACCCGGTGGGGTTTTAGCGATGAATGGTATGTTGCCAGTATGGGTATCTGAGTTAAATAAGGCTAATTGGTCGATGGTGATTACCTTTCCTTGACGCGGGAAATGTACCACACGAAAGAGAGTTGACACAACTGCGTGCATGGAATCGATCCAGCTACGACCAAGCATAAGATTGTAATCGAGAGGAGCGTCAAAGACTTCCACTTCGACTTGGACCGTTTTTCCTTCTTGCGTGATGGGAAACGAAGGAAGAACACCATAGGGATTAAAACCGGAGCCATTGAAGGCTTTGAGAGTGTTATGGGATTCAGTCAAAGAGGGAGAGTCGATGGCTTTCTAGCAGGTAACAGACATGACACACGTCGAGGCACCCTCATTGATAACGACAGGGATGATTTTAAGGATGGGAATTTATTTTAAAATTTAGAAACCTTGGCGAATCTTGCTAATCCTTCATATGCCTACTTTAAATGTTTGGCGATATTTTTTTAAAAATATTCAAATTTATAAGGATTTTATAAAGTTTTTATAAAATTTCGGCAATTTTTAAGGTAAAATAATTTTATCCCATAGAATTTGGGCGAATCATTTTTAAAATAGTGAATCTCATTTTTGGAAAAACCATGGAAAATTAGCCCATGAGCGAAATTTTGCCCCTAAAATCATCCATGGATAACGGTTCGACAAACGTTTTTGTCAGAGACAATCACTTGGATTTGGAATGTGAGTTGAGGGGGTAACCTTGGAATGTGATCTTCCAAGTAAAAAATTATTAAATTCATGTCCGTCGGGTCGATTCCACCGATAGATTTCAACAATGCCTTCCGTTGTGTGGGAAAACTTTGAAGGACTTCACGGTCTGACATCGCAGAAGGTGCTTGGGCCAGATCTTCAACAATGCTGTAGTTCTGGGCAACATGAGCATGAGGATTGAAAGTTGATTTCTGAACAATTCCCTTTGGAGGGGGTCGAAGAACTATGTCAAGGCTCAGTCATTCAAGATGAAGAGGACTATTGGTAGGTGGAGTCACGGGAAAGGGTTGTACCAATGAAGGAGGTAGATCATCAACCTTCTCTTTAGAGGGAGAATAATCTTTTGCTCAAGTAGTGACTGCAATGTCATTCTTCTTTGAATCGCCAGTACACATCAATACATAGGACGTAGTAGAGGGGGAAGGTTGTTCATTAATGACCAATTGGGTCTGTTGTTGAGAGGGGAAGGGTTGGGACAAAATGGCCAGAGTGGGTGGTTTCGGGGCCGCTTGAGGGAACTTAGTGACCTCAGTGCGTCGTGGACAATCCTTCATGTAGTGATCGTCACCACAGATAAGACAAGGGTATCAAGGTTTTCGCTTATCCCTATCGTCAACAGGTGGATTTTTGGTTCTCTCTACTTGAGAAGTATTTTTGTCCTCCTTATTCTTACCCTTTCCCTTTCTGGATTTGTTTTTACCGGCTGGGGTAGATTGAACAACATTTACCTCAGAAGTCTTGCCAGTGGGAGGGGTAGGAGACGTAGCATTTTGAACATTAGAAGACACAGTTTTGGGGTTGGTGCTTGAGGCGAAATGTGGTTGGGCATGGAAGGTGCCAATCACCCCGTCGGCTGGATGAGAAGTAGCCAGTGTAGTTGAAGTGGCGAAAGTGGAAGGAAGAGGTGCATCAGGGAGTAAGTCGTAAAGAGTACCCGTTTGTGAGTAAACGTGGTCAAGGTATTGAGCATGACTTATGGCCTGTTCTTCCATGAAAACTCCACCCATGGCGATATCATGACCGATGTCGTTCACAAATGATTTTGTGAACCACTTTGCTAGCAACTGAACAGGAAGTTCGAGTTTGATGAGACATCGTCTCCATCACCACTCATGAATGTGATCAGATATATGAGTGGCTTTGTTTTGTTTGAAAGAACTCAAAATCTCGGTCCTTGTTTCATAGCAGATCAATAACTAGTAGTGGGTGAGGAAAGCCATAGCTAGGGTGTTGAAGTCGACAAAGAAACCTCGTGGTAATTCTATATACCACTTCGTGGCAGAACCTATGAGAGTTCTTTGAAAAAGACGTAAATGAATAGAGTCATCCATCAAGGAGTTGGATGAGCAACAGAGGTGAAAAGTCATGACGTGATTGTTCGGGTCCTCTCCCGCTTTGCCATTGAATTTAGGGATGTCAGAGGGTATCTTGGCTGGTATAGCGGGCCAATGGGGAGAGTGACCTATTGGATCATTTAAAATCCTTGACAGATACGGGAGGTCTAAAGTGGCCAAGAAGGGTAACTGTCTATTCACATGCAGGTACTGGTGGCTCTGGGGAGGGAGTCCCATCGGAAAAATAGTGGGACCATAAGTAGTCTTCATATAATGTGAAGACCCAGGAAGATTCGGTGGTTGTTGTGGAGGAAAGTAGCTCATGGGATTGTATCCTTGAATAGGGACATGAGTTTGAGCATTTGATCCCCAAATAGGATTGGACGTACCTGGATATGGTTGACCTATACTCGGGGGTATAACAGA
>JZKD02S1625990.1:105637-126017 GCA_000966675.3 Picea glauca
TGATTATATGACAATGGTGTTGGTTTTGGTACCTAGTTACTGCAATTGCTATTATAATTGGGTGGATAAGTTCAACTGGTTAATTGGAATGAGTTGTTAAATCAAATACACAATTGTTGTCCTTGTGTTTATTGAATTGATAACCCAACATTGTTTTTTAATTGATTAATGCACTGTGATGCTTCATGCTTGATGCATTGGTATAAGTGGCATTCCTATAAGAATGAAACAATGATTACTTTAGTTGTGTGTTTTAATGGCCAAATGATTATTGTAATCAGGGTGTTTATGGAATTTCCATCCACTATATATATCTATAGTTATTTGATTGTGTTGTCAAGGAGGGGCACAATTTTTACATAGTGTGGATCGATTGCAATATTGATTATTTTCGGCAATATTGTTTCTGCATCTTTGTATTGGCTTGGTAGCTCGGCCCGATAGGTTGAGTTAATGATACTATGACTGTGTGTTTTAGAATTGTTCAATGGTAATGTTGCAATCATGGTGATTATGACATGGTTTTCCACTATGTTTGTTATCAATAGTAATTGATTGTGCCATTGGATAAGGTCACGAGTTTTTGAACTTGGATTTATTTCAATTTGATCGATTGTTTTGCAAAATTGGGTCTGTTGTCGATGCCTCGCTGTATTGGATGGATAACCCAACATTTTGAATGTTTAGAGTCAAATAAAATTGGATTTGTACAGTCACAGAAAGACACTTTCATTTGGTCCAATGGTTTTGTGTATCCCACAACATAGCGTGAGTGAAATGGTAATTGTTGTCTGTGTGTTTAAATGGCAAGTCAGGATCTTGCAATTTGGATATGAATTGTGGTGTTGACTGTCCACTATGTATGTTAAATGGATACCATGATTTTTAACAGTGATAGGCACTAGTGTTGTGACAATATAACTTCGTTGCAATTCAATTTTTAAATGATTAAAGGAAAAAACTGAGCATGGCATTTGAGTTGTATTTGATGATTGGAATGATTCATGGGTAGTGGTTGATTTTGATACTTTATTGGTTATGCATTTGGGAATTGTTGAAAATATTAATGAGAGGAGAAGAGCTCCCCTACAGGTTGTTGTGGAATGCATACTGTCTGTTTTTATGATAGTATGTTAAATATTTGATTACAACAATGAGCAAGTTAAATATGCAAAGTTGTTTGGACAATACACAATAATTGTTTGGGGTCTCAGTGGTCATTTGGTTGGTGTGTTTCATTTTGCAAAATGGTTTTATGGATCACTGAATTAATTTTATGAACAGTAATTGCTCTCCTTCCCTACCATTATTTCGCTTTCCACTAATTACAACCCCCTCACCTTCCCACATTCATTTTTCACTACCTGTTCTAAATTTAATTATAGTCAATAAATTGTTTGTATTGGAACAATTTAAAGTCGTTGGATTACAATGGTGTTCTTTTTGGGTTGCATTACATATGATTGTTGTGGTATTTGAGCAGTAACCTTGTTTCTTTCCCCCTCATTTTATCATTTTTTCTCTTAATACAAATCCCTCGCATATCCCAGGACCTTTTGTTCACCCCCTACTCATTGAAGATAGTTAAACAATTTTTATGGATTGGATTGCATGAGCCTGATATGTTGCTGAGCCAAAATCTATTTCATATTTTTAAAGAGTTATCATGTATGTTTGTTTAAAAGACTATTTTCTAATCCATCATGCACGCAAGAACGAGTTTTTTCAGCCGAGGTAGCCATGGCATAGGCAACCAAGGGAGAGGTAATTGGAACAGAGGCCCAAGAATGCCAAGGTTCTCCATACACTTTGATGTTGACTCACAAGAGCTAGGCCAGTTGTTTCAGGCCAGATTTTTCAATTGGATTGGGAAAGGAATGGTCCAACCTAGGCCTGAAAGGCCTCCTTTCCAAGCTCCACAAGGGATTGGTATTCCTATGCCCCCTCATGTCTCATTGCAACCCGAGGTTTCTGAAAACGATGAATGGCAAGAGATTGTCCACTCGACAGTCTCCCAACATCGTGGCTGGCCCAATTTGTCCTTACCTGCTCGCCCGCCTATTAACTCGATTGTCCAAGTTTCACCTATCCACTCACCAGTACAATCCTCTCATGCTAGAAAAAGGTTGAAAACCAAGGCCCACCATGCCCTTGACAAAGGAAAATCCACTACTGCCCCTTCCTCACTCTATAATGTCTCTGATAAATTCGTGTCTTCCCGGATGCATTTGAGGGATGATTGTTCTCACGTGATAAACTAAATTAGGCCTAAAGGCTCAACACATCCAAAGGAAAATTCAGGTAAATCAAAGGTTGACAACAACAATCAAGGAAAGATTGCATATAAGAGTGAGAAATATGGCTTTTCAGTTTTTATTTTATTTTATCTATTGTTGATGACATTTGACTTCGGGAATGTTTGGACAACATGTTTTATTTTTGGATATATGAGTAATGCATTTTTGAAAACAATGTCAAATATAAATGAGACAAATTGTCAAATGTGCATGTGATGATGGGAGTCACACAGAGATTTGTTCTTGCTTAATTGACTAGTTATGTTATAATTGTTAAGAGTTAATGGGAGTTACAAGGGGTCCCGCCTACTAGTTATTATTTATTTAAAACTCTTATTATGACTTATTACTTTTCCCCCTTTAACTAAAAGTTGGTTGAGTTCTTAGTTAACTTAACTAATGAGGTGGTTCAACTACTTCAACCAATTCTAATTTGCTTAAAGGAAAAAGAAAGGGAGGAACAAGAGGAAGGATAGAAGGATAAGCATACTAAGGTTTTCTCTTTGAGTTTGTGTTGAGATAGTTCAGTTTTAATTCATTCCTTAATTTATCACAAGCCTATTTCTCTTTTATGATAGCAGGGTCTTATTGTAGACAACAACATTCAGGGTTGAATTACATCATTTAGACACTTTTTTTTCAGAGGTGTTGATCTATTTTTGATAGTCTGTGTAGACTTGTCTGTTTGCAAATTAGTTTTCATGACTAACAAAGGCTATTGTGCAGAGTCAAGTGGGTAGCAATCTGTGGCAAGATGATCCATCTTTTAGAGTTCAGTTTTGGTTTTCTGTCAGAGGTCCTTTTGTATGTTCCATCGAGGATGTCTAAGTTTGAATTTGGTCCGAAATTTCGTAAAGAAAATGACTCTTTGGTGAATTGGAATGAAATAAAGGATTTATTTATGTCTCATCTGTCTTAATTATCATATTGGTGTCTTTTTTTTGTCTTTACACTTGTTTTCAACAACTATTATATTTAGAAAATCATATTAAAATGAATTTTCTAGCAAGCTTTTATTTGTGAAAAAGACTATCCTAAGCACTTGTAATTGATACTTGTGAGTTAGGATTTTATTTTTGATGGCTATAAACCTAGGGTGACATTCTCGTCTATTTTTCTTTAGCCAAGAAAAATCTGAAAATGCTTGAGTAAGATCATTTCATATATTTTCCTCAACAATGGTAACCATTGATTTTATAACTAAATTGCCTAGGACTGCAAGACAACATGATTCAATCATGGTAGTGGTTGATAAATTGACAAAGGCTTCTCATTTTGTTCCTGTAAAAATGACTCATACAACAGTTAATATTGCATAAATTTACATGAGGGAGATTGCTAGGTTGCATGGGGTACCTAAGACAATTGTTTTAGATAGAGACACAAAGTTTACTTCAAATTTCTAGAGGGGATTGTTTAAAGGATTTGGTACAAATCCGAACTTTAGCACAACATACCATCCACAATCAGATGGGAAGACAAAGAGAGTCAACCAAGTAATCGAAGACATGTTGAGAATGTATGTGATGGATAAGCCATCTAAGTGGGAGGATTACTTGCACTTGGTTGAGTTTGCCTATAATAATGGGTATCAAGCTTCATTGAAAATGATCCCATTTGAAGCTTTGTATGGTAGGAAATGTGATACTCCAGTGAGTTGGGACAACCCAATAGATAGAGTGGTAATTGGGCCATAATTGCTCAAGGATATGGAAGACTAGATGGTTAGAAGTAAGCAGAATATAAAGGCAACTCAAGATAGATAGAAAATTTATACAAATAAGAACATGACAACTAGAGAATTTAATGTGGGGGAGCACGTGCTTTTAAAAGTGAAGCCCAAGAGGAGCTCTTTGAAGTTGGGTAGTTGTACAAAGCTAACAGCTAGATTCTGTGGTCCATTTGAGATATTGGACAAAATAGGGCTAGTTGCATACATGATTGCTTTCATGCTTCCACGAATGTGAATAATGTATTTCATGTCTCTTTGCGAAAAAAAATGTACATGATCCTACGATGTTATTGATTGGCATATTATTCAGGTAGAGACAAAGGGAGACTTTTAAGTCCCGACAATGCGAATATTGGACAAAAAAGTCAAAATGCTCCGAAATCAAGTTATAGATTTAATAAACGTCCAGTGGAGCTGCTACGGTCCTGAAGATTCTACATGGGAGAACGAAGATGCCATGCAGAAAGAGTACCTAGAACTTTTTCAATAAATTTTGAATTTTTTATTTTTGTTTTCTATATGCGCTGAGGACACTGCCAAAATAAGGGGGAGAGGAATGTAATACCCTGTTTTTGAGCCCCATATTAAATAATGTATTTTGTTAATTTATGAAAGTCCAGAGTGCCCAAACAATTAAAAGAGGCCAGTGTGATTAGGAAATGTAATGTTTTGATCATTATTAATAATAAATACATCATTAGCTGCTAGACAGACAAGGACAAGAGTTATAGGGGGCTATGATTCCACAAGAGAGGGGGATTGAGGGGGTTAAGTATTATTTTATATTTTATTTACCCATAATTGTTTTAATGGAGAGGAGTGATTACATGAGCTTCTTGGGGGAGGCCATGTGGTTCTTGATTTGCAAGTAAATATATAAAACCATCTTGTGGGTTGTTTGAGGGTTCATCTTCTTCTTCTTCTTCACTCACTCGCTCATTTTTCATTTGTTCACACCTTTCACTCTGCTCTCTCTCCATTCGTTCTTTCACCCACTTGTCATTCCTCATTCATGTTTTTGGCTTTGGAAAGGAAAGTGAATTGTTGGAGGGGAGCCATGGTTTTGTTGGATGTAATGATTGTTGGTGTATTCCAGCCATGAATTAATGCCTGCATGTATGATATGCATTGGCATGCATTAATTTTTTCACACAACTACGAATCTTGAGAGTCCCATCATGGAGATTATTTACCAGATGCATTGGAGCCCTGGAAGGAGGTGGAAAACCTGAGGGACTGCGTGGCAGAGAAGGGGGTGTTAATGATTAAAATTGTAACGATGAAATCCATCCACAAAGTATTTCTAAAGCGCTATTATTTAACTATGCTAATAATATAATACTAGTAGGTGGGACCCCCTTATAGACTAGAGGTGCAAGGATAGATATATTACACATGTGTTGCTATTGTTGTGATGTTACCTACACAGTTCTACATTTTTTATGATGTAGTCTTACTTTCATTTGGCATGATACTAAGTGAATAATGCATTATTGTGGAACACTTTTGGTAATCACTTGCGACATTGAACAAGTTCTATGGGTACGAGGATGATGTTGTTACAACTGCTATGTTATAGATTTATTAATAATTCTTATGTTAATTAATTAACCACATATATGCAAGGGATAATTTAATGGTAGCATGATCATAACAAAGAAAAAAAACTTTGAAAAAGGTTCTAAAGTTATAGCAAAAGGAAAGAAACTATGTAAAAGGATTACATGAAAATTTCGAATAAAATAACTAAGGAATACAAGTGTTAGTCCTAACTGTTATGCTATTTGTTTGGTTAATGGACTATGTGAATTTCATTAGATTTGAATGGAGGCGCATATAACATTGTTAGTATGGATTATTGCGTAGAGTTATGGAAAGGGTTAACGTGTAAACTATCTTGGGTGGTGCACTATGCAATGGATATCATCTCAGATCTCATGATGGTTTGGCATTGAATATGGATGGGTTATATGGTTTGATTATTGGTGAATGTTATGCTTATTGGGTTGTCTCGTACTTCAAATTGAATGGGGCCAGGTGATGGAAGTGATGTGCATTTACTGCATGTCACTCCATACATTCCCTATCGCCCGTCACCCTATCATTGTTCCATTGTTGCAATTTCGCTCTGTTAGCTGTGAAGCTCTGCATTTTCAGGTTTTTGGAAGGGAAAGCTCGACCAACTCGCCATTTAAGTGTTTTCCCCATAGGTATGATTATTTTCTCTCCATCCATGGTGTATTCTCTGTTGTATGAGCCAAATTATGGCTCAATGATGCTTGGATTCTGTGTTTTCTTGAGAATTTTGACCGTGTGTAAATGTGGTGTTATATCTCTCCACGATGACTGTAAAATGTTGGAAATTGCAAGAAAAGGAATTTGTATTATTAAGTTGCGCGTTGGTTGTTTTCTTGGTCAGTGTAGTTTTATGATGGGTCTCTGTGGAATAATAAGTAACAATGGTGCAATATGGCTTTGAGTTGATGATTGATGGTTTTTGTTCTATGTGTCACTGTCTATTAACTCGTTTCCTCTTAGTCATTGAGTTAATCCTTACCCAGTTGTAGAGAAAATTTCCAACAGTGGTGTGTTGTTTTATCGGATCTTTTTTATAGCTCATTCTCGACTGTATTTTCACCGAAATCTTGCCAAAATGTCCAATGTTGCTCACCTGAATATTAATACAGGCTTGTGTTTAATGAATATCATATGCGAAGGGTTCCATACACCACCCCTATAATTTTCTCTATAATGATGTATGTGGGATCACTGTCAACGGCTGTCAAAAGTTATTAACCCCCGGGTGATTTTGAAGAGACATTATATCGCTGTGTTTAAATACCCACCACTGTTAATTTAACCCTCGTCTCTTCTCTGCAAGTGTTAGATGCACTTGTGTGCACTGGGTTATTTTACTCTGCCTGTCTTTACTCTCCTCGGGTGTTAACTATTGGTTCCATCCAGGACTTGGAGTAATAAGTCAAGGGACTGTGTGGCTCATTTTTTTTCGTTTCAAAATTGTTTTTTGGCCTGTTGTTGTAAATAAATAGTGAAATATATATAATTATCGGAAGACTATCAACTCTCTGTGTTTTGTTTAAAAAGATGAACGGGCTCTTGTTACCTCCCTGCATTTGATTTTGATAGAGCCTGATTTAGACTTAACTTGTCTTTTCTCTCCTCGGTCACCTTTTGGGGTTGTCAAGTATTGGTTATTAGTTAAATGGTTATGGAAGTATTTACAACACATGCTCTCTCGTCGAGTCTCTATCTGGTCTTTATATGATAAAATTGTTTGAACAAATAAGAATGGAAACAAACAGTTGCATACAGTCGAGCACTGTCTTCCTATTCATTATGGTTTCGATCACTGTGTTTTATCCAGTGTGGTCTTGATTCCATAAGATGACACCTGTATGATTTTTACTAAGCCTGATTAGGGTTCTAGCAAGGTGAAAAAATGATGCTTATGTGTAAATCAAGTTTTTTTCACTCATATATGATTGGATATAGTGGAAACATTGTGAAGACTATCAATTGTTTAAAAAATAAGTTATACCCATAGATATCAAGCTCGGGGTTTATGTTGGGTTGACTGTTGTTGTTCAAGATTTTGTCGATTGATTAATTGAAGTCCTGTGTATGATTGAACATGGTTTTAAGTATGTCCATGTTTTTTTTAGAAGACACCTGTGTACATTTTAATTGGGCCCGATTGTTGATAGGTAAACAATGGATGTTGATTGTTTATCATGGTGCATTACAGGTTATCAGGGATATTTGTTGAGCATATTGTTGTACATGTTTTGATTAATTTAAAAAAAAAGGAAGAAGGGATCAACGTTTTATTAAACAATACTATTGAATGGAAAAAGTTTTTATAATTTATGATTGCACAAACTATTATAAATTAAGAAATTTTGGGAAATATAATTATGGAAACAACAAGAAGTTTTGTATACAATTGAGGAACACTGAATGTTGGTGCTTTTTGGATTGATTTTGAACAAAGTTGTGATTGTTGCATATTTAATTTATTTTATGAACAATATCCATTACATTCCCTATCATTTTCTCACTTTTTTTGCTCAATACAACCCCTCACGATCCCATATTCATTTTGCACGCCCTGTTCTTAAAATTAAATTAAAACTTTGTATTACAATGATTAAGAAATAACACAGAGATGGATCACAACTGATATGATTTTTCTATTTTTGCACAGTTGATTGTTTAATGAATTGTTGAGTAGTAATCATGTTATTAATCCCTTTCATTTCCTCACTTTTCCTCTCAATACAACCCCCTCAGATATCCCAGAACCCTTATTCACCCCCTGCTGATTGACAATTGTTAAATGAATTTTATGGATTGGATTGCATGGGTCTGATGTGGTTGTTGAGACAAACTTTGTTTCATATTAAGAGATGTCATGTATGGTTTGTTTAAGAAGCTAGTTTCTAATAAACAATGCATACATGATGAGCTTCTTTAACAGAGGAAGCCATGGCCGAAATAATAGGGGCAGAGGGAATTGGAATAGAGGGCCTAGAAGGCCAAGATTCTCGATACATTTTGATGCAGATCGTTAGAGTTAAAATAGCTCTTCCAAGATGGATTTTTCAATTGGATTGGACAAGGGGTAGTCAAACCTAGACTAGAGAGGCCTCCCTTCCAACCCCAACATGTCCCTGGTATCCTTGTTCCCCCTCATGTTTCATTGCAACCTGAAGTTCCCGAGAATGACAGATGGTAGGAGATTGTTCACCCAACAATATCCCAACATTGTGGCTGGCCAAATTTGTCTCTACCTTCTCTTCCTCCACCTGTTAACCCAAATGTCCATATTTCCCCTGCACACTCACCTATACAATCCTCCCACGCAAGAAAAAGACTCAAAATCGAGTCCCACCACATGCATGACAAAGGAAAAGTTGTCATTGACCCCTCCTCTCCCTCAAGTGATTCAACCAAATCTCTTTCATCCTGCATGCACCTGAGAGATGATTTTTCTCATGTCATCAGTGAGATCAAGCCTCAAGGCTCCACACAACCTAAGGCTAATTCAGGAAAGTCAAAAGGAGATAGCAACAACAAAGGGAAAATTGCCTCCCAAAATGGTAAATAAGGTTTTTGAGTATATTTTATTATTGTTTTGTTAAGAATAGTGGACTGCTAAAGTTTTTGGACAACACACTATTTTTTGATATTTTGGATATTATATGTTTGGATATGATTTAAAATATCATTGATATTTAATTTTCAAAATTATGAGAATGATTATGGGAGTCACAAGGAGGGATGTGCTTGATTGATTGACTAGTTATGTTTATTTTTGTTAAGAAACTAAAGGGAGTCACAAGGGGTCCCACCTACTAGTTATTATTTATTAAAAGACCCTTATTATTATTATTATATTAGTTCTTCCCCTAACTAAAAGTTAGTTGAGTTAGTTGAAGGAAGAACTAAAAGAGGTAGTTGAACTAATTCAACTAATTTGGGATGCATAAAAGCAAAATGAGAAGGAAGAACAAGAGGAGAATAGAAGGAGAAACCATACTAAGGTTTTCTCTTGAGTTTTATTGAGATAGTTCAGTTTTCATTCATTCTTCAATTCATTAAAAGACTAATTCTCATTTATGACAGTAGGGTCCTATTGTAGACAACAAGATTCAAAGTTGAATTACATCATTCAGACACTTGTTTTCAGAGGTGTTGATCTATCTTTGATAGTCTGTGTAGACTTGTCTGTTTATGAATTAAATTTCATGATTGATAAAGGATATTGTGAAAAGTAGAGTGGGAAGCAATATGTAGCAAGCTGATCCATCTTTTAAAGTTCAATTTTTTATTTCCTGTCAGAGTCCTTTTGTATGGTTTTCATCGGGGATATATAAGTTTGACTTTGGTCCAAACTCCCTCAGGGATTTTTGTAAAGAGAACAATTCTTTTGATTTCTTGGAATGAAATAAGCAATTTCTATTCTGTCTCATCTGTGTTAATATGTGACTTGGTATTTTTTCTTTTGTCTCCACATTTACTTTTTCATCTATTATATTCAGAAAATTGTATAAAAATGTTGAATTTTACAACAATCGTTTCTTCTAAAAAATCATCCTAAGCCCTTGTAACTAATACTTGTGGATTGGGAAACAATTTTTGAGGCTATAAACATAGGGTGATATTTTCTTATATCTTGCCTTAGCCAAGCAAGATCTGGAAATTCTTGAGTAAGATAATTTCATACCTTTTCCTCAACATTTATTTGGCTACCATACTGGGGAGAGCTTCTATATCTCTCTAGTTGTTTTTATGCTTGAATATCATTGAATATATTTACATTTCTGATATTGATCCTTTGAATGTTTCTTTTCAAGGAATAACATTGTCACTACGAATGAACACTTGGTGTCATTTTCTAATGTCTTCCACAACATAGGAGCCATTGAAAATGACACTTGTATGCGCTTATTTGTGAATTCCCTTGAAGGGAAGGCTACGGTCTATTTCTTTGACCTCCCTCCTAATATTTTGTCTACTTGGGAGGAACTAGTATATTGGTTCAAATATACCTATGGGAAATCCAAAAGCCTAGCTGAGAAATTACGGGAGTACAATAACATCACTTATAAGGATGATGAGACTATCAAGTCCTTCAACTTGCATTTCACCAAATTATGAAACCGAATCCCTGAAATCATTCGCCCTCAAAACCAAGCCTCTTTCATGCATTACTATAATGCATTACCTTCCCCTTACCATCATAGGATTGAGGAAAAGGCCATTGATAACCTTGGTTCCACTCTCCACACTTGTTTAGAGTATGAATAACTGCTTGAAAGAATAAGTCTTCCTGGGGGAGACTCAATTAAATAGACAGACATGTCCTCTCTCTTACAGCTTGTACAAGACATGAATAATCAAATGATAGCATATTAGTGGAACGGAAATGTCCCCTCTCTTACCCCTTGAGATCTTCTGCACCCCCCTTTAGAAATCCTAACGAAAACAATTTTCAGCCTAAAGCTATCATGCCTTGTAGTTGGTGTAACTTTTGCGAGGAACACCATGAGGAAAGTACATGTGAAGTAAAGAAGAGTGCCAGAGATAAAATATTTGGTAAGAGACATAGAACTACTATTGTTGTCCTAGAATTTGCAGAGTTAGAGGATGTCATGCTCACAAATACCATGAATAAATCCTATGCTCCAAAAGGAAAACATGATCCTCCTCGCACTTCTTATAGCCCAAGCTCATCTTCACTAGCTGCTACTGTTCAAGTTCCTAAGACTCCTGATAGTCAAGGAACTACCTCCCCTCTTCCCTCTTCCAAATACAACATTCTAAATCAATTGTCCAACATTAAAGAAGATGCTACCCTCTTGGACATGGTTGTCGTCCCTAAACAACAGAAGCATCTAAAAAATTTCATGGAAGGAAAAGCTTCCATTGTAGCCAACCTCTATGAAGAGGTAGATGAAGAGGATTCATCTATAAATAAAGTAGGTGTACATAAATTTAGACACCCTGTAAAAAAAACCCTGTTTTATATCTCTGTAAAGATTATGGATAAAATTTCCCATTGTTGTCTCATTGAAGACATTTCGGGCCCAAGTGTAATGTCAAAAATTATTATGGAAGAGATAGGATTGTCTTGTACAAATGAAAATTCCATAAGCATGCTCTCTTATAATAGTTTACAACAAACAACCATAGGTGAAATCAAGGACGTGACCTTGGTTTTGTGCGCACATCCTAAAATAAGGAAAACCCTTAATATTTAGGTAATAGATATGCCAGTGAGTAATTAATCGATCATCTTAGGAAGATATTGGAAAGCTTTGACAGGTGGATACCTCTCACTCAATGAGACACACTTATATATTCCTCAGAATGGTAAAAACATCATAGTCCTAAGAGAGGGGAGAATTTCACCTTACATAGAAAGCGTCCCACAACCGAATGTGAATTATATCGAGGAGGACCTAGGAGTGTATTCCATCTTGGCAGATGAGGACAACACTATCTTGGAACAAATTGACTTAGAGGATGGGATGTGGCATATGCCCTTTGATGGTTCATGCTCCAATGAAGGAAAAAAAAATGGTATTATCTTTTACTCTCCCGTGGGTAAGATTCATAACTTTTCCTACAGGTTAGAGTTTGTTTGCACAAACAATGTCACTGAATTTGAATCATTAGTACTAGGCATTGAAAATGACTATAATCTGGGTTGTGGTTAGCTTACAGGTTTTGGGGATTCCGAACTTGTTGTAAACCTTGTACGTAAGATATACTCTCCTAGCAACAAGTTAATGAAACGTTACACCCAAACTGTCTGGGCACTTATCTCGAACTTACTATCTTTCAAAATCACTCATGTTAAAAGGGAATTGAACTCAATGGATGACATGTTAGCTATTTTTGCAGCCTCTCCTACTCGAAAAATTCTGCCACAAAGCCCTAATTGTACTTTTCAATCTCTGTATTGTCCGCACATCCCTGACAACATAGAGTCATGCCAGGTCTTCCCTAGTGATGAGAGCATCTGTGATTTCATTCAAAATGAACCTTATCATCCTAAGGAAATTATATCGATGGAAGATAAAAAAATTCCTAGAGGATTGACTCCTTTAGAAAGTTCATTTTCATCGAGTGATATAGGCAAAAAATAAAAACATAAAGAAGAGGAGTTGACAAGGAAAGTGGGTGAAACCATTTCCTTGAAAATTGGAACACCCGAGTCTCCAAATAATGTTAAAATAGGTGTCCAATGTTCTAATGAAGAAAAAATGAAGTTCACTCAGCTGCTTGGTGAATTTCAAGATGTTTTTTCTTGGTCTTATGAGGATATTCGTGCTTTTGATATTTCTCTTATAAAACATGCCATGCCTATCAAGGAGGGCATAAAACCAGTTAGGAAAAAACAAAGACCCATTAACCCTTCACTAGAAGCAACTATTCAAAAGGAGTTGGAAAAACTCTTGAAGGCTGGAATCATTCTCCCGGTTAAGTATTCTGAGTATGTTTCCAATTTGTTTCCAATCCAGAAAACAACTGGTCAGATCAGATTATGAGTAGATTTTCACGCATTGAATAGGCCTAGTATAAAATATCACTTTCCTCTCCATAATATGGAAATGATTTTGCAGTAAGTTGCAGGGTCACAGATGATGTAAATCAAATCAAGGTAAAAAGGGGAGATAAATATAAAACCACTTTTATTACTCGTTGGGGCACTTTTCCTTATGAACGTATGCCTTTTGTCTTATCTAATGCAGGTGCCACTTTTCAAAGAGCTATGCAAATATATTTTGACGATTTGATTGTTAAAATTATTCAGATTTATCTTGATGACTTAACTGTGTATTCTAAAAATCGACCAGATCATTTTGATCATCTTAAAAGAGTTCTCATGCGATGCAAGAAGTTTGGAATTTCTCTAAATCCTTCTAAGTCTATTTTTAGCATTACCAAGGGAAAGCTCCTTGGACACATTGTCTCTGATTCAGGAATAAGCATTGATCCTGAAAGGATTGCTGCTATCCTAAATCTTCCTGCTCCCACTTCCAAGAAGGAGGTTCAAGATTTTATGGGTGTTATTAACTTTTTCTGTAGGTTTGTTCCTAATTTTGTTGTAATGGTCAAACCAATTAATAATCTTCTTAAGCAAGATCGTTCCTTTTCTTGGACATATGATGTCGAAAATGATTTTGCAGGGATCAAGAAAGAAATCAATTCTGCACCGGTTTTGGCGAAACCATATTTTGAGAAATAATTTATGATATATACTAATGCCACCGAGGAAGCAGTTTCTGATATCCTCATGCAATCTGATGACCAAGGTAATGAAAAACTAGTGGCTTACATGAGTAAAAGCTTGTCTAATGATGAGTTTAAATATTCTTTTATTGAAAAGCATGCTTTTTCTCTTGTTAAAGTTGTTGAAAAGTTTCACCACTTCATATTAGGTAAGCACACGTTGGTAAAAGTCTCTTTACTCGATGTCAAATTTTTTCTCTCACGGACTAATCTTTCAGAGAAGCTTGCACATTGGCTTTACAAGATCCAAGAGCATGATTTAACTATCGTGACTTCTAACACCATCAAGGGATGTGACTTCGCCTGTCATTTAGCTCAGCATACTAAACTTAGTGAAGAAATCGATGAACAAGATAGATCTCTATCAATGTTGTTTTACATTAACAATCAAATCCTTCCTGTGTCTGAACATCCTTGGTATAAAAACTTGGTTTACTATTTGCAAAATCAAAGGTGTCCAGATAACTTAGACACTCATCAAAGAATAAGGCTCTGTCTCGAATCTACTAGATACATCATTATAGGAGAATTCTTTTTTAGAATATATGGCAATGGTATGTTTATTCGCTGTGTAAACAATGAGGAAGCACATAAATTATTGCAAGAGACTCATGGTTCTTCAAATTATATTATTCATGTAGGATGTCACTTTTCTGCTAAAACCACTGCTTTTAAGATTATAAGGAAAGGATACTATTGGCCTTCAATCTTTCATGATTCTTATGTTTTTTCGAGATATTGTGACAAGTGCCAGAAATTTGCTGGGAAATAACGTCTTTCTTCTATGCCTTTACAACCCGTCCTCCCGAAATTTCCTTTTTCAAAATGGGGTTTGGACTTTATTGGTCCTATTAATCCTTTGTCTTCAGCAGGACAAGTCTTTATCTTGACAACCACAGACTATTTTATGAAATGGACTGAATTTGCCCTGCTTAAACATCCTCAGGATGAGCAGGTGATTTATTTCCTTGAAAATAATATTTTTTCCATATTTGGTCTTCCTTTGGAAATTATTACAGACAATGGTCCCGCTTTTATTTATGCTAAGATAACCCAGTTTTTAGCTAAGTTGGGGGTTAAAATTTTTACTTCATCAGCTTATTATCCCCAAGGTAATGGGCAGACCGAGTCTACCAATAAGAATCTGGTAAGAGTTATCAAAAGGCTCATTGAAGATAAGCCTCGTCAATGACACACTCTCCTCACTTATGCCCTTTGGGCAGATCGAACTACCACCAAGGTGAGAATTGGTTGCACTCCTTTCCAGCTTGTTTATGGTCAAGAAGCCATTCTTCCTACTGAGATGGAACTTTCCTCCTTGAGGTTAATGTGACAAGTCGAAGAATTAAATTCTTATGATGTTTCTCAAAGAATGAATGCTCTTTTGTCTTTAGAGGAGAAAAGGATGTTGGCCTTGGATAATATAAAGAAAAGGCATCAAATTGTTAAAACATATTTCAACAAGAGTGTCAAAGTTGCCAAATTTAAAGTCAATGAGAAGGTACTGTTGTGGGATTAAGCTCATGCTAATAGAGGAAGGAATTCAAAGCTTCAAAAATTATGGCTTGGTCCTTTTAATATCACTTTTGTCCTGGGTGCAAAATCTTACATTCTAAAGGACTTACAAGAGCGATTGTTTTCCTACAGCACTAACGGTTCCCACTTAAAACATTACGTGGAACCAACTTGAAGAGTTTAACGTTGTTTGGGATGTTTTTTGTATATTAGTAGTTTTTCATTTCTGTTGTTACATTTCTGTTTTTCAATTTCTGTCATTTCATTTCTTCTTATTTCAATTCTACTGTTTCATTTCTGCTATGACATTTCTTGATTTTTTTTTTTGTCTTTATTTCTCGTCAAAATAAAATGTTGGATCAGTTTTTCCACAATGACGCTTCTGCAAAGTATTGTTAATCAATAACAATCAAGTTACATAGCTTTCATGATGTTCCCCTTGAAAGCATCATTGAAATTGTTATCTGCTTCCACTGTTGTTTGATGAGATAGTTGGTTTTATCCCTCTTTTTCTTTCCTTTTCTTCATCCATTTAAAGACTCAAAAGAGAAAGTTCACAAAAATTTTCTCCTTGAGGTCAAGAACATTCCTTTTTAGTTGAATGATTATGCTTATAGGGATAAACCCCCTCAAACTTAGCACTTTCCATGAGTTATTCCCAAATTCCCGGTCATTTTTCCCTTAAATCCGCTCACTTCCCCCTGTTGCATAATCATTTTGATTTATATCTTCTTGATATGATGTTACTTGGTTTACAAAACCCAACATTCCAAGTTCTTAATCTGTTGGAAATAGATTTCCCTGCGGAGTCTCCAGTTTGTTGACGATTAAAATTGTAATGATGAAATCCGCCCACAAAGTATTACTAAAGCTCTATTATTTAACTATGCTAATAATATAATACTAGTAGGTGGGACCCTCTTGTAAACTAGAGGTGCAAGGATAGATATATTACACATGTGTTGATGTTGTTGTGATGTTTCCTACACAGTCCTACATTTTTGACGATGCAGTCTTAGTTTCATTTGGCATGATAATAAGTGGATAATGCATTATTGTGGAACACTTTTGGTAATCACTTGAGATATTGAACATGTTCTATGGGTATAAGAATGATGTTGTTACAGCTTCTATGTTATATATTTGTTACTAATTCTTATGTTGATTACTTAGCCACATATATGAAAGGGATAATTTAATGGTAGCATGATCAAAACAAAGAAAAAAAACTATGAAAAAGGTTCTAAAGTTATAGAAAAAGGAAAGAAACTATGTAAAAGGATTACATGCAAATTTCGAATAAAAGAAATAAGGAATACAAGTGTTAGTCTTAAATGTTATGCTATTTGTTTGGTTAATGGACTATGTGAATTTAATTATATTTGAATGGAGGCGCATATAGCATTGTTAATATGGATTATTGCATGGAGTTATGGCAAGGGTTAACATGTAAAATATCTTAGGTGGTGCACTATGCAATGGATATCGTCTCAGATCTCACGATGATTTGACATTGAATATGCATTGGTTATATGGATTGATTATTGGTGAATTTTATGCTTATTGGGTTGTCTCATACTTCGAATTGAATGTGGCCAGGTGATGAAAGCGACGTGCATTTACTGCACGTGACTCCATACTTTCCCTATCGCCCATCACCCTAGAATTGTTCCATTGTTTCAATTTCGCTCTGTTGGCTGTGAAGCTTTGCATTTTCAAGTTTTTGGAAGGGAAATCTCGACCAACTCGCCATTTAAGTGTTTTTTTCACAGGTATGATTCTTTTCTCTCCATCCATGATGTATTCTCTATTGTATGAACCAAATGATGGCTCAGTGATGCTTGGATTTTGTATGTTCTTGAGAATTTCGACTGTGTGTAAATGTGGTGTTATGGCTCTCTGTGATGACTATAAAATGTTGGAAATTGCAAGCAAAGGAATGGGTATTATTAAGTTGTGCGTTGGTTTTTTTCTCAGTCAATGTAGTTTTATGATGGGTCTCTGTAGAATAATAAGTAACAATGGTGCAATATGGATATGAGTTGAGGGTTTTTTTTTTTTCTATGTATCATTGTCAGTTAACTCGTTTCCTCTCAGTCATTGAGGTAATCCTTACCCAGTTGTAGAGAAAATTACCAACAATGGTGTGTTCTTTTATCGGATCTCGAATTGTTGTTATAGCTCGTTCCCGAATGTCTTTTCTCCGAAAGCTTGCCAAAATGTCCAATCTTGGTCGTTTGAATATTAATACAGGCCTGTGTGCTTAATGAATATCATATGTGAAGGGTTCCATACACCACCCCTATCATTCCCGCTGTAATGATGTATGTGGGATCATTGTCAATGGTTGTCAAAAGTTATTAACCCCGGGTGATTGGAAAGAGACATTGTCTCTGTAGTATACCTAGGGAGGTAATATGGGGTACCTAGGGAGGTACCCAATGGGAATGTAGTTATGTGTTATTAGTGGAAGTCATTTAATATATGGGAATGTGGTCATTCAATTTAAGGTGGACTAGGTCCACTATATTAATAAAGGCCCACTATGGTAGTTGGAGGTAATAAATGTGAGAAGGATCTCTAGAAGGTTCCTAGGAGATAGAGAGAGCTATATAAAGAAGTGTAGACAATGTAATGAAACATAGTTATGAATATTGTGATTGTACAAGCAAGGATTGCTTGAGGACTTTTGTCCTTCTATAAGGATTAATATATGGTGTCATCCTACCTCAAGGGTTTTCTCTATTTCTTGTGTTCATGTTATGGTGAATGGTTTATGGTTTATTATTGGTATTATTGAATTATATTTGCAGATCTGGTATAGGTACTTAACAATTGGTATCAGAGCACTTTCCTTGGCCAAAGAAGGGAAGATTTGTTTTCTCTTTTTGCAAACTTTTTTCTAGGGAAGAAAAAGAGGGTGGCGCACTTCAGGTTCATATATGAAGCTTTACGAGTTGAATTTTGATAAAAAAATTGGGTATTTGAATTCATCTTGGAAAAATACCCAATTTCAAAAAAACAATCAGCCAAAACAAAGTTCGGGAAGTAAAGTTATGAGCATTTTAAATTCAGTAGTTTTTCAGGGTTTTTCCGGAAAAAAACCACTATTTTCTACCGTAACTTGTTGTTCTATTTTTAGGGGTTTTTCATAGCAAGATGTATTTTACAGGGAAATGTGATGGCCCTAGTATTGAATCATTCATTAAAGAAATAAAGTCAGCATGGGAAGAGAATTGGCCCCATTGGGTAGATCTCAAATTGCAAGGTGATGNTGGGAATGTAGTTATGTGTTATTAGTGGAAGTCATTTAACATATGGGAATGTGGTCATTCAATGTAAGGTGGACTAGGTCCACTATATTAATAAAGGCCCACTATGGTAGTTGGAGGTAATAAATGTGAGAAGGCTCTCTAGAAGGTTCCTAGGAGATAGAGAGAGATATATAAAGAAGTGTAGACAATATAATGAAACATAGTGATGAATATTTTGATTGTACAAGCAAGGATTGCTTGAGGAGTTTTGTCCTTCTATAAGGATTAATATATGGTGTCACCCTACCTCAAGGGTTTTCTCTATTTCTTGTGTTCATGTTATGGTGAATGGTTTATGGTTTATTCTTGGTATTATTGAATTATATTTGCAGATATGGTATAGGTACTTAACAATTCGTATCAAAGCACTTTCCTTGGCCAAAGAAGGGAATATTTGTTTTCTCTTTTTGCAGAATTTTTTCTAGGGAAGAAAAAGAGGGCGTCGCACTTCAGGTTCATATCTGAAGCTTTACGAGTTGAATTTTGATAAAAAAATTGGGTATTTGAATTCATCTTGGAAAAATATCCAATTTCAAAAAAACAATCAGCCAAAATGAAGTTCGAGAAGTAAAGTTATGAGCATTTTAAATTCAGCAGTTTTTCAGGGTTTTTCCGGAAAAAAGCCGCGATTTTCTACCGTAACTTATTGTTCTATTTTTAGGGGTTTTTCATAGCAAGATGTATTTTACAGGGAAATGTGATGGCCCTAGTATTGAATCATTCATTAAAGAAAGAAATTCAGCATGGGAAGAGAATTGGCCCCATTGGGTAGATCTCAAATTGCAAGGTNGTTTTATTGTATGATTCCTTGATCACATACATAGGTTTATATTGAGTTTATGCTATTACTATCACTTTGGTTGGTTGCGTTCTTTTGCAGTATCATCATTGTATGAGTGTTGGAATGGAGCTAGGATGGTGATGGCGAGACGAACCGATGTTTAAATGGTATGTCACCCATCCCTCTTTAGTTAGTAAATTTAATATTTAAAACTTAAGGAAAGAGTCATGTTCTGGTGTGTTTTGTTCTAGATCTAGGTGGATCTAGGGAGATCAGTTAGTGTCCGGACCTATTGATTTATCCAATAAAAAAATTGGTGACTCTACTGGGGAACAGATTGTTTCCTAGTTAGTCTAGTTTCCCCTCATTTGATTGTTTGTTTTCTAGTTTATGAGTCTGTAGGACATCCATCTAGACTCTTTGGATCTAGAAGTTCACTTAGATTCCCTATCCTTTTTCAAATTTTTCTTTGATTACAGACATTCTCGCACTGTACCTCTCTATTTCCTACGAAAACCATTGATTTTTGCACCCTGCTGTTAGATCCAGTGTGAACTTCTTGCACCCTACCAGTGTCTAGCCTGCGAGAATACCTAATTCTCGCACTGTACTCTATTTCTAAGCTACAAACTTGTTTGTAAACTTTTTTGGATTGGGTCTTGTCATATTTTGATGACCCAGTTTTGCTTTGATCATCTGGATTGAGCTTTTGGAGGTTATATTGATCTGTTTACAGTTTGCTTGACATTATTTGAGTTACTTTTAGCCACATTGGATTTGTTTGGTTTTGAAGGATTAGTCTCTTGCTTTGAGTATCTTTCAATTACAAAGTTTGTGTTTTGTTTAGAATTGTTTAGGGAAAGATCAAATTTCTTCTGAATAGATCACTTTAAAAGAAAACTTTTAGTTTGGGTTTCTT
>JZKD02S1626001.1:53553-95687 GCA_000966675.3 Picea glauca
TCTGTCCAAGTGTTGAGTTTTGGATACTCTAGGGACATGCTAGAATACCCTTGTAGAGAGGGGTGTGACCACCCTCGTAGAGAGGAATGTGGATGTTTCTCCAAGGGGCAGTGGACAGATACTCTCCTCTGGCCAAGGATTGAGTTGCCTAGAACACAAACCTTAACCATGTGTAATGGTTAGTTGGCTCTTGAGGTTTGTGTCGTGATCCTGCATGGATCATGGAAAGGGAGTATACTCTTGCCCAGGATAGCATCTTAGCTTCTCTAGTTCATGTGGGATGACTAGGAGTGAAGCTATGGTAGTAGTCCTCCCCAGTGGATGGGTGAGATAGATGACTAAAAGAGAATGGAGAACATAAAAGGAATGACAAAACTCATAGAATATATTCTGTGTGAAGATAAGACATCTTCTGTTTGAAGATAAGACATCTTCTGTGTGAAGATAAGATATCTTTTGTGTGAAGATAAGAAAGAAGTATCTTCTGCATGAAGATGAAATAAAGAAAGAGTATCTTCTGCGTGAATATAAAGAGAACAAAAGTTCTGATGATTTATAGATATGCCAGTCAATGATCATGATGCCAGATGACCAAGTGGATGCCTCCAGTTATCCAGTTGATGATGATTACCCAGTTGATGATGTTTCCCATTTGATGATGTTATCCAATGGATGCTTCTACCTAGTCGACATCCAATGACCTGTCAAAAGATAAAGAATGTCCTTCTTGTTAAGAGGGAGTGTTAAAATATTGTGTAACTGCAAAGAATATTCTTATCCCCTTTTGTGGATAAAGATAAAATATATTTATTATCGATTAGATCAATCCCATTTTGTGGATTGATCATGTCGGGTATTGTAAATGACCAAATCCCCTTTTGCGGATTGGTCAAACCCTAATTGTAATAGGCTAAATAAGAAGTCGGCCCCATAATATATTAAAGGTGATTATAACTACCCAGAAGAAGAATTTGACCCTGCCAGTGAAGAGACACTTCCACACATGCCAGAATTGTATAAATAAGAGAGTCCATCACCTCATTTAGACACTCACTCAGTTGTTCATCAGAGCGCAAGTTTGGAGCTGCAGTTGGAGAAGAAGGAAGAGAGAGAGAGAGGCACATTCTTGGGAGAGGGCATTCTCTAGTGTTTGGTTTATTGTCTTGGCATTGCATTGGCTATCTATATTAAGGAATTTTTGCTGGGTTTTCTTCCCCATGAGGGTTTCCCAGGATAAATTTTGTGTACTCTTGTGACTGTGTTTCTCTCAGTGATCGTATCTATGCTATTGTTATCTAGTAAATTGAAAGTAACCTAATAATAGCTGAAACTTTAACAAATATTGCATGTGATATTGTTTCTCTTGATAATAAAATTAATGACATACATGATAGGGTTAACCTTAGTGTAGAATACAAATTTGTTTCCCATCTTAGATGAGTTACATAATGCTATAGTATGAAACACTAAGATTTTGGTTCTTAGGCGTAGCTTCAGTCAATAGGAGGTTGTCTCTATTTTGGAGGAAAACACCATCTTGGTAAACTTGACTCTTTTCCAAGAGGATAATAACTCACGATTGGGATATATCAATATTAACTACTCTCTTGAGAGTAGTAAAAATGTGACCATGCCAGTGGTGAAAGTTAGCAATTTGGGTAATGTGGTGAACATATCTAGCCATCATATTGATAGCAAAGCAATACAGGTCTTAGAGAGAGGATTAGTCTTTTATTTGGAACCTAAGAAGATATTGTTGTATAACTTCATTTGCAACATTGAATTTGTAATTAAACATATCCCTAAAAACATTACAAAAGAAATAATACAAGAGGTCACTTTAGCTCTATGAAGGTTAAGACTCTCAAAGAGTAACATTAGAAAAAGGAGAAAGATGCCTTGAGAAAAATAATGGGCAATGATAAAATATTTATTCTTAAATCAGATAAAGAAGGCTCAATGGTGGCTATGGATAAAGAAGATGTGTGAAATTTTGAACTTGAGTCGGTGTTATTAGAAATTAAACAAGAATCCTTTGAAGATAAATATGAAGGATATTTATAAGGCTATTAAGTCATCATCCCTAGATGATGATACCGAGAAAAATCTCATAACTAATTTCCCCCTCATTGCTATAATTTATGGCTTAGCTAAAATTCATAAGGATAATATCCCCCTTAGGCCCATTGTCAATACAATTGGATCCTTGACTTACCTCTTGGATAAATTTTTGGCAAGTAAGCTAAAAATGTTAGTTGGAAACATATAATCATATGTCAAGGACTCAATTCATTTCATAAACAAAATCAAGAATATCAAGGTGGAGAATAATGATATCCTTATTAGATTTTGTTTAGTGTCACTTTTTATTATGATATCTATCAATGAATATGTTGTTGTGACTAGGAAAGAAATTTACCCTTGGAGGGAAAAAATAGTCAAGGTTTGTTTGAGGTCTAAATTTTTTCAGTTTCCAAGGTATCATATTTAACAAGATATCGGGGGTTGAGATGGGGTCTCCAATATCTCTTGTCACTGGTGAATATCTATATGAAAGATTTTGAACATAAGGCCAATAAATATGCTCCCCTTAAACATGATTTGTGGGTCATGTACGTGGATGATACAAATGTAAAATGAAATTATGGTAGAGGAAACCTGTATAGGTTTGTGAAGAAATTGAATAGTCAATATAAGCATATTTAATTCATTATGGAATTAGAAGATAATAAATCCACTCCTTTCTTGGATGTTCTCATTTCTAGAAAGGAGGATGGTTCCCTATCTCATTAGGTGTACTGCAAGAAAATCCACTCTGAGAAATATATTCATGCAGATTCACATCATCACCCATCCCAAACAATGGGGGTCGACAACACTTTTTTACCATAGACCTAATAATATCTAACAAGCAACACTTGGACTAGGAAAATAAGAACTTAACTAGGAGTTTCCAGAATAGGGGTTACACATAATGGAATGTTATGAAGGTGTTTTAGATGGAAAAAGGAACCCCTAGTTCTTGTGAAATAAATGAAGGAGAATATAAGGTGCTTCTCCCATAGGTTCAAGGTACATTAGAGAAGATTGCTAGAATCCTTAAAAATAAGAAAATGAGAACTATTTTTCAGTCTCCTAGTACTATTAGAAGCCTCCTTAGACCAATTAAGGACCCCGTGGATCCTAATATACAAAAAGGGGTTTATAAAACCCCTGACTTGTGTAGTACAAACTACATTTGTGAGACTAGGAGGTATACACAAGTTAGAATTACATAACATAAATTAGTGGTTACTCATAATCATGAAAAGTCCTCAACTTTGGTTGAGCACACTATCAAAACCAACCACCAAAAAATGTAGATCCAACTACCTTGTATGCACTATAGAAGGAGTTGTCTGATTGTCCAAATGAAATGAGATAGTCCTATATTTATACTAATATGGGCACCTGTATGGGGCCAACTTCCTATTTTTGGGTCTTCAATTACTTTATTATTTTCCCATGGAGTAGACTTTTCTTCCTGGGGCTTTTGTAATGGTGTAGATGGGTCTTCTTGTTATTTCTTGTGGAGAATGACTTCCCGAAGTTGCAAATTTCTAATAAAGATAATTTTTGTTTCTCCATGTATTGAGGTTACTAGATACCAAACCATGCTCTATTTAGATTAAGTTGTGAACTTGTGGTGTCTTCTAGTTGAACATTACAAAAGATAAAAGAAATAAATCGTGATTAAATGGGTTGGCCTTTGATTATGCTTCTTTTATTCCTGTCATGAAATAATTCATGGAAAACTAACAAAATTAAGGAATTTACCTAGGCCACATATGTCATGAGTCGATATAATGTCTAAAGTTCACTCTCCCCTCTTTTATTTTCTCATTACTCTACAAGATAGAATATGTGCATCTTTTATGACTAGCTACATGGTGATGGCTCAAATAAGTGTAGCTTTGGTTCCTCTACATGTTCCATTCTTATTATAGATCAATTCATCTTCCCTAGTTTTCCTTTCTCTCTTGTTCCCTTGAAACATTCAGTGGATATGAGGATCATCCATGGAGAGGTATATCATAGTTAGCCTTGTTGTATAGGTTTCTAATCATAAATTTGATATAACTCTTAACTGGTGGAGTGTTCCTAAAGGTTGGAACTTGTAGAAAGTTGAGTAGGGAGGAGACATGTAAGCGTTGGAGCTCATCGATCACCTCCATACTTACTTTTCCAGTGCTCAACTGTATCGATCTCATATGGAAATCTTCTTGGATATCAAGGAACTATTTTTCATTTGTAATTTTTCTTTTTTGCTATGGTGAAATTCATTCTTTCCATGAAGTATCCTCTTTAGTGTACCTTGACATATATTGGGTCTACATGCATTTCCTGCTTTATATTTGGATTTTTTTTGGTCATTGTCTTACTCGTGTCCTTTGATAATTGAACGCAATACATGATGTAACTAAGGAAAGTCTTTGGATGATCTATTCAATTCTTTCTTTTTGGTTGTAATTTTGATTCATAAGTCAAATATTAATAATCTTGGAAAAACACTTAGCCTTTTTAAGATTAAGTTGCAAGATACATAAGATGTGATAGAGATTTGGAACTTTCACTGTGGATTTAATCCTTTTTTGCAATTATAGATTTATCTTGCATCTTGACTACAAGACCTCTAACCCCTTCACCAAAGTTCCACTTTTGTTAATTTATGATTCAACTCAAGTCACTACATTACTACACAACTTTCAAACTATGTAGTTTGATAGACCAAGTGGATATGATAAGGAATTTCCTCTTTTACCACAAAGGTGGTTCCTATTCTTAAAAAAAGACAGAAAAAGAAATAGAACTTGTGACATATTAAATTACAAAATGGAAGTGACTCGATTGGATTTAAAATAATGACTCTATTGACTATGAAATGTTATTGACCTAACCACTATAAGGTATCATTGACTCACTTAACTACAAAACATCCTAACTTGACTAAGTTGAGAACATATTGACTCAATCAACTTGGTTGACCATAGGGTTGATCATTATTTTTCCAGAAAAACTAAATCAAAATAACCTTAGTGTACAATACTCCTATTCTAGGAGAGATAAATTTAATTATTTTGATTGAATGAATGGTTTTTAGGTGTACATCATTCATCCATTCCTTATCAAACATTCCATCTAGTTGGGCCAACAAGACAACTCCTAAGCAATGTAATTCCTTGACTGAAAATGAACTTGGGCCAATGCATCTAAAGGTTACTTATATGTTCATATATTTGACACAATATAATATACCATTTATCCTTTAATAAAGGTCTTATGTTTAATCTAGAGATAGTGCCAAGACTTGTCTCTTTCCTTTTACATTGCTTGATGGTTTCAGGCTAAAATCCCATCTTCTTCCAAATGGAAACAATTATTTTAGCCTGCAGTGTATGGATTTTTCCTTGGTCGTCTTACAGTTGTGATTAAGAGATAGGTTATGATGGGTTCTACATGTATAACTACTTCCATGCCTTATGTTAATTTAAATCAGGTGTGTTTGTGAGCTTCTTAATATAGGTTTTGTATGCCTAAAGTAAAATTAGTATGTGCTTATCTTAATAACCCCTATTTACAAACAAAATTTTGTGAGCCCATTTTTGAAGATCTTATTTAAGGCCTCCACAATTTCATTATCATGTATATAGTAGGGACTTCTTGTGTGATGTTGTATCAAGAATTCTTGTGTCAACACCACATCCATATTTTTTAAGAAGTGTGAATCTTAATCACTTGTTAAGATTAGTGGGAAACCAAACCTTGTAATGTTGTTCTCAAAATAATCCCACCTAATATATCTGATGCAAAGTTTATGGTTGGTTTTGATTATACCCATCTAGTTAGATAATCAATGGAAATAACGATATACCTACTAGCTCCTTAGTGTTGAGCAAGATGATTAATGGAACTATGAAATCAACAACCCATTTCTCAAATGGTTGAAGGGCCATTATAGGTGTCGTGGTAGTTGACCCCTTCCTATTGGCTTCTCCATTCTCTGGCACACAACATAAGGTTTGGAATATTATTTGGTGTCTTTAAATGTTTTCAACCACCACAGTTATATTTATAGGGTTTTGTGAGTGGTTGATTTTCCTCATTAATGTACTCCTGTGACCTCACTATGGCACTGCTAAAGTGCTCTTGGATATTCATGAGAGAGAATGCAATGTTGGATTATGTTCAGTTAATATATTGTATGGTTTCCCTATGATCCATTAGTAGTTTTTTTCCTTGGAGACTAGTTGTTTGTTGTGCCTAGTTGTGAATATTTGTGGCACTGCCTTGGTAGTAAAGAAGACTAATGTTTTCTAGGTAGTCAGGTACAACCTCTACCCTAAAAATTCCATCATATGGAATTTGATCATCTATGGATCCTCTTTATTCCCTAGACATTATTCTGGATAGATAACTTGGGATGATATTGTACTTCCCTGGTTTGACAAATACCTCATAACTAAATTCCTAGAATAAAAGGAGATAATGCAAAATGTGCCCTTCTAGAACAATCTTGCTTACCATGTATTTTAGTTCCAAATGATCTATATAGAAATTGAAATTTGCTCCAAGTGCATATTTTCAAAACTTTTGCAAGGTATACACCATCACAAGACCTCCATCTTTTGTTTTCGAGAAAATGAATTTTAATTGGGAAAGCTTATAGATTACAAACTAGATTTGGTGATTCAAGATCCCTTTGGATGGTGATACCACTACTCCTAGTACCATGTCTAAATCATCTACATGAACATTCAACTCAATTGACCAATCTAAAATATTTAGACTTTTTCATAGTCTCTTCTCTATAGGGATAGTAAGGGTCTAGTCTTCTTTATTTCCACCTATAAAAACAATAGAATTATTACACCCATCATTAATAGTTCTTCCCAATATCTTGTACACAGTTCCAATCCAAACTTCCCTCAACAACACCATTGCTCCAACAATATTGCATGTTTTCTTTTCAAATAAAGTCTATATGGATGCATCACTAACCTTACTTACGGATATTAGGTTTCTATCCAGCTCTAGAATATGCAGAACCTTGAGGAGATTTTTAATCCTTCCATCTTCAAGAAGCAAAATGACGTGTCCACATCCTATAATTTTGGATATCAAGTTGTCTCCTAAGAATATATCACCTATATTGTACTTTCATATGCACCAAACTACTCATTATGAGGATTCATATGAAATGAAACACCCTAGTGGATCAACCATACATCATGATTTCAGTTTGTACTTGCAGATGCTAAGTATATGCCACCTCCTTTCATGAACATTTTTTGTTTTTGTGGAAAGGGCATAATTTATCAACATTTTGGATTTGCACTCTTTATTATAATGTGACTTAATGTGTTAAAGTAATAAATGGTGTTTATTACATTTATCTCCAACTTACTATACCATGATGTTCATGTGTTTTTTTCAAAAGAACAAGTCATGTATTTATGCTTATTTATTCCATGGATCATTTGTTATTATATTATTATAGTTAAAATATATGAGCTCATTTTTAGATGAATATGAATCTTGATTTTGAGCTTTACTAGATCTTGTGATGTTTGTTATGTTTTTAGGGAAAACACGTTATCCATGTTCATACCTTTCTAATAATATTAGTGAAAAAATATAAAAGAAGATTGGTTTCATTTTCACACTCAATCACGCATAATAAAAAAATAAGGCTTTTGCCATTATTGTTTCTTTAAAAAATGGTGTTTAACATTTTATATTAGATTTGGTAGAGGCCCACATTATAAAAGGCTTTAGAAAGGGATAAACATCATGTGTCTACCAATAAATTAACCAGTGGTACTGTAATTGAGATGTCCCTACCGAAAAGTTTTTGGTGCATAGATTTGAATTCATGCATAAGTTTGAATTAAAACATGGCATGCCATCATTTTGAAGATGCTTAGCATCTTGAAGATGCTTATACCAATTAAAAAACTCCATTAGCATTCACTTCTAAAATTAGAATATTGTATGTTAAATTATTTATGAAAATTATAATAATTATGTAAAAGAAAGATAAAATTAATGAATTTTAAGTTCCAACTACTTAAAAATTGATGAGAATGTAGGCTTTTCTTATGCCACGAAAGATCATCATACATAATTAATAAACTTAATAATTACAAAGGTTAACATATTACTATTGTTATTAATTTTTTAAAGCTTTGACACGATTAGATAACAACTCAATAAATTTAATAGTGTAACTTTATCCATAACCATATGAACAACGACCATACAATTATCTCCTCCTATTCTAAAATATAATGGTATTTGACTGGATGCCATTATTTTGGTTTTATACAATATTCATTTAACTTTAGTTGTATTCCATTTTATTAATATTCATGGTGACTGTCTATTTTGTGTAAATTTTGTAATTATTATTTTTTTCTAAGTTCATGTCTTTATTTATCACATAATGTACAACATAATCATTGATTTCAAATTGAAGTTATGTGCATTTATTGGATATTTCCTAAAATAAATTTTGATGAACTAAGATATATGGAAGGAAAAGGAAAAACTATTGATTATTGGAATTACTAATTATAAACAAAAAAATTAACAAAGAAAGAGATCAATGATTGGTCCGTGATAATTTTTCAGACGATGATAACCATGGTGATAAATTTTTAGACGATGGTAATCATGGTGATATTTGAATTTACAATAGTTGAGACCAAAACTTAATGTATATCGTTACCATGTCCAAGAATTTGCAATCAAAACATATAATTTCCATGACCATGAATTTACAATCAAAACAATTACAATGTAATTAGTGCTTTAGAGAGGGCCAAAACTCGGCTTATGAAAAAGTTGAGTAATCCACTTCACATGGTATGCACATATATGTCATTTTCATTGTAGTGATTAAGCTCTGAATTTGTACATTCACTATTGGTGCATCCAACTCCACCTACCACATGGTACCCGATATTATTTTTAAAGAGATTGCAACCCATGGGAGAGGAAAAAGGAAACGATGGATTGTTAAAGAGATTGCAACCCATGGGACAGGAAAAAAAAAACGATGGAACTACGTTCATAGATGATTCTCATTGTATGCATAGCCATCTCTATGAATTATAGAGAGTTATAGAGATAGTTTGGTTGGGGTATATACATAGGAATATATTAGGAAATAAGAGAGATGGAGATGGAAAAAAGAGTTTGGGCGAGAAAAGAGACCAGAGCGAATAGTCGGAGATAACAAAGATTGTGTGGTGGAATGTTAATAACTATAAATTATGTTACAAATTTGGTTACAAGATCGTTCAAAAACAAATACGTGGAAACATTCCACTTCACATCCAATATATGGTATCACATATATGTATTTTAGTGACATGAATTTAATGACCTCAATGACTAGATGTTGTAGTTATCTAAGATTAAAACTCCAAACTTAGGTTATCTAAGTTTGGAAAAAAAAATGCATTGTGTGGGTGTTTGGTGATTAAAACTCAAAACTTAGGTATAACCTAAGATTGAAAAAATAACATTTTCTTAGATTTCGTCCATAAGACATAGAATTGGATGTGTGATAAAATTAATTTAAATATTATAAAAAAGAAATTATATTGTTAAGCATATGTACAACATTGGAGAGCGAGAAAAATATTTGTGGTAAAAAACAAACTAATGGATGGTCAACGATGAAAATAATGCTATAGTCCCTTTCAACAGATACTTCCAACTGATATTTCCAATCCCATATAATATTTATTACTTTATAGTTGGATGCACATTGATAATTATTGAAAACATTTATTACTTTATAGTTGGATGCACATTGATAATTATTGAAAACAATATGCACCATGTAGCAAAGTAATAAATAAATGATAGTATTTGAAACATTATGGATTTTAATTCTAATGGTGAATATCTCAACTTATATATCATTTATTACTTTGTTACATAGTACATATAGACCAGTTTTGGTCTTAGTGGACGTTAACCATCATCATCATTATTTTCCATAAATAAATAATTCATCCATATATATATTTCTTATTGCTAATTATAGAAAGTTGATGTTAGAATTGAGGATCCAAATAAAACAATGTAAAAGTCATACTAATGTATACATTTATTATTTTTTATTATGTTGTAATGTATACAACATTTATTAATATTGTGCAATGTGAATATTGCTTACTAATTATAGAAAGCGCCCATCCTAAATACACCCACCATCTAAAAAGACCGTCACAAAGAAACTTAACTAACTTGGAAATAGGGACCACAAAAATAAATTTCCCGGTCGTTGCAAGGATGTTGGAAATAGGGACCCAAAAACAATTAGAGAAAAAACTTGATTGTTGTCATTAGTGTAGATTTTCTGAGGTCCTATGAGGCTTCCACCTAAGGTTTGTCCTTGACCTTAGTATGGCTCTAAGTTTCAACTTTGTGGTTGTCTTCTCTTGTTTTAGGACAGAAAACAGTTACCAAACTTTTTTCTCAATATTTAATGGTTAAGTGCTCTTTTAAGGTGCCCTTGCAAGTATTTTATTTACTCAATGTTAGCACATGCAATATACATTAAAACAAATAACACTACCTCTATATATTTAACTTTAAAATGTCGATCTACACTTCTAAGCATGCATAAATTTGACTCGGGTATTTTTGGTCAACATGACCCTGGATAAAACCCCCCCAGGGAAAACCAGTTTGGGATATATGTCTATAAATGAGGAGAATAGATGGTGGAATACAAAAAGTACAAAATATAGATGAAACTGTTACAATATCATCTTGTCTCAAGCTTAAATACAATTCCAAACCAAGTAGGTGCACCCTAGCATGGTGTGCCCCTCATAAATGCTACCAAATCCACCATAACTGCTCCAGATGCAAGATGTGAGCTCATAATGGAAAACCCCTTCACAGGAATGAAGCTATGATGTGTCGCCTCCCTCTACAACTGATCCCACTTCAATATGATTGGTGTAACTAATCCCCACTGATGATGCAACCTCCTCCTCAAGTGCGCCCTCCTCAGAACTGGAAGCTCGCCACTAAATAAACCAAGCTCCAAGATAGATGCCTCCCTCCATGAAATATTGTGCCCAAGCTATCCTCACCCAATGCAACAATATTCATCCTCTTTCCCTTCTCCAATCTCCTTTGGTGAACATACAAGTGAATGAACTCTCCTTTGCCCCTTGTGCCCTCCTTTAGGAAGCATAAGGAAACCTAAAAGATGGGTGGATGAGATCATCTCATCTCATCCCTAATAAATGGCTGAGATCATCTCAACTAAATATCAAACCAAAACCCACTTTACTTAAGTTTCCATCATTTCCACTTTATGTCTATTAATTCACCCACTTTGTGAGTTAATTGTCACTTTAGGCTAAAATGACCAAATTTCACTTTTGACTTAAATCTCCCAAGTCAAAGTGAAATTAGACACAAAGTACATAGTACAAGGGTAATAGTCTCCCCCTTTGTGCTTAGAGACTTGTAAGCACATGGGGACCACTTTCCAAGGTACCCAAATCTCAACAATTAGGCCCACTCTTTATATAGTATTGTTGTTGATATACACATATATAGAGTGAGTCGATTCCATTCCAAATTAAAATAAGAAAGGAAATAAGATTGAAAGGGAGAGTACAGAGGAGTTGGGAAGAGAATCCTGTAAATATGGCTTGTGGAGCGTGCAATTTTCTGAAGAGAAAGTGTGATGAAGGTTGTGTATTCGTGCCTTATTTCTGCTCCAAGAATATGGGTGCGACGCAATTTTGTGCGATACAGAAGGCCTTTGGAGAAAGAAACTTCTCAAAGTTGTTGAATAATGTGCCCATGGATAAATGGCATGATGTCTTGACCACCATATCATATGAGGCAAAGGCTTGGATCAAGAACCCTATTCAAGGATGTTTGTCCAATATTTTTTCTCTTCAGAAAGAGGTTTATCAACTGCCATTCTACATATTTTTTTTTGTTATAACAAGTATTGATTTCAAAATTGATGTTTGAAAATATGTATCTTTAATGATGCACATCATATGTTTGAAATAATTTATTCCATGGAATATTGCTAAATTGAAGTAAAAAACAAATCAATTAAAGTAAAAACTCACCAATTTCGTTCTTACCAAGGTTGGTGTTCCCCGACAACGCCGCCAATTTGTTAGCACAAATTTCTACCCTCCAATATGAGATGATAAACATGTTAGGACAACAGTAAGAACTTGGCTAATTAAAGGAGCAGGGCCCCAATTTTTCACTGACCAAACCCCTATATGTTTGGGCTAGTGCTTTCTAGACTCTGGGGGGAGTCCCTAGGAACACTGAAGTTCCTTGTTGTTTCCTTTAGGTCTGATTTATGCATGTAAAACCTACAAAACAACAATTTGTTTGTCTTGGAAAACGCGTAAAACCAGTCCAAAACGATGAGCAAAAACAATCTTCTATGCTTGGAAGGAACCTGCAGGGTTAGCACAATGACAATAGATTGGAAAGAAGAAGAAAATTATTCAAAAAAGTTCAGAATTAACCATAATGAACAGTTTAGGAAATAGCATATCAGATCATAAATTTACCATAATACTGCCAAGAAAGAGGTTGAAGACAAACACACACTTCTTTATTGATGAATATTACAAGAGGATTGTTTGCACCACACTTGGAAAGCCTACAACAGGTACAATGACTACTTTGTTCAAAGAGGAGCCACTAGACTAGAGAACAAGAGAGAAGAGAATGAGAGAGAAACTATGTTGCTACTGCAATGCTCCAACCAAGAACCTCTGTGAAGCATCCAATATATATCTTTGGGGGCGCATATCTCAAGGAGAAGGAGAGAGTTCGAGTGGATGATTAAGAATAGAATGCTAAGAGCATGAGAAAAGATAAAAAACGAAGTGTGAGTGAATTCCTAGTGTGGGTGATGAGGTGGACAAGCATGAGAGAGGAGAATATGCACACAAGAGAAGGAGAATGTGCATTAGAGGAAGAGAAGAGGGAATAATGAGGTGTAGAATGAGTGGAAGTGAGGGATATAGTCGCATGGTTGCATACGAGTGACCAAATATAGCGTTTAGTCCAAGTGGAATTGGCATGCAAGAGATAAGTGAGAGTTAACTCAGTAATGTTCCCGCATGTGAGAGAGAGAGAAGAAGGTGCACCTAGGGAGATAGAAGAAGAGGGTGAGTTAATGAAACATGTGCCTAAGTTAACTGGAGTAGAAGGGGTAGATGAAAACAAAAATTAGCCACCTAGTGCATGACTGCATGTTCATCTCGACTCAAGTATGGGGATGTTATGGCCAAGTCAAATTTGCCCTAAATTTTAGAAATTTACGGTTTAAACTCAACTGGGGGCGAATTTTGTGGAAGTGATGCATGGCAAGTGGAGAGGTGACTGTGAGGAGTAATATACAAAAAATGGGACCCATTTATGCACCCCCTTTATCTTAATTAATTAATTATTAATGTGCATGTCATGGGAAAATGTGACCCATGCTTAGGTGGATGCCACATCACTTTGTAGCTCTGCCACATGTTGATCTCTGAGGGTGCCACTTGGAACTTCATGGATGATAATTGTACCTACTGAATATAGGAATTTCTAAAAACAAAATCTTGTTCTTAAATTTGAGGAAACTCCCCACATCACCCATGATGACTACGAGAACACTGCCATGTGTCACTATCTAAAAATAGACACTACTAAAAATAGAAAGTCGTCTGAATTCCCTTGAATTTATACTCATTGATCTCATCTTTATGAAAGGGATCTGAATATGTGATCAGAACTGACATGCAAGCCCTAGTGAAGGTTACAAGAGGACTATTTGTGCCACACTTGGCAAGCCTACAATCGGTACAATGACTACTTTTCTCAAAGAGGAGCCACTAGACTAGAGAACAAGAGAGAAGAGAATGAAAGAGACATTATGTTGCTGTTGTAATGATCCAACCAAGAACCTTTGTGAAGCATCCAATATATATCTTTGGGGGAACATATCTCAAGGAGAAGGAGAGAGTTCGAAAGGGTGGCTAAGAATAGAAGGCTAAGCGCATGAGAAAAGATAAAAAATGACGTGTGAGTGAATTCCTAGTGTGGGTGATGAGGTCAACGAGCATGAGAGAGGAGAATATGTGCATGAGAAGGAGAATATACACTAGAGGAAGAGAAGAGGGAATAATGAGGTGTAGAATGAGTGGAAGTGAGGAATATAGGCACATGGTTGCATGAGAGTGACCAAATATAGCATTTAGTCCAAGTGGAATTGGCATGCATGAGACAAGTGAGAGTTAACTAAGTAATGTGCCCACATGTGAGAGAGAGAAGAGGGTGCACTTATGGAGATAGAAGAAGAGGGCGAGTTACTGAAATATGTGCCAAAGTTAACTAGAATAGTGTAAATGTGTTGAACCTGCACAAAATAGATCTAGCTAGAAAATACTACATGCATTTGTAGAGATAAATTGAGAAAGAAGAAGAAGGAGAGAAAGAATGGAAGAATTCTCATTAACTGTTATGAATAATGAATAATTTACACATGATGTACTCTATATAACTCAATGAGTGTGCACTGGAGGAGAACCAATGCACCATAGTGGTGGTCTAGAGTTATTTGGACACACACTAGTAGTTACTGGAGTGAACTGCCACCTAGTCTAGTCTCTCGGGCAGTTACGTGAGTGAACTGCCACCTAGCTGAGTTAACTAGTCAACTAGCCTTCAATTAACTGACTGAACAGAGAGTAGTTAGGAGTATATCAGGGAATCAAAGGTAATGTGCCAGTATGGTGATGATCCCAAGGAAAGTGGGCATTGTCTGGTGATGATCCCAATGTTGCATGGTGACAAAACCAATGCAACATCTAAACTCAACTCAACTAGTCAAACTGAAGTGTCAACTGAAGGAGAATATTCTCTAGTGGAATATTCTCCCCTAAAATATAGGAGACTGGATAATGACTAATTATGACTAATAAACAAGAAAAAACCTTAGGAAAAATAAATCCTAGGTGTGTGTGAAGTAACTCCAACACCCCCCCTGAACATCACTATGGTGAAAATAAAGAATGGCTCCCGACAATGAGGCCATGTTAAGTAACCAAATACAAAAGATACACTAAAATAAAGTGAGAAAAGAGGGAAAACCTCATGGTAACCCCCCCCCCCCCCCAAGGGAGAGTGTAGGTAAAAATAAGAAAAACGATGGCCAGGTAACTTTTTCCTTCACCCCAAAATGACTTTGCAGAGAATGAAACTTCTTCTCAGTGAAGGTCTTGGCAAAGATGTCTATTATCTATTCTTATAAAGGAAGGAACTATAGGTCGATGATCCCCTCATGTACTAAGTCTCAGATGTAGTGCATGTGGATCTCAATGTGCTTCGTTCGTGGCCTCTGAACTGGATCTTTGTAGAACTTCAGAGTGCTCTAGGTGTCACACCAGATGATGATCGGCTCATGAAACTGAATGGCCAACTCAGTAATAAAATGTTGTAGCCACATAGCCTGAATGGTTATGTAAACTAACCCTCTGTAGTCTTCCTCGGCTGAAGATAGAGCAATGGCAGCTTGCTTCTTGCTCAACCAACAGATAGGACCGGAACCAAGACTAAGTGAGTAACCAGATGTGGACATGCGATCAGTATTATCGCCAGCCCAGTCAGAATCAGTAAACCCGATGAGATCTAATGTAGAGTATGTTGCATAATGAATCCCAAAGGTGATGTAACCCTACACATATCGAAGTATATGCTTTGCAACCTTCCAATGTAGCTCATGCGGCTCTTGCATGAACCTGGAAATTGGGCCAACTTCATATGAGAGGTATGGTCTAGAGTGTGTGAGATACAACAAGCTCCCCACTAGCTGTTTGTATAGTGTGTTGTCAACCAGTGGCGTCTCCCCACCATCCTCAAGTTTGACTCCTGATAAAAAAGGAGTCAGAGAAGACTTGCAGTCTGTCATGTGAATTCTCTCAAGGAGATCTCGTGCATACTTGGCCTAAGATATTTTGATTCTTGATGCATCCTGACTGATCTCGATTCCAAGAAAGAAGTGTAGCAGATCCATGTCCGTCATCAAAAACATGTCATGTAGAATCCTCTTGACTGTAGCAATCACTGAAGTTGAGCAACCAGTGATCAACAAATCATCAACATACATAACTAAAAGTAGAAGTGAATCATCCTTCCTGAGCATTTAGACATTCAGGTTTGATTTACAACATACAAATTTCTGTGATAGCAGGTAGGAGTCCATTTTGGCATACCATGCCCTCAGAGCCTGGTTGAGGCCATAAAGTGACTTCTTCAGTTGACAAACCAAAGATGAGTCCTGCATAAATCCCTGGGGCTGCTCCATCTAGATCTCCTTAGAGAGATCACCATGAAGAAATGCATTATTCACTTCCATCTGATGGACTTCCCATCCCTTGGTTTCTGTAATGGCAAGTGTCAATCGTATGGAATCCATTTTTTCTACTGGAGCGAAGGTCTCATCATAGTCAATACCATGAACCTACTGAAATCCTTTGGCAACAAGCCTAGCTTTGTATCTGTTGATCTGTCCATCCGTTATTCTCTTGGTCCTGTAGACCCATTTGCATATGACAAGTTTCCTCCCAGAAGGAAGGGGAACCAGATCCCAAGTCTGGTTCTTGAGGAGGGAGTTGTACTCCTCCTGCATAGAGGATTCCCAAAAGGGATTTCCAACAGCCTCGCCATAAGACTGTGGATATGAATATTGAACCAAGAAAATATGCCTGGAGGGAAATGGTTAAGTGGCAGTGAATGCAACAAGATATTCCTCTAAATAAGATCGTTTCCTCTTGGTATCGTTTGGATCACCAATAGGATCCTCTGCATCATGAAGAGTACTATGTTCCCACTTGGGCCTCTTCTCTAGCTCTACAACTTCATCTGGATGCTCTGAATCTACATCTAACTGTATTGAATCTGAATTTGAATCATCTAAGTCCTCTAAGTCATAAGTCTCATCTGAAGAATATTCGACATGTACATGTTCATCAGTTCAGATAGGTGGAAGAATGAAGGTGTTTGCACGCGGTTGATGAGGTACATGCGAGACACTTTCCTAGAATTGGACACTTCGCTCAATGATGATCCGGTCTGAGGAAATATCAGTAAGTCTATATACATTCACAATGTCAAGGTATCCAACAAAAATACACTCAGTGCTCTGTGGATCAAGTGTCTTCCTCTTTTCAGAGGGAATTTGGTCCCATGCATGTGAACCGAAAATGCAAAAGTGGGTCACTTATGGTTTGAGGTCGCTCCAAGCCTCGTAGGGTGTCTTATCCTTGAAAGATCTATGGGGAGATATGTTTTGTATGTTTGTTGCACAATTAAGTTCTTTGACCCATAGTATCTGTGGTAGTGACTTTGCATGCAACATGAAAGATTCCATCTCCTTTAGAGCTCTATTTTTCCGCTCAACAACTCCATTTTGCTGCGGAGTATAGGGAACTGTATGTTGCAACTGAATCCCTGCCTCATGGAAAATATCATGGATCTCATGATTGAAAGACTCTCCCCCATTATCAGTTCGAAGGAATTTTATATTCTTTCCAGACTGTGTCTCAACGAGGGCTTTGAAATCTTTGAGGTGTTGAAATACCTCGTATTTTTTCCTGAGAAAGTAGATCCATGTAAAACGTGAGAAATCATCAACAAAAATGAGAACAAAATTCTCTTTGTTGATGGATGGATGTGAAAAAGGACCCATAAGGTCATTGTGGATTAGATCTAAAGGTGCAGAAGCTCTCTAAGACTTTCCTTTGTCGAATTTCTCTTGAGGGTGTTTTTCAAGAACACATCCCTCACATACTCCCTTAGAGAAATGGATGTCTGGTAGAACATCAACTAATATTTGCTTGCTAAGTTGTCACATGTATCTGAAATTCAAATCTCTAAACCTTTCATGCCATATCCTACTACTTTCATCAACATGAGTAAGCAGTAAAGCAAAATCAGGTTCAATGAATTCATAAAAAGTATACAATCTAGACTAATGATTTACCTCACCGGTAGCAACCCTGGAGTTGGTTTGCATGTCGTAAATGTCCATGACATTTGGTTTGAATATGAATTTCTTTCCAGTGTCATAATTTTTTATCTGATACATGGAGAGAAGGTTGACAGAAAGTTTGGGAACGTGCAGCACATTCTCGAAGCTTCCGTTGGTGAGTTCAATCCTTCCTTTGTCGGTGACTTTGACTGAAGAGTTGTCCCCCATAAGAATAGGAGGACCTTTGCATGCATCCAATGAAGAATATACTTCTTTTGAGGAAGCCATGTGATGTGATTCTCCTAAACCTACGATCCAAGCATCGGGAGAGGAGTTGATGGAAATCAAGGCATGGCTAGAATTGTCTTTCTGATCTTCTGGCTTCTTCTTCTTGGCACCCTCAGGGATGCGATATTCTTGGCACCCTCGGGGATGCGATCTCTATTTTTTTTTTCATGCATGCGGATTCCGGATGGAATCCTTTGTGAGAGTACATTCATTTATTCCCTTTTCTTCCCTTTCCCCCTTTGGATCTGGAGGCATCGATGAAGGGTTTTGTGTACCTTTGCTTCTGCGGATGTGCATGATATTTATTTTGTCTTTATATTTAGATTTCTGATATTTATGGATGCCATCTTTTATAGTGAGTGCATGCGCCTTTGGGCCTTTGTTTTTTCCCATGTTGATGATCTTGGTTTTCTCTTGTGTCAGGGATTCAATAAAGTCCTCAAGAGAAGGAATCTTCCAGGTGGCTCCGGAGGAAAATCTGACAGAATGGAATGTTGATACTGATCTAGGTGGATATTGGTGGCCACCCACATATTCCACTTGGACCCTCACCATTGCTTCTTTCAGTTTTTCAGTTTCCACATAGTTTACTATTTTTAGCATCTTTTTGGGTCCAAAACTTCTGGAGCCATTTTGAGGCCCTAAACGACGTTTTTTGAGAAAACGAAGAGCAACATGGAACAAAGTTCATGTTGCTCACCCAAAATTTGTATTCCTTGGATAGATATTTCTAATAAGGTATTGAGTGCATCAAACAGAGATCGTATGCCAAAGTTATGTCCCCAGGAAGTTGATGTACCAATTTACCCAAACGGGGCCCATAGTATTGGCGTTTCATCTCCTAGGGTTAGGTCTTTGGATGTTTGGGGTTTTCCATTGTTTCTCAATAATAATAGGCCTTCGAGCCTCATTGTAACACAGTTTAGAGGCCAGTAGCCACCACATATCTTCTCAGAGATAAGAAACCAACACCCTAGCTAGTTTATTTCCATTCTATTTGTAAGAATATTTCAGTCATTTGTTATTAATGAAATGAAGTCTTATTTCCGCTGCATCTTTGTGTTTATGTGTATTTATGTATTTCATTGTTTTCCTACATAAATCTGGATCAGTGGTATCAGAGTGGTCTTCTTGTTCTCGATCCTTCTTTTCATGTCCCCAATGAGGTCAGGGTATAAGGAGTTAGGGCTCGATCTGGTTGAACCTTTGCAAGATTAGCCTCGCAAACCCCGATGACCGCCCATGGGGGAAGAAAAGAAAGATGAGGGAGCAGGAGATCCTATCAAAATTTTTCTTGAGGAGGCCCTTGAGAAGCAAAGGAACGCGATGATGGAAAATGTTTCTTGGATCCTTCAATGGATGCCCACTGGCAGTGCATCTACATCCAACAACCACTCTTGAGGCGCCACTCCTCTTAAGGTACAAGTAAACTTTGACATTCCCATATTTTAGGGACAAATAGATACAAATGTCATAGATAGATGGTTGAATTTGTTAGAAGAATATTTCTCAGTTCATGACTTTTTCGAACAAGAAAGGATTATTTTTGCACTCCTCAAAGCCAACCCCCATGTCAAGGACTGTTGGGAAACCTACTGGGAGCATCAGGGCGAGGGGGAACCCTCTTTGTTCTCGGTTTCACCCACTTGGAATTCTTTCCGAGATGCCATCAAGGAACAACATTATCTTGTGTGGAGCTATGAGGACAAATACATACAATGGACTATGCTGCGACAACAAAGGGACCAAGATGTGCATGAGCTGATGAATCTGTTTCATACCCTATGCACAAAGTTGGGTATCAAAGATTTAGAGAAACATTTGGTGTTAAAGTACCATAGTTTTCTACACAGATACATTCAAGAGGAAATGGAGTTCCTCAACATCTCCTTGCTTGATGTGGCACACCGATATGATGCCAAGATTAAGCAGAAGTTCAAACAGAAGAAGCAAGACTTTGGGTCTATGAATCAAAAGAAAGGGAAAGGTACCCCCAAAACACAAAACAAAGGACCAAGCCAAGGCGAGGCAGCCTAGGACAACCTGCCAAAGCCGAAAATAAAGAAAAACACCACGAAGCCAAAAAAGGACACGGGGAAGTGGTGTGAGTTCCATAAGAGCTCCACCCACAACACAAGTGAGTGTCGGGCCAAGCAATCACTGGTAGTCGAGTTGAAGGCTTATGAATCGGATGCATGCTCCGAATCTGAACCAGAACCTGAAAAGGGGAATGACAGGGGAAAGTAGATTATCAATGTGGAGCCCAACGCCACCTTTGTCACCATGAAGATCCAGAGGGAGGAACCAAAAGACCCAAAAGAGGCAGTGCGTCTCTTCCATTCCAAGATGTGGGTAAAGGGTTCCCCATTGCAGTTCATTGTTGACAGTGAGAGCCAGAAGAACCTCATCTCGATAGAGGTCATGAAATGGATAGTCTTCCGAACCACAACACACCCACAACCATACACCATCGGGTGGCTGCACCAAGGACAAGACCTTCGCGTCAGCCAACAATGTCACCTTCCCTACAACATCAAGCCCTTCACAGATCAAGTATTATGTGACATTGATCCTCTTTATGTTTCTGATGTATTATTAGGCCAACCATACTTGTGGAAGAAACATGTTGTGTATGAGTCCAGGCCTCATGCTATTATGATCACTTTGGGCAATAAGTTGTACAGGATATCGAAGATAGCACCACCTACCACCATCTCTTTGGTTACTACAAAAAAATGCAGTAAGCTCATTTCCAAAACCAGAAAATTTGTTTTCCTGATGATCCTCCTTCAACAAAAGAAGAAGATTATGGCCATGACCTCCAGACATGGCCCCTCTGCATGACAAAAACAGATGGATAAGGTCATGGAGGAGTACAAGGACATCTTCACCTCCCTCGCAAGGGTGCCTCTACACTGTCAGGTCAAGCACCCCATTGATCTGACCCCAGGTGCGTCGCTGCCCAATGGACCAATCTATCGATGTTCTTTTCTGGAGAATGATGAAATCAAGAGGTAGATTTAGGAGATTTTGCAGAAAGGTCACATTTGGCCTAGTTCATCACCCCGTGGGAGCCTGATATTGTTGGTGAAAAAGAAGGATGGGACTTGGAGAATCTGTATTGACTATCGAGCACTGAACAAGATCATTGTTTGGAATAGGTACCCGATCCCACGGATTGATGACATTATGGACCAACTCAAGGGGGAGAAATATTTCAGCAAGATCGACTTGAAGTTTGGGTATCACCAGGTACCAATTGAACCCTCTGATGTGTGGAAGATTGCCTTCAAATCCAAGGAGGGCCTTTTCGAATGGTTGGTCATGCCTTTCGGGTTGATGAATGCCCCTGCAACCTTCATGAGGCTAATGGATGACATTTTACAGCCATTCACCAACTCATTTGTAGTGGTGTACTTGGATGACATTCTGATCTTCATCCAGACTTGGGAAGAGCACCTCCACCACATCTGACAGGTCCTCCAAACATTGCGGCAACACAAGTTGTGTGCCAATTTGGAAGAAATGCACTTTTGGCATGACCCAGGTTCATTATCTGGGATACATTATTGATGAGCAGGGGGGGTTCATGTGGATCCAACAAATATCCAATTAATTTAGGATTGGCCAGCCCCAACCACCCGAACAGAGCTCCACAAATTTTTGGGTCTTCCCGATTTCTACCGCAGGTTTGTGTTGGGATTCTCTCATATCACTTGGACCTTGAGTCAAGTCACCAAGGGAGGAGAGAAAGAAAAATTCTTTTGTTCTGAATCTCAATAGAAGTCATTCGGGGAGTTGAAGCATCGCCTCTGCTCTACACTAATGCTCACATTACCAGACTTGCAACATCCATTTGAGATCGAGACAGATGCCTCTGACTATGCTATTGGGGAAGTCCTTACTCAACATGGACATCCAGTGGCATATCACAGTGAGACACTTTCTGACACAGTCTGAAAGTATCCCACTTATGACAAAGATATGTATTCTATTGTGCAGGCTTGCCGGCAATGGAAGCATTACATTTTGGGAAAGGAAACATTCATCCACATAGACCACCGACCCCTGTAGTTCATACAGACACAAGGGAAGTTGAAGAGCGATCGCCATTAGAAGTGGTCCACATACCTACAATAGTTTCATTTGAACATTAAGTACAAGAAAGGAAGCACCAATAATTTTGTAGACTACCTCATCCGACCACCCATCATGGCGCTAACCACTGTGGTCAACTCTTGTGGGCATGAGACTTTCGATGGCCACTTCTCTACACAAGTGATCCAAAATTTGGCCACACATACAATACGCTCTTGGAGGGTAAGAAAATTACCAATTTTCACCTCCAGGATGCCCTACTATGTTACCTGGGACACCTTTGTTTTCCTTCAAGCGATCATGCCAAGATGATTTGGGAGGCGCACTACAGTCGGGTCGCTGGGCTTTTCGGGGTCGAGAAAACTGTGGCAGTACTCCAAAAGTGTTTCTATTGGCTGAACCTTCGACAGGATGTCAGGAAGTACATCAAGTACTACACTTCTTGCACCATTTCCAAACTGACCATCAAGAAACAAGGCCTCTATACTTCGCTTCCTACCTCCAATCGACCTTGGGAATCCATCTCTATGGATTACATGTCGAGCCTTCCTTGTACTAAGCATGGAAATGACTATGTTTTTGTGGTTTTCGATAGATTCTCAAAGATGTCCATTATGATGGCCTGCAAGAAGAATATCACAGTAGAAGCCATTGCTAAACTCTTGTTTGAACGAGTGTGGGTACACTTTGGGATCCCACGGTCTATCATCTTAGATCAGGACAACAAGTTCCTCAGTACATTTTGGTCTAGCCTCTGGTTGATTGATCCAGATTTTAAGAGAAGAACAGAATGAATATAGATTATTAATAGGCTCTTAACACAAAATAAAAGAGATACACTAAAATTGGTTTTCTATTCAATAACGAAATAAGATGAAACTGTAAAATGCAGTGGAAACAAGCTTGTTGGAATGGTGGCAGCTTATCTCTGAGAAGAGATGTGATGGTTGCACGAATTCGCAAGAAGAAGACTACAATGAGGCTCTGAAGGCCTTTTTACAATAAACAAGAATTCCAAAAACCCTAGACATCCAAAAACCTAACCCTAGGATATGAAGTGCCAAAAGTCATGTGGGCCCCGTTTGGGTAAGTTAGTACATCAACTTCCCGGGGTTGTAACTTTTGCATACGATCTCCATTTTAGGCGTGTGATAGCCCGTTGGAAAGGTATCATGGAGGAGATTCATTTTGGGGGCTCAATTATTCCTTCAAATATCATTGAGAAGCTTGATATTGAAAAAAAAAATGTCATTTAGGCCCTCAAAATGGCCCCGGAAGTTAAAACTGCTAAAAATAGTAAATTGCCAAAATTGTCAAAAAACTATTTGAGCTAGTTGGAAAAGGTGGTTGGCCACCGATATCCATATGGATCAATCATCCCTCCTTAGGAATAAATGGTCTCCATTGCGTTGAGGTCCCCCATCAGATGAGGAAATTTCTGTTGAATTTGGCCTCGGGTGAGCCACTTGCCTTGGTGCAGGAGTTGCCCTGCTTTGACGACTAGATAAAGCTGAATCCTTTGTTGTCGAGTGCCCTTGATCAATGTGTCCACAATATTATCATTGGATGCATGTTGTATGTATTTAGGGTTGAGATCTATTAGTTTCAGTTGTTCTACTACTTCTAAGGTGTCCAATAATGGTGGAAAATAAGGGCGAAGGATATCCACGTTGAACACTGGGTGCAGGCCAAGGAAAGGAGGAATGTTGAGCTACAAAGAATTATCCCCCATGGCCTTGGTGATGGTTTACAACCCATAACAGAGTGGGTGAATCTTTCAATGGGGTCCTATAAGGCGTTCTTTCTACAAGTGAAACCAAACTTTTTCGCCCACCTGAAACTTATGTGGCACTCGATGTTGATTATGGCGTTGTTTGTACTTGTCATTGGAATTCTATAGGATATCCTAAACCTGTTGGCAGATGTCCTGGATCTGCTCAATGAACCGGGTGGCTTTGTCAGATTTAGTTGGAGCAGGAGATGAGTCAGTCTAGGTGACCACAAGGGGAAGTGCAACATCTATGGGACCCAATGGTTGGAATCCCAAACCCACCTGAAAGGGGCCGTGGCCGGTTGAGCTATGTAGGGCTCAGTTGTATCTATGTTGGACATAGGGGAGGCTCTCATCCCATGTGCAAGGTTGATTTGAATTATACATGAGAAGGATATGCATAATCATTCGATTTACAACCTCAGTTTAGCCATCTGTCTAAGGGTGGAAGGCCTTGGATTTGGTGAGCTTGGTGTTCAGTAGTGACCAGAGGATCGACCAAAATGTGCTGAGAAATTGACTATCCCGATCTGAGACAATGGTTTGTGGGATTCCAAAATGTACCCAGACTCGTTCAAAGAAGAGCTTGGCAGTGGCCTCTATCGTGATGCTCTTCTTAGAGGCAACTAGAATCACCATCTTAGAAAAGAGATCAACAACCACAAAAACACAGTGATTTCCTTGCTTGGTGGATGGGAGGCCTGACATGTAGTCCATTGAGATGGATTCCCATGGCCTGTCAGGAGTAGGAAGAGGGGTGTATAGGCCCTGTTTCTTAGTGGTCGGTTTGGCAATAGTGCAAGCGGTGCAGGACCTGATATAATTGTTGACCTCCTGTGGAAGTTTCTTCTAGTAGAAATGTTTATGTAGCATCGCCACTGTCTTTTCAACGCCGAAGTGTCCTGCCACCTGACAACAATGGGATTTCCAAATCATCTTCACTCTCTCACTTGATGAAACACAGATATGGTCCAGACGACACAACAACCCATCCTGAAGATGGAAATGATCAACAACTATGTTTGTACACAACATTTGGTTGGTGGTGGCAAAGTCAAGGCATGCCTCATAGATTTGGGGCCATCCAAATGTCTCATGGCCGCAAGATTCTAGTATCGTGGTGAGTTCCATGACTGGCGGTTTGCTGAAGAAATCAGTGACGCGATTGGTGCTTCCTGTTTTATACTTGATGTTGAGATGGAATTGTTGCAAGTATGTGAGCCACTTTTGATGGTGGTCATTCTGCAATTTTCCCTATATCTGCATGAACTACAATGGCTCATGATCAGTGTGAATGACTGTCTCCTTCCCAAGAATGTAATGTCTCCATTGATGGCTGGCTTGCACAATGGAGTACATTTCTTTGTTGTAATTAGGGTACTTTCGGACAATATCTAACAATTCTCACTATGATAGGCCATGGGGTGGCCGTGCTGAGTGAGAACAACGCCCACAGCATAGTCTGAAGCATTTGTCTTGATCTTAAAGGGATGTTGCAGGTATGGTAGTGAAAGTACTGGGGCCGAGCACAAGCACTTCTTCAAATCATAGAACGCTTTTTGTTAGGACTAGCTCCACACAAATTTATCCTTACCACCACCCCTGTTTATTTGGCTGAGGGCCCATGCAATATGGGAGAATCCCAACATGAACCTGTAGTAGAAATTGGCAAGGCCCAAGAAGCTTTGAATCTTAGTGAGTGTTGTTGGGGTTGGTCAGTCATGGATGACTTGGATCTTGGCTGGATCCACATGTACACCATGTTGATCAATGATGTAGCCCAGGCAATGGACCCTGTCCATGCCAAAGGATCATTTTTCCAAGTTGGCGTATAGCTTGTGTTGTCGCAGGGTGTGCAAAACGTATTGAATATGTTGCAAGTGTTCGACCCAAGTCTTGTTGTAAATTAGAATGTCATCTAGATACACCACTACAAAATAATTGGTGAATGGTCACAGTATATCATCCATCATCCTCATGAAAGTGGCTGGTGCATTTGTCAAACCAAAGGGCATGACCAACAATTCAAAAAGGCCTTCCTTTGACTTGAAGGTGGTCTTCCATACATCTGTTTGTTCTATAGGAACCTGGTGGTAGACAGAATTCAAATCAATCTCACTGAAGTATTTGTCCCCCATGAGTTGATCAAGGAGGTCATCGATTCGTGGAATCGGGTACCGGTTTCTGACTGTGATTTTATTCAGAGCCTGGTAATCAATAAAAAGTTGTCAGGTTCCGTCTTTCTTCTGCACCAGCATGATTGGGCTCCTGCAAGGTGATGAGCTGGGATGGATGTACCCCTTGTGGAGTAGTTCTTGGATTTGTCATTTGATCTCCGCATTCTCTAACAAAGAGCGATGATAGACTGTCCCATTGGGATGTGGTGCACCGGGGGTCAGATCAATGGGGTTCTTGACCTGAAAGTGAAAAGGTACCCCTATAGGTGAGGAGAAGATATCTGAGTATTCTTCCATGACCTTATCTACTTTCTCTGTTGTGTGGAGAGGTCGGCCACAGATACCCTAGATGTGGCTATGATCTTTCACTTATTCTGAGAGTGAATCATGAAGAAGACAAACTTCCCCGTTTGATAGATGACCTTCCTGCATTGCTTAGCAGAGATCAAGGAAATAACACTAGGTGGGACTGCCTCGGGTATCCTGTACAATTTCCTGTTCAAAGTAATAATAACATTACGAGGCATAGACTCATATACAACATGATGTTTCCATAAATAAGGTTGGCCCAAAATAACATCACAAACTTTGAGAGGAGCAACATCACATAATACCTCGTCTTTGAAGGGTTTGATGCCATATGACAGTCATCACTGTTGGTTGATGCTGAGATCACTTCCTTGGCAGAGCCATCCAATGGTGTAGGGTTGTGGGTGCGGTGTTGTTGGCAGGGCCATTCGCTTGATGACCTCTCCTGAGATGAGGTTCTTATGGCTACTACTATCAATGATGAAGTGCAACGGGGTGCCTTTTACCTACATCTGTGAATGGAAGAGGCAATCTCCTTCTTCTGGCTCGTCTGGTTCACCAAGCTGGAGCTTGGAGGTAACAACGGTGGCACTAGGTTCCACATCAATGATCTGTCTTCCCCTTTCTGGTTCTGGCTCAGAGTCAGAATCTGCATTTGATTCATAGGCTTTCACTTTGGCCACCAACGACTGCTTTGAGCGACAATCAACAGTGTTATGCCAAGGGTTCTTATGGAAGTCGCACCACTTCCCAGTATATTTATTTGTCTTTCTGGTGTCCTTATTTTCTTCCAGCTTGGACTAGTTGTCCTGATACTGTCCATATTTTATCTGTCCTTTGTTCTGTGGGTTAGGGATACCCTTTCTCATCTTTTTTTGTGTGGGGTTCCAAGGCCCAAATTGCCACGTCTTTTGTTTGAGCTTCTGCTCGATTTTGATAGCATATCGGTGGTCCGTGCCGAAGGATGAGATGTCCAGAAATTCCATTTCAGTCTGGATGTATCTATGCATAGAACTGTGATACTTGAGCACCATATGTCACTTTGAATCTTTGATACCCATCTTGGTGCCCAAGGTATGGAAGATATTTGTGAAATATGGCACTGCTTGGTCTCTTTCTTGCCACAATGTGGTCCATTTGGTATACATGTCATCATAACTTCCGACAGGGTAGTATTGTTCCTTAATAACATCCCTGAATGATTCCCAAGTGGTCATGACTGAAAATAATGAGGTTTCCTCTGTTTCCTTTTGCTCACAGAAATTTTCCCACCAATCTTTGACATGGGGAACGACTTTGAGGAACGCACAAGTAATCTTTTATCTATTTGAAAAGTTATGGACAGAAAAATACCGTTCTAGTAGATTCAACCACTTGTCTACATCAGTTATGTTTGTCTGACCTTCAAATATAGGAATATCGAATTTTATTTGTACCTTGAAGGGGGCGACGCCTCAGTTCAAAGAATATGTGTCACCTGTTGGTAGTCGCCAAAGGATTTACGTGAAACTATCCATCATCTCGTTCCTCTGTTGCGTGAGGGCTTCCTCAATAAACAATTTGAAAGGATGTCATGTCTCATCATATTTATTTTCTCCTTCCATGAGAGTTCTCTTGGGCGCGTGAGAGCTTCTGTCCTCAAGAGAAACAAGCTCGAGACCCAACTCTTTGTACTCCGACCTTGTTGGGGACATGCATTAAGATGAAAAGGAGTAGACCGATATGATACCACTGATCCAAATTTTATGAGAATAACGAAATGAATATATATTATTAACAGGTGCTTAACACAAAATAACAAAGATACACTAAAACTAGTTTTCTATTCAATAACGAAATAAGTTGAAATTGTAAAATGCAGCGGAAACAAGCTTACTGGAATGGTGGTGGCTTATCTCTGAGAAGAGATGTGACAGTTGCATGCATTCACAAGAAGAAGATTACAATGAGGATCTGAAGGAATTTTTACAATAAACAAGAATTCCAAAAACACTAGACATCCAAAAACCTAACCCTAGGAGATGAAGCGCCAAAAGTCATGTGGGCCCCGTTTGGGTAAGTTAGTACATCAACTTCCTAGGTTCGTAACTTTTGCATACGATCTCCGTTTTAGGCGTGTGATAGCCCATTGGAAAGGTATCATCAAGGAGATTCATTTTGGGGGATCAATTATGCCTTATAATATCATTAGGAATCTCTATACCTAAAAAAATTCATTTAGGTCCTCAAAATGGCCCCAAAAGTTAAAACTGCTAAAAATAGTAAATTGCCAAAATTGTTAGAAAAATATTTTGATCCAATTGGAAAAGGTGGCTAGATATTGATATCCATTTGGATCATTGATTCTGGACACCAATATCACCAATTCCACATCTTTCCATCCGCAAACTGATGGCCAGACAGAGGTTGTCAACCAGATGATCGTACACATTTTGTGCATGTACAACTAAAAGCATCCACACACATGGGATGAGAGCCTCCCCTATGTAAAAAATAGCTACAACTGGGTTCTCCATAGCTCAACCAACCACATCCCCTTTCAAGTGGGCTTGGGATTCCAACCACTATGTCCCATTGACGTAGCCATGCCATTTGTGGCTACTCAGGAAGATTCAACTCATGTCCAGTCTGAGAATGACAATGAAAAAAATTTAATTGAGTGCATTCAAAACATGTTCCAATAGGTTCATGAAATCCTAGACAGAGCCAATGCTAAGTACAAGCAGTGACATGATCAACATCAAGTGCCACACAACTTCCAGGTGGGCACCAAAGTGTGGCTACATTTTCAAAATGAGCGCCTCGTTGGACCCCACCGCAAGCTTCACTCACTCCGATATGGGTTGTACACCATCACCAAGGTTGTAGGGGACAATTCCTTTGAGCTCAACATTCCACCATTCCTTGGTCTGCACCTAATGTTCAATGTGGACCACCTTCAACCCTACTTTCCACCTCTACTAGACACATCGAACATGGAAGAACAAATCAAAACAACAGAGTTAAATCCATACTGCATGGAACAAGCCACAAATTATCATATCATGGATACACATATCAAGTGCACTCGACAACAAAGGATACCGCTATATCAAGCTGTCAAAGCAGGCCAACTCCTTCACCGAGGAAAGTGTCTCAATAGGGACCAAGTTCAGTAGAAGTTTCATCATCTCATGGAGGAACTCAATGCAATGGGGACCATTGCTTCCTAAGGGGGGATAAATGATCCAACTAGATATTGGTGGCCACCCACCTATTCCACTTGGACCCCCAACATTTCTTCTTTCAGTTTTTCAGTTTCCGTACAGTTTACCATTTTTAGCAGTTTTTTGGGTCCTGAATTTCTGGAGGCGTTTCGAGGCCCTAAATGACATATTTTGAGAAACAAAGGAGAAACATGGAACAAATTTCAAGTTTTCTGACCCAAAATTTGTAGTCCTGGAATAGATCTTTATAACAAGGTATTGATTACGTCAAACATAGATCTTATTCCAAAGTTACGTCCTTGGGAAGTTGATGTACCAATTTACCCAAACGGGGCCCATAGTCTTGGCGTTTCATCTCCTAGGGTTAGGTCTTTGGATGTTTAGGGTTTTCCATTATTTCTCAATAATAATAGGCCTTTGAGCCTCACTGTAACATAGTTCAGAGGTCAGTAGCCACCACATATCTTCTCAGAGATAAGCTACTAGTGCCCTAGCTAGTTTTTTTCCGTTCTGTTTGTAGGCATATTTCAGTCATTTGTAATTAATGAAATGAAATCTTGTTTCTGCTGCATCTCCGCGTTTACGTGTATTTTTGTATTCCATCATGTTTCTACATAAATTTGGATCATATAAAAACATAGAGAATTCAGGACCAAGTTTGGAGAGAATGGTGAGAACCATTTGTTTCTCCTCCTTCGATTTATCAACCCTGCAAGCTTTGAGTTGCGACAATAAATCCCTGAATTTTGTAAAGAAATCTTGGATATTGTCGAAGATTTTTGGATCCAATGTGAGCAGCTCCACCTCCAGCATGTGTCCCCTCATCTCATCATGTTTTCCAAAGAGCCCTTCCAAGGTGTTCCAGGCTTCATTGGGAGTCTTACAGGAAGATATGTGAAAAAGGAGATCGGGAGAAATAAGATTGCAAATCGTTCTGAGTGCTTCGTCCATCCAATTTAAGTACTCGTATTTTTCTATGGATGATGTTAGTTATGTATCTATATTCAAGGTTAACCTGTACAACCCTCTGGTTCAGATATGAATCATTATTTTCTCCTTCCATGCAAATTAGTTGTAAGGTGTAAGAATGAATTCTTTTTGGTAATCCATCTTTCCGTTGTCTTCAATCTTTTGTAGCAAACAATTTTGGTGTAGATTTTGCTTAGAACTCTGTTGGCTCTGATATCATGTAAATTTTTTGAACATACATAGAATATATATAGCTATAAAATACTACACACATTTTTAGAGAGAAATTGAGAAAGAAGAAGAAGGAGAGAAAGAATGGAAGAATTCCCATTAACCGTTATGAATAATGAATAATTTACACATGATATACTATGTATAAATCAATGAGTGTGCACTAGAGGAGAACCAATGCACCATAATGGTGGTATAGAGTGATATAGATACACACCAACAGTTACAAGAGTGAACTGCTACCTAGTCTCTTCTCTCATGCAGTTATAGGAGTGAACTGCCACCTAGTTGAGTTAACTAGTCAACTAGTCTTCAATTAACTGACTGAACAGAGAGTAGTGAGGAGAAGATTAGGGAATCAAGGGAAATGCACCAGTCTGGTGATGATCCCAAGGAAAGTGTACATTATATGGTGATGATCCCAATGTTGCATGGTGACAAAACCAATGCAACATCTAAATTCAACTCAACTAGTCAAACTGAAGTGTCAACTGGAGGAGAATATTCTCCAGGTGGAATATTCTCCCCTAAATTATAGGAGACTGTATAATGACTAATTATGAATAATAAACAAGAAAAAACCTTAGGAAAAGAAAATCCCAGGTGTGTGTGAAGCAACTCCAACAAGTAGAAGGGGTAGATGAAAACCAAAATTATCCACCCAATGCATGGCTGCATGTTTAGTTTGACTCAAGTATGGGGGAGTTATGGCCAAGTCAAATTCGCCCTAAATTTTAGGGGCAAATTTAAACTCAACTAGGGGAAATTTTTTTGGAAGTGATGCATGGAAAGTGGAGAGGTGAGTGTGAGGAGCAATATATGGGAAATAGGACCCAATTGTGCACCCACTTTAGCTCAATTAGTTAATTATTAAATACTCATGTCATGGGAAAATGTGACCCACTCTTAGGTGGATTCCACATCACTTTGTAGCTCCACCACATGTCGATCTCTAAGGGTCCCACTTGGAAATACATGGACAATGACTATACATGTTGAATATAGACATTTCTAAAAACAAAATCAAGTTCTTAAATTTTAGGAAACTGTCCACATCACCCAAGATGACTAGGAGAACACCACCACATGTCATTTTCTAAAAATAGATACTTCTAAAAATAGAAAGTCGTCTGGATGCCCTTGAATTTATAGTCATTGATCCCTTCTTTCCACAAGGGATCCAAATATGTGATCAGAACTGACATGCTAGCCCTAGTGCTCAAGCTACTAAAAATAGTAAATTGTGCCACATCATCTCAAAAAGATCCAAAGGACTCTGGATGTCTCAAGGATCAATACTACATGCTCAGAATATGAATCCATATCCTAGAGAAAAACCTACTAAAAATATAAAATTTCTTGCACATCACATGAAAAAGTGTCATTGGGCTTAGAGTTATGAAAGGACTCATATTGTATGCTCGGAACTTCTCCAAACTTTCAAGAGATCCACTCAAACCATGTATCCTAAAAAATAGCAACACATGTTGTATGTATACATCTCTCTCAAATATGCATGGAAACTAAGTCAACTCTAACTATGAACCAAATAACCGTGTACCGATCATATACATGTCTCACATGGGAACCAACCTCCTTCTCAACACAAGCACTAAAATCTGGGAGAATCTCAGAATGCTAGCCAAAATAGTGCATGCTGGCTCTTAACCATCAATATTTTCAAGGTTGAAAATATAGGGGTTAACAAGTATTCGACTGGTCTTTCTGAAGACTTCCCGAAGGAGGATTCTCTCGTGGAGGTATTCCATCCTTAGTTGATTCTCACTATTATATTTTTTTCTTGATCGATGTCATGGTCAATCAGTTGTTCCTCTTATGGATGCTTGTCTTGCTGAGACTTCTCTACTTCTTTATTGAATTTCTCAGGGGGGTCCAATTCATCCACTGGTTGTGCATTGGTATGTACTGACACTTGAGTGTTTGTAGTTGTATTTTCACATTACGATGTGCCTATTGTTGTGGATGGGTTGGGGTGGACTGACCAAATTTCTTTTCCAAGTCCGACTTCAGGTTTTGTCAAGTCAATTTGATTCGACTTATCCAGTGGGGTCGACTCATTTGTGGTGTTATTTTTGGTAGTTCCATTCTATAAGTTATGGTAGACCTCTTCCAACTCCGAGTGTGATGCACTTTCTTTATTATAGTGATTAAGGGGGGGATCCAAAATGGTTGCATCTAATGATAATTGTCGATTCCTATCCCTATATTTCTTCTAATTTTTCTTCATTTCCTTTTCTGCACTTGTTTCCTTAATAATCATCATTTCCTTAGGTGGTGGTGATTCTCTTATAAGATCGATGGTGTTAGCAACATTACTTGTCCTAGGTGAAAGAGTATTCGGGTCTGCAAGTTGCATGAGAAGCACCCAAGCGCAACATGGAAAAATCTCATTTTGAGGCTTCCAATCAAGCGAGCGGGTAAAATTACTTTGTCAGTAGCCCAGATTCCTCCATAAGAGCAGATCAACGGTCATCGGGATATCGGGGCTACCAAGTTACCCGATATATAGAATCATAAAAAGCACCTATATTTCAAGACTAAATCTGGGTCGTCCAATCTAGTGACGCATGGCGCAATATCTAGTCAAGTCAGCATATCGACATTCGAGAGTTCGAGGGGTAAAATTCCCTCATCATCTCACATCTCGAAACCCCAAACCCCGAAGGCACCGAAGGTTCCCAAAGTTGGGCCTGCAATATTACGGAGCAATCTAGGCCGTCCATCCACAGGAGACACCTGGTGTGTGATTAGGTTCCTCACCGTTTCGCCCATCGCGATTTTAAGGTTCAAAGAGCAGCTCCATCATTTCCTGATGCGCGAGGTGCCGGGAGTGTCGAGGACTCGGGCCCACATCATCATTGGGAGAGTTCAAAAACGTCAGATCTAGAGGGATGCATGGTTCCAACTCAAGCCATCTCGACGTTTTGGTCATCGCGATTTTAAGAAGCAAGGATTAGCCCCTTCTTATTCGCAAACGCTGAAAGCACCTTTGAGGATAAACACAGGGTCATAGCCCATCGTCACATGGGAAAATAGAAAGAGCTATGAAAAAGGGGCTAGGGCCGTTGAGTCCAGTCGCTGAAAGGTTCATCGCGTTCTTTGGGTGCCATTTGATCTGACCTCAAGCTTGGTTTTCACTTGAAGTAAATGAAGGTAAGAAAGAGTGGTTGAAACCTCTCTTCATGCATTAAGTGCAAGATATGGAGAGCCTGGCCAGCGGTCTGCTCGAGAGGGTCCTGTGTACCATTTTTTCCAAAGAGGCCATGCCCAGTCCTCGATTAGCCAAAGGAGGTCTGCACACGCTAACATGGCTCTTAATGGCTCAGCTACTCCCCTTACAGGAGCCATGCACAGTTAAGATGGCATCTGACGAAGGATATCTGTTTGAATTCGGCTGAAAGGACACCAAGCCTTGGGTGACTAAGCACGTCGCTGTTAGGAGAATTTTCTGAGTATATAGACTTAGTCTTTGTATTTTGTAAGGTATCAATGGTTGAGTGAGGCTCCCGATGGTAAAACTTTAATGAAGCACTGTTATTGTGGTTATGCATGGAATCTTGAGACTTCTTGTCTTATGAATGTCAGTTTCTTTCATGTCTTTGTTTACACTGTGTTGGAACGACTCAGAATTGGAGAATCCAATCGAGTTGTAATTGTTATAAGATGATGTATATTTGATCATTGTAACGGTTGCATTGTTTCTAATCGGTCCCTATGATTTTCTTAGCGCTGACTGTGAAGTCCCCCCTTTTAGTTCCTCGAAGCTCTGAACCAGAGGATCTCGCATTCAGAGTTTTTATTCTACTAATTACTGAAAGGCCTGTTGCCTAAGGTAGTTTGTCCACTCCTCTCACCAAATCTTCAACCTGCTCATTTTCAAATCAACCCACTGACTGAAGTTAGATCAAGACCTCCTTTTCTCCTCACATGCCGGACCCAGTCCCTGTGTTAGAGTGATATCTTCTTGAGTCTCTACCCATTTGATCACCCATTAAAACTATCATGACATAAAAACTGATGGGCGTCGGGCTCTGCTCCTGCTGCAATCGAGGAGTGACTTCTAAGGCGAACATTTATGGTGCCGTTGTCGGGGACGAAGTTGAAAATATTCCCTGGGATTGAATGACATTGAGATTCTGATTCTGAAGGTGCATCAGGCATCAGATCCCTTGAAGATTTCTACTGTTCACCTGGCGACTCCATTGTGACGACTCCACTGGGGAGAACCTACCGTGTCAATTGTGGCTTTCAGAGGCAGACACACATGGTCCCATCCACAACTGCCTCTAGCTACACCCGAAACTGATCAGGAGGTGGTTCTTGGAAAAGGAAAGGCCTCCGAAGGAGAATCTATCGCCGCTGAACTAGGTAATCCGCCATCTCCTTCTATGAGAACTCCATTTTCTCCTCCTCAGTTTCCTAGCAGACCCCTTTTTGAAGTTTCCCGTTTCCTAAATTTTGGGAGTGTTCCTGTGGAGGTTTCCCCCCCTGGTCTGGGATTAGAGGGAGAAATCCTTGTCACTCCCATTTCCCTTGAAATTGTACCTTGGAGTAAACCCAGGACCACAGAAGATTTCCCCACTCCTGGATTTACCTCTCCTCCTCTTGTTACTATTACCGCTTATGTGCAAAGGGAAACATTAGCCAACTTAAGCTCACTATCCTTCTCCCTAAATCCCCTATTGTTTCCAACTCCCCTTAGAATCTCATCCCCAATATCCACTTTTCGATCTCCTTCTCCTCCCAGTTCTCCTCCACATAATAGCCCTATGGCAGGAGCAAATCCCCCAATGACCAAAATGGAAGCCATCATAGCCGCTAGGTATGCTCCCCTTGTGTTACCTCATCCTCTCAATGCCCTCCCAACAGATGGTTACCTCAAACAGCTACCCAAGTTTACAGGTGAGGGGGACATAATTGTAGAAGAACACCTAAAATCCTTTTACATTTTCACAGATGATAATAACATCATGCATGCAGACGTATGGATGAGGATTTTTGTCCATAGTCTCCAAGGCGAGGCTAGAAAATGGTTTAAGGCCCTGCCTCTTGGATCTATTGACGGGATCGAAGCTTTAGATAATTCATTTTTAAGACAGTGGGGAGATAAAAAAGACTTCATGTATTACATGACAGAGTTTGGGTCTTTGAAGAGAAAAGAAGGAGAGTCTGTCTCCGACTTCTCCAAGAGATTTAATAAAATGTACAACAAAATCCCTACTGAGATAAAACCCTCTGAAGCCTCTGCAAAGATCACTTATGCTAGCGCCTTTGATCTCGATTTCTGCCTCCTGTTGAGGGAAAGAAGAGCCACTACTCTGGCCCATATGTAGGATGCAACCGTGGAGGTAGAATTTAATATATTGGTTGTTGACCGACTCAGGAACATTGTTGGTAGAAACATATCCAGGCAGAGGCCTGAAGCTTCCTCATCCAGTTCCTCTCCCCTGCCCCTTCAGACAAATGAGACAACTAGGGTACTAAATTCACTGTCTGCTAGAATGGAAAGGTGGGAGTTAGAAGGGAAGCCCGTGTACAAAAATCCCCAGAATGTTGATGGTAGAGGTTTCAGGAGACCTAATAACAATGGACCATAGGCCTTCCCAAGGGAAAAAAGGGAAAAAGATAGAGAAGATCAAAGGATTCAAACCCCTCTCCAAAATAACTTGGTTACTCATGAGGGAGGGGAGGAGATAGACGAGTTCGACCCCCAAATTCATTGTGTCGAAGAAGCTCCTCCTTTTCCCCATTTGACTCAGTCTGCATATGAAAAATCCCTAATGAACATCCAAATCCATGAGTTAGGTAAGGGAGAAAAGGTCGGTCACACCTCTAACAGATACAATCTCAGGTCAAGAAAGAAAGAAGGAGACTTTGACAGCCAAGACCAGCCCCTCATAGAAGATAGGCCTACTAAATCTGCAACAGCCACTACTAAAGAAAAGAAAACTTAGAGTGCTTCTCTAGCAACCAAGGAACCTGTCACTGAGGTAAGGGAAGCTCCTAAGCCTATACCCTCCTTCAATTTTGAGCATGAGAGTCAGAATATTAGAATTCCTATACCCCTATCTGAACTTGTTAAAAATGAAGATTTCAAAAGGTCCCTCTCCAAGTTGCTACAATCTGAGTCCCCCCAGCCTCCCTCTGACTCGGTGAATCTCCAAGATGAAAATCCAGCAGTTGTCCTAGGGCCCATCGTAGAAGATAGAGATGATTCATCCCCTCCCTTCTACACATCCCTGAACATACATGATAAAGTGTTGCATAACTGCCTCATGGACTCAGGGGCTTCCCATAACCTTATGCCCAAAATAGTAATGGAAGAGTTGGGACTGGAGGTGACAAAATATTATCATGATTTGTATTCTTTCGATTCAAGGAGAGTACAATGTCTAGGAGTCATCAAAGCCCTGGTGGTTTCTTTGTTTCAGCTACCCATGAAGAGTGTGGTCATGGATATTGTGGTAGCTGACGTTCCCCCCAAGTTTGGCATGTTGTTKTCAAGGTCTTGGATTAAAAGACTTGGAGGAATGTTACAKATGGATCTCACATACGCCACCATTCTGGTCTTTGGAGGGGAACACAGGAGGTTGTACAGACTAGCCCAGCTAGCCTATATTGTCAGTGATGAAGCAAACCCCACTAATCACCCCATCTTTGCACTTGACACTGATTTAGGGTCTAGTTTTTACAGATCACTGGAGCTTCCGAGGTCCCTTTACAAATTAGAAAGCAACCCATTCTTAATCAGCAGATACCTCCTCCAACCACCTCTATTTGGAATATGTTCTTTGATGGAGCTTCCTCCAGTATAGGCGCAGAAGCTGGAGTGATTTTCATATCGCCCTGCCAAGAGACCCTATCCCTGTCATACAAGCTGGAATTTGAAACTACCAACAATGTAGCGGAATATGAAGCTCTTTTTCTGGGTATGAGGGCTGCAAAAGAAATGAGAATTAAAGAGGTGTCAGTTTTTCAGAGATGTAGAATTGATAATCCAATGGGTCAGGGATGTTTATCGGGCCAAGCATCCTCAACTCAAGAGTTACAGAAATGAGGTATGGGACCTGATTGATAATTTCTTCTCAGCTTTCAACATTACTTTTATCCCTAGGGAAGAAAATACCTCGCCCGACTCCTTAGCAGTCTCGACTAGTCTGTTCAGGATCCCTCTGCCGCCAAATATCCATGGTGAGGTCAAAATAAATACAGACCATCCATCTCGGACAATGTAAAGCATTGGGAGGTATTCAAGGACAATCTTGAAATCAAAAAATTTCTTCAGACCGTCGATGAGTTTTTGGCATTGCACATTGATCAGGATCCTGATCTCGAAGGTGAGCCTCCCTCTGAGATATTCTTAAATAAAATCGTTAATCACCAGATTATTCAGCTGCCTAGTAACCACATTCCAAGGGGGCTAGTCCCTTTAGAAAGGTTGTTCAACAAGAATGATATGGTAGTTAAGGGTGGTGTTTCAAATAAATATGTTGATACAGTCGAATGCAACATTGGCACGCAGGAGGAACCTAAGTTTATCAAATTATCAAGCAACTTGACCAGTGAACACAGGGCGGAATATACTGAGTTATTGAAGGAATTTGCTGATGTGTTCGCATGGGCCTATGAAGACCTCAAGAATTATGACACATCTATCATTGAACACAAGATCCCACTGAAAGAAGAGGCTAAGCCATTAAGGAAGAAGATGAGACAGATAAATCCCATGTTGCTACCTGTCATGGAGAAGGAAGTGAAGAAATTGCTAGATGCCCAAATTATCATCCCCTTGAGATATTCCGAATGGGTGGCCAATTTGGTCCCAGTAAGGAATAAAAGTGGAGAAATAAAACTCTGTGTTGATTTCAGGAACTTGAACAGGAGCTCAAGGAAAGACAATTACCCCCTGCCCAATATGGAACAAATACTATAGAGAGTAACTGGTGCATCTAGGATATCCATGATTGATGGATTTTCTGGCTATAATTAGATATTAGTCATACCTGAGGATAGAGAAAAAATGGCCTTCACCACTCCTTGGGACACATTCATGTATGCCAAAATTCCTTTTGGATTGATGAATGCAGGGGCAACATTTCAGCGAGCCATGGACATAGCCTTCATCGTGGAGAAAGATAAGTTTGTGGTGATCTAACTGGATGACATAACAGTCTTCTCCAGGTCTGACAGAGAGCACTGCAATAATCTAAGAAAAGTTTTTTTGAAGTGTCAGAGGTTTGGCCTATCCTTAAATCCCAGAAAATATTTGTTTTCTATGAAGGAGGGGAAGATTTTAGGCCATATAGTATCAGAAGAAGGAGTGAGGATTGATCCTAGTAGGGTAGAGGCAATTCAAACCCTGTCACTTCCTAGATCCAAGAAGGAAGTTCAGGCCTTTTTAGGGAAGATTAATTTCTTGAGGAGATTCGTCTCAAATTTTGCTGAGTTGGTGAAACATATCACAGCCATGCTCAGGAAGGGAAATGAAGTGAAATGGACTGTTGAACCTAGGGAACATTTTATCCAGATAAAAGGGGCATTGACTAAGGCACCTGTGTTGATCAGCCCTGACTATTCCAAAGAGTTCCTAATTTTCTCTTTTGCTTCTTTCGATACAGTAGCAGCAGTCTTGTTGCAGAAAAATGAGGAAGGGCGAGAACAACCCATTGCCTTTTTTAGCAAGGAATTAAGAGATGCAGAGAGCAGGTATGAAATCATGGAAAAACAGGCCTATGCCTTAGTAAAAGCTCTCAAAGCTTTCAGAGTCTATGTCCTGCACTCAAAGGTGACCGCATACATTCCTTCGGCCTCTGTGAAGGACATCCTTGTACAACCCAACATAGATGGGAGAAGAGGTAAATGGATTGTCAGGATCCTAGAGTTTGATCTGGAGATCAAACCAACTAAGTTGATAAAGGGGCAGGGTTTAGCCAAGCTGCTGGCTGAATTCAATTGCAAAGCCTTGGGGATTAGCTTCATCAACGCCTGTTCAGAAAATCCGCAAGCTAAGTCGTCAAATAAGAATTCTCAGGGCCCCTTATCACTAGCAGCGTGCACCTGGTACAAGGATATCTTGTACTTTTTGCAAGAATTGAAGCCTCCTGATGGAATGGGAAGAAGCGAGGTGAGAGCTTTAAATCTCAAAGCGGTCAGGTATTGCCTCATTGACCAAGCCTTGTACTGGAAAGACCCTCTAGGGGTATTTTTAAGATGCCTGGACCCACAAGAAGCCTAGAAGGTTATATTTGATTTCCATAACAACCTTTGCGGGGGGCATCATTTCTGAAAGACCACAGCTCATAAGATCCTCAGGGATGGATATTACTGGCCTACTTTATTCGCTGATGTCTGCAGATAAATCAGAGCTTGCATCAAATGCCAAAAGCTCTCAGGAAAACAACAGCTCAAATCACTGCCATTAAAGCCTATAGTAGCTTCAGCACCCTTTCAGCAGTGGGGGTTGGACTTCATTGGAGAAATTCATCCTCCCTCAAGTGGCCAACACAGATGGATCCTGACTGCGACAAACTATTTCACCAAATGGATAGAAGCTACCCCTACCAGGAGTACTTCTCACAAAGTAATTATCAGCTTCCTGGAGGATATCATAGCCAGATTTGGTTGTCCCAGCAAAATCGTCACCGACAATGCCGCCTCTTTCAGTTCTGAGCCTTTGGTCAAGTTCTGTGAACGGTTTGAGATTTCGTTGACCCACTCTACTCCCTATTATCCTCAAGGAAATGGACTGGCAAAGTCTTCCAATAAAAGTCTGATCAAGCTCATTAAAAAGTTATTGGAAGACAATAAAAGGGCTTGGGATTCAAAGCTCAAATTTTCTCTATGGGCCGACCGAGTGACAACAAAGAAGTCCCTGGGCATCTCTCCTTTCCAACTTGTTTATGGGACAGAGGTTGTTTTCCCTACCCAGCTCGCTTTATCTGTGGCAAAATTTCTCCAAGACCTTGAAGGAGAGCCAGACCATATGATTAGAAGGATTCATCATATGGTGGAAGTATAGTAGATCAGAGAATAGGCCATGAACAGGACCTACCATCATCAGCAGAAGATCAAGAAAACCTTTTACAGGAAGAGAAAAAAGGAAGTTTTCGAGCTGGGTGATCTGGTGCTCAAATGGGATGCACCCAGGCATGATAGGGGCAAGCATAGTAAGTTCGATGCCCTCTGGTTTGGACCTCTCAATATCTCTGAAGTATTTTCAAACAACACTTACAGGTTGTAGGATTTGGAAGGTGAATAAGTTTTTGATGGCCTAGTGAATGGGCATTTCTTAAAAAAATGTTTTTTATAAGCCGCATGCGGCTTCTTTTGTTTTGTAAATATTGTTTTATGTTTTTTGTTTTTAGCTTAATAAATGACTCCATAGCCCAATAGCAAGGCACTGGATCTGCAAAAAGAGTCCTTAGAGCATTGTAGGGATGAATCTATCTCCCATGGAGCCTAATGTTAGTGACATTTCTTATCCTAGGCACAAGAGTATTCGGGTCTGCAAGTTGCACGAGAAGCGCCCGAGCGCAGCATGGAAAAATCTCGTTCTAAGGATTCAAATCTAGTGAGTGGGTGAAATTACGTTGTCAATGGCCCGGATTCATCCATAAGAGCAGATCAACGGTCATCAGGATATCGGGGCTACCAAGTTGACTAATATATAGCGTCAAAGAAAGCGACTATATGCCAAGACTAAATATGGGTCGTCCGATCCAACGACACATAGTGCGAGATATAGTCAACATATCGGAATTCGGGAGTTTGAAGGGTGAAAGTCCCTCGTCATCTCACATCTCAAAACCTCGAACCCCGAAGTGCCGAAAGCGCCCAGAGTCGGGCCCGCAGTATCGCGAAGAAGCCTCAGTCGTTCATCCACAGGAGACACCTGGCGCGCGATTAGGCTCCTCGCCTTTTCGCCCATCGCGACTTCGAAACGCAAGGAACAGCTCCGTCATATTCCCGATGCGCGAGGCACTAGGAGTGTC
>JZKD02S1626001.1:95737-115257 GCA_000966675.3 Picea glauca
GCATTAAGAGATGTAGAGGTCAGGTATGAAATCATGGAAAAATAGGCCTATGCCTTAGTAAAATCTCTCAAAGATTTCAGAGTCTATGTCTTGCACTCAAAGGTGACCGCATACGCTCCTTCAGCCTCTGTGAAGGACATCCTTGTACAACCTGACATAGATGGGAGAAGAGGTAAGTGGATTGTCAGGATCCTAGAGTTTGATCTAGAGATTAAGCCCACTAAGTTGATAAAGGGGTAGGGTTTAGCCAAGCTGTTGGCTGAATCCAATTGCAAAGCCTTGGGGATTAGCTTCATCAACTCCTGTTCAGAAAACCCGCAAGCTGAGTCAACCAATAAGAATTCTCAGGGTGCCTTACCACTAGCAGCATGCACTTGGTACAAGGATATCTTGTATTTTTTACAAGAATTGAAGCCTCCTGATGGAATGGGAAAAAGAAAGGCAAGAGCTTTAAAGCTCAAGGCGGTCAGGTATTTCCTCATTGACCAAGCCTTGTACTGGAAAGACCCTCTAGGGGTGTTCTTAAGATGCCTGGACCCACAAGAAGCCCAGAAGGTTATAATTGATTTCCATAATGGCCTTTGTGGGGGGAATCATTTCTAGAAAACCATAGCTCATAAGATCCTTAGGGCTGGATATTTCTGGCCTACTTTATTCACTGATGTCTGCAAAGAAATCAGAGCTTGCATCAAATGCCAAAAGTTCTCAGGAAAAAAATAGCTCAAATCACTTCCATTAAAGCCTATAGTAGCTTCAACACCTTTTTAGCAGTGGGGTTTGGAATTCATTGGAGAAATTCATCCTCCCTCAAGTGGTCAACACAGATGGATCCTGATTGTGACAGACTATTTCACCAAGTGGATAGAAGCTACCCCTACCAGGAGTACTTCTCACAAAGTAATTATTATCTTCCTGGAGGATATCATAGCCAGATTTGGCTGTCCCAGCAAAATTTTCACCGACAATGCTGCCTCTTTCAGGTCTGAGCCTTTGGTTAATTTCTGTGAACAGTTTAAGATTTCGCTGATCCACTCTACTCCCTATTATCCTCAAGGAAATGGATTGGTGGAGTCTTCCAATAAAAGTCTAATCAATCTCATTAAAAAATTATTGGAAGACAATAAAAGATCCTGGGATTCAAAGCTCAAATTTTCTCTATGGGCCAACCGAGTGACAATAAAGAAGTCCCTGGGCATCTCAGCTTTCCAACTTGTTTATGGAACAAAGGATATTTTCCCTACTCAGCTTGCTTTATCTATGGAAAAAATTCTCCAGGACCTTGAAGGAGAACCTGACCATATGATTAGAAGGATTCATCAGATGGTGGAAGTACAATAGATCAGAGAACAAGCCATGAATAGGGCCTACCATCATCAGTAGAAGATCAAGAAAACCTTTGACAGGAAGAGAAAAAAGAAAGTTTTCGAGTTGGGTGATCTGGTGCTCAAATGGGATGCACCCAGGCAGGATAGGGGCAAGCACAGTAAGTTTGATGCCCTCTGGTTTGGGCCTCTCAAGATCTCTTAGGTGTTTTCAAACAACACCTACAGGTTGTAGGATTTGGAAGGCGAAGAAGTTTTTGATGGCCTAGTAAATGGGCATTTCTTAAAAAAATGTATTTTGTAAGCCGTAGGCGGCTTCTTTTGTTTTGTAAATATTGTTTTTTGTTTTCTGTTTTTGGCTTAATAAATGACTCCATCGCCCAACAACAAGGCACTAGATCTGCAAAAAGAGTCCTTAGAGCATCGCAGGGATGAATCTATCCCCCATGGAGCCTAATGTTAGCGACATTACTTGTCCTAGGGACAAGAGTATTCGGGTCTGCAAGTCGCACGAGAAGCGCCCGAGCACAGCATGGAAAAATCTTGTTTTGAGGCTTCCAATCAAGAAGGCGGGTAAAATTACATTGTCAACAGCCTAGATTCCTCCATAAGAGTAGATCAACGATCATTAGGATATTGGGGCTACCAAGTTACCCAATATATAGCGTTAGAGAAAGTGCCTATATTTCAAGACTAAATCTGGGTCATCCGATCAAGTGACGCATGGAAAAATATCTATTCAAGTCGGCATATCGGCATTCGGGAGTTCGAGGGGTAAAAGTCCCTCGTCATCTCACATCTCGAAACCCTGAATCCTGAAGGCATCGAAGGTGCCCAAAGTTGGGCCCGCAGTATTACGGAGCAATCTAGGCCATCCATCCACAGGAGACACCTAGCACGTGATTAGGTTCCTCGTCGTTTCGCCCTTTGTGATTTTAAGGTGCAAAGAGCAGCTTCGTCATTTCCCAATGCGCGAGGTGCCAGGAGTGTCCAGGACCCAGGCCCACAGCATCGTCGGGAGAGTTTAGAACCATCAGATCTAGAGGGATGTGTGGCGCCAACTCAAGCCATCTCAGCGTTTTTCTCATTGTGATTTTAAGAAGCAAGGATCAACCCCTTATTATTCACGAACGCTGAAAGTGCCTTTGAGGATAAATGCAGGGTCACCGCCCATCGTCACATGGGAAAATAGAAAGAGCTGTGCAAAAGGGGCCAGGGATGTCGATTCCAGTCGCCGAAAGGTTCATTGCGTTCTCTGGGTGCCATTTGATCCGAACTCAAGCCTGGTTTTTGCTTGAAGTAAATGAAGGTAAGAAAGAGTGGTTGAAACCTCTCTTCATGCATTAAGTGAAAGATATGGAGAGCCTGGCTAGCGTTCTACTCGAGAGGGTCCCGTGTACCATTTTTTCCAAAGAGGCCATGTCCAGTCCTCGATTAGAAAAAGGAGGTATGCACATGCTAACTTGGCTCTTAATGGCTCAACTACTCCCCTTACAGGAGCCATGCACAGTTAAGATGGTGTATGACGAAGGATATCTGTCTGAATTTGACTGAAAGGACACCAAGACTTGGGTGACTAAGCACGCTGCTGTTAGGAAAATTTTCTGAGTATATAGACTCAGTCTTTGTATTTTGTAAGGTATCGATGGTTGAGCGAGGCTCCTGGTGGTAAAACTTTAATGAAGCACTGTTATTCTGGTTATGCATGGACTCTTGAGACTTATTGTCTTATGAATGTCAGTTTCTTTCTCGTCTTTGTTTACACTTTGTTGGAACGACTTGAAATTGGAGAATCCAGTCGAGTTGTAATTGTTATAGGATGATGTATATTTGATCACTGTAACAGTTGCATTGTTTCTAATCTTTCCCTGTGATTTTCTTAGCATTGAATGACTTGGAATTGGAGAATCCAGTCAAGTCCCCCCTTTTAGTTCCTCGAAGCTCTAAACTAGAGGATCTTGCATTCTGATTTTTTCTTCTACTAATTACTGAAAGGCCTGTTGCCTGAGGTAGTTTGTTCACTCCTCTCACCAAAACTTCAACCTGCTCATTTTCAAATCAACCCACTGAGTAATGTTAGATCAAGACCTCCTTTTCTCCTCGCATTCCAGACCCAGTCCCTGAGTTATAGTGATATCTTCTCGAGTCTCTGCCCATTTGATCACCCATTAAAACTACCGTGACATAAAAACTGATGGGCGTTGGGCTCTTCTCCTGTTGCAATCCAGGAGTGACTTCTGACACCAATAGATGGTGCTTATAAGTGTGAATTGATTCTTAGGGATGGATTTCTTACTAAGATCGGGTAAAATAATTTTCGACCAATGTGTTGCAAATGACGTCGACCGATATGTACTTTGTTCATGTTTATCCCCCATTCTTTTTTTTTCTGCTTCCTTTTTCTATTTTCTTTTCCAAGGTTTCCTTGGCTTTTCTTACTTTGGCCTTATTCATGTCTTTTGCTGCCATCATCTCTTGAAATTGAGGTCCAATGCTCAACTTCAGAATATTTCTAGTGATATCCTGGTCATGTCAAGTGTGCTTTTATTTTATTTGGGTCTTTGCGGCTAACTTATTGGTGAAGGAAGACATTTTTTCTATTATCAATGGGTCATTGAAGTCCAGTGTGGTATCTGACTTAAATGTTTCTTGCTAGATGATATTTATATCTTCCGGATATGCCTCGAAGTTAACGACTTGTTTACCTGTGACTACTTTATCTTGTCGTTTCCTCTTAGTTGGAGTTTGTTTTGCTAGGGAATTTGCTTCCATATCCAGATTTGGAACAAATGGTATTGTATATAAAGTCGTTTATATTTCTTCCTCGTGTTCTCCATTGGTCAAGGTTGTTAATATGGTTGAATTATCTCTCAATACCTCTGGTGGGATTGGTTCTTTAAATCCAATTTTTATATCGATCTCCTAAAATATTTGGAGCTTCATCAGTTGGTACTCTAGTTATTCTAGAGCGCCCCNATCCACACCAGAGCTTGGTGTAGTCGATGATTAATTGAATATGGACACTTGATGGTAAGGCCCATTGAAATCTTTTCTCTACTCTCCACTTGTGGGAGACATTCTTTAAATTATTTACCCAACACTTGGCTCATGGCGATCCATATTAGGAATGATGGAAACTTGATGGCTCGACCATTTTCTTGAAAATCCTTGCAATTTCTTTTAATCAGTGAAACTAAGTTCTCTACCTAATCAAATTGTGGCCCCGACTTAAGGATTTTTGGTCAATTAGTTCCAAAATGGTAAGATTCATGTTTGAAGCTCAACTAGTAGTTGTAAATCATAGCAATATTATTATGCATGTCCATTTCGTGTGGAGGTCATTTTTAATTAGTAGGCATTTTGAATTTTTTTGCTAAGGTTCCTCCTATGAGAGCTTATATCCATTCATTGGATTTTAGGGTTTTGAGGATAGGCATACCCCCATGTGGTATTCTAGTGATATTGTGTATCAAACCTCATGTGATTCCAACTGGGAAATTTAGCCAGAGATGCCCATTGTGGTACCGACTTACTATAAAATTTTCTACTTCTTCCTTCCATACATTGACCTCTGCAATTTGAGGCACGCCTAGAAATGTCGTATTCCTTCCTATTCGAGGAAATATTTTTCCTCATTCCATGTGTTGGCTTCCATTCCTGGCGCAGTGAAATTCTGTCAGTGCCAAGACCCGTCAATTTCTTCAATCCGTGCCCCGTGAATGTTCTACATTCTTGCTTCTAGTTCAGATATCATTGGACTCTAAAAGGGGATGTAGTTTGATTGTATCTATTTGATATCAGAAATATTGATCAATTATAAAAATACACATGTCATGCTCTTGAATCGCTTGCCGACACGATGTTTTAAAATACCATGTGAAGAATCTACACATCTGATGCTTTATTTTTGGTTCACATGTTGTATATGGTAATCAAAGAATAATCTGGTACTCTTCTACATATTTTTTGTTAGACATTGTTTACATAAAATCCCATAGATTAGGCCAAATGCAGTCATCGAAGGGGGTTTCCCCACCTACTACCAGGATGTTGTGTCATATGTGTAACATATCGCTCCACTAAGCATACTTTTATTGACTTATTCTTTGAGGACACTTATTTATGTGATGATGATGATGTGTTGTGACTTATTATTATTTTGATGTGTATACATTGACAGATGTTATTAACGAAATTTCATGAGTGCGTAGGACACATGACAAGTTATGGATGTTGATGGAATGAATGGGATTTCTTGGACTCCGGATTGAGTCAGGGAGTGGATTGTATTTATTTGAGTATTTCATTTTACACACATGTGATGTATGATGGATTTAGTATGATTTCTATATATGGATTATTGACATTGTTTTTGTCAGTGGATGCCAGATTGAAGATGCTTTCTAATATGACTCACATAAGGAGTAAAGGGGTCATGCATAGAAACCATACATTGAGGGAGAGGTGTGGCATTGTCCCTGTCATATCCTACTAGAACTCCCGTCGTGGCTAGAATTTTAGGTTAACGATTAACTAGTTTGGATGGTCCACGATGTTGTGAGGGAAGACTGAGACAGTCGCTCACAAATATTTTTGAGGGGCGCACAATAAGGAGGAGTCCTTATTCCTTATAATCACTTAGTCTCTCACAAGGTCGACCAAATGGAGTTCTGACTCCAAGGGAGCCTGACAAACTTCCAAAACAAGTCAACCATGAGTGATACCCTTGGAGAACGAAGGTGCATCTTGAAGGGAACGTCATGTAATTAAAGTGTGAGTCAATAAATATAGGTGGACTAGGAAGCATGGAAATATTTAGACCTTGTTGGATTAACTAATAAATTAAACAATAGATTTTAATTGAAAAGCCTAACAAGAGTATAAGCCTAAGTTTAAGTCTAAAATTAAATAAAGAACTAAATGAATTGTGACATGAGTTAAATATTTGAGATAAATCAAATTTTAGGGAAAGGTAAGTCAAAACCTAAAGATTTGATAAAATGCACATGTGTGCATGAAGTTAATACAAATGGATTTTAATTAAAAATAAATAATAACTTAAGAGAATGTGTGTTTGTAGAATAGAATATCGATGTCCACCACTAGTCTAACTAGAAGAAGACTCCTAATCCAATTCTAACTAGGATCTAGTTAGGAGACACCCATTAATTAAGGGATTGGGGAACTAAGAGACAACTAAGAAGAAAAATAGAAACACATTGGGGAATATGAGGGAAAATGGATTTTAAATAAAAATAAAAAGAGAAATTACTTGTGCAACCTAGGGAGAGTGTGACACCTATAGTGGGTGAATAATCATGTAATTAAATTATTAAAAATTAATGATTGTGCATGAGGACAGGTGTCAGTGAGGAAGAGTTCTATAAAACAAATGATGTATAAGGGAGAAGGGATTGGACCTTTGGGGGAACATTGTTATGCTGCTGAATTTTTTATTGACTATGTTTTACTTGTGACAGTTGGGACTCCAGGCTCGTGAAAGAGTGGAAGCTCTTCCCTGTGAGGAAAGCTTGGAAGCTATTGTGTTCCTTTTTTTGTGCTTGGCCCCTTTGTGGCTTGGGGGGATAAGGGGGAAGAAGAGTACCCATAGCATTGGCTGGGAGATACCAGTGAAGTCTCTGTAATTAGTAAGCGTAGGAAAGGAATGAGTGCAAGACTTGAAGGGCGTCTTCATTACGCAACTTCCATTGGTCCTCGTATTTTTGTACTCTGAATTTATTTATATTACAATTGTATTAGTATAATATATTGATGGAGTCACTGTAGATTAATTGGAAGGTTGAATGCCAAGTTTTTTGTTTGCTTCCAAAAGAATAATATTTACATGTTATATTTTAAATCTTCGTTGTAAATTTTGGATGTTTCCAAACTCTAATTGAGCGGTCTAATCCTCCTTGTACAATGTGAATTTGCATTGTGTATAGCCTATGGTTAAAATATGTATTTTCATCCATAATTGAAGTATGTTAATCATGGTTTTTGTTGAGATTATATTAGGAATTTAACAATGCATTGTTCGTTGGTAAACCAAGGAATTAGTTCTAAATTTTATCATGAGTTTCTTGTTGAAATTCATTTTAAATCCAAACCAATTCTTATGATGGATTCTCTGTCAAAATGAATACTATATCTGAAGTTGTATCTTATGTTTAAGTTTTTGATAATTCATCTCTGTAGAATGGTGGACCCCAGTTGAAAATTTTTAATTTGGATTTATCATGTATTCCTTGTTGATTGTTGAAAAATCTAAGATCGTTAGTAGCATGGAGTCTTTATTTATTGTATATTCTAAACCCAAAATTTTTAGGATCATGGGGGGGGGCTGGTTCATTGTGTTTTTCCTATTCTTTTCAAAATTTTGGAATGTTTTAATCTTCATATTTATCCCTTCCCTTGACAAAGTTATGCATGTGACCATGGGCTAGAACCTAGCACTGGCCAAAAGGGAACTATTCGGAGCTCCGGGACTACGGTGCTTCAGAGGTTTTACAACTTCAACACTTTGTTTCACCTGGAGTGTTTACGATTTGAATTTGGTCGTAAAGCAAAGTCAACCAAAATTTCTAGGTTAACCCTACCCTTCCACCTTCCTTCACTAACCATTAAGAACTTAATCGAATGACTGGCGGAGATTCTCCTCAAGTGAGAACGAATGGCGGAGTTTCCCACCTTTTTAAAAAATGACTTAGTTTTGCTGAAGTATCGAATCCCAAACAAATGGTTCTCACACGTATCTCTGATCTACATCTATAAGAAACTACGGGGCTTCGGGCTTTAGAAATGTTTTGTACTTCAATTCACGTTACCTCTGAACTAGAGAAGGCCAAACCCATGAATTTAACAATCATTGATTAACCGTAAAAAACGACTAGGTTTAAATCCAAAATCCGGGAGTTTAGGAATTTTCTCACCAAAAAAAAATTCACTCACCACCTACCGATTGGTTGAATTCCAAATAATCGGAATATATGAACAAATGTACCTAGCATCGATGGTAAGGATTTACTTTGAATTTCGGGAATCTGGGAGTTCCTTAACCTTTAATTTCATGACTCTAATTCTGTCGGAGTGTCGAATTGCTGAACCTTCAAATAACCAAGGCTTTTAGATCAAACAGTCATGATCAATCACCAAATCTACGACTTCCCTTCACTCTAGGACTTCAGAGCTTAGGGGTTTTCTTAACTCTCTACAGTTACGAACCCAACTCATCGAATAACTGAATTATTTAGGATCCAACAAATAGTAATTACTCATCAATCTATGATGTAGTTTCACTTCGCGACTTCGGGCTTCGGGGATATCTTAATTTAAATAGCTCATATATGTCGAAGTGACGAAGCTCGAAGGTATTCGATTTTTAATGAGTATGCAACTTAGGTTGATAGGATGGTTTTGGGAATCTTTAATCCTCACTATCATATTTTGTCTACTGTTTCCTTCAAAAGGTTTTCAAACTCTTGATTTCCCCTCTTGAACCCTGTGCATGTTGTTTCTCCTGAGATTTTCCTTTTGAAATGAACTCCAACGCTTAATAGTGTATCCCTCTTGAGATCTGAATTCTAATTTTTGAGTGTGTGCTTGCGCCTCCTTTGTGAAGGCTCGCACTGTCTCTCCTAAGCTTCATTCTTCTGAAAACCAAAGACCTTTTTCCAACTTGAGAGGGTCTATATGCACACTAAGTGTTTTTTATTGTGAACTTGGGCTTTCAAGGAGATTGTCTACGCACTTCTGGAGTTGTCTTTGGAAGTGTGACACTGTGACACCCAAAAGAGAAACTTCAGGTTTCTTACAGAACTTATTAACTCATTCTCAGAATAGACCTTCACTTGTTGCAGAATTTATTCATCACTTTAATAGTTACTTTACAAAGTATAGAGTAATCTTATCATTTCCACTATGTGTTGATATTTCTCTCTCCTCTTCTTTTCTCAATCATATATATATATATATATATATATATATATATATATATATCGATTATGCTAACTCATAATGTTTGAGTACTTGATTTGTGCATTGGAGGGTTGTTCATTTTAATTTAAGACTCGTGCTTGTATTTCCCTGGGAAAAGAGAGATATATGTTTAATGGTGACTTGTATTTAATTGATGAATTTCATAAGGAAATGGCATATTATCTAGATGATGGTTAGTTATAGTCTTCATAACTTTTAAGGGAAGGAAAACTTGAATGGTATTTGGGAATTTAATGATTAAATTGTGTTATGATTTAGCACTTTATTGATATTAATTATGAGTCCAGATTTTTAGTTGGGATAAGGGAATTAGATGCTTCCTTGTTCCTCAGAAAAGTTGCCAGTATTGAGACCTTAAGTGGTCAAAATCAATTGGATGAATCCTATACTCGAGCATTGATTATGTGTCTTGGAGGTCCTAACCTTGCAGGTAGATTGGATGGGTAGATATTCTTGATCGCCTTGTATGATGATTTATTTTGTTAGTGGCAATGATGTTGTGTAATGGAACTTGTTGTGATTGATATTGAATAATCACGATGTTGTACTCTTGTTGTAGGTGATGTTATGTGATTTTCTATATCCCTAATACATTGAATTTTTATCTAAATCTAATTGTGTAATGAGATGAGTGAAATAGAATGTGTATTGTTGAAGTATGCTAATGTCGTGTTTCACTTGTTCCATTAATGTTTAAAAAATATATATTTCATAGTGTTTCTCAATTACTTATATGATGTGAAAAAGGGGTTGTTACATATGGTATCAGAGTGAGGTTCAACCCTGTGACATTGGACCATTACACCATCCACTATCTTAAACTAAATGATTGAATTAGATCATTAATAAAAAATCTAAAATTGTTCTTGTGGGTAATCATGGTTAGAGGACGTAGGGGAAGTAGATGACGTGGTGATGGAAGAAGAGGTGTGACACCTTCAATGTTACCCATGTCAAAAGGGTCTAACACCCAAGGGGATTAACAAAATGTTGAGCAAGAACAGGTTGTTGTGGGAGATGTGGTAAGTTTGATGAGATCCTTCTAGAGGATGTCTGAGGCATTGATGAACTGCTTGGATTGAGATGATGGTAGAGAATATGTACCCAATGAGGGTTCACAACAAACTCTATATGGTAGTGGTATTATACAAAGAGAACTCGAGAAGTTGAAGTTTCCCAAGTTCATGGGTGCCACGGACGACTTAGCCGTGGAGGCATGGTTGGAGAATATGGTGATGTGCTTTGTACTTCGTGATTACACCTCCAAAATGAAAGTCTGCATGGTGGTATTTCAGTTTAAGGGGAGTGCTATTATATGGTAGAAGATGCTCCTACCTCAACTAAACATGGTCATCAAAGACGTGTCATGGGAACTATTCGTGGAACGGTTCTGGGAGAGGTACTTGTTTGAGGAATTCATTAAGCGTCAAATTAATGAGTTCAATGCCTTAAGATAGGGTAGTCGTAATGTGCCATAGTACAATTCCAGCTTCATGAAGCTACTTAGGTATGCTCCACATTTGAACACGAAGAAGTTAAAGGTTAAAAAGTTTTTGTTTGTCTTTAACTTCAACATTCGTGAAAAGGTACGGATATTAATGCCTAAGTCATTGCATGATGTTGTTCTGAAGGCCCTCATAGCTGAGGAAGAGTTGAACAATGAGGGTTAGGGTAGGACTCCTTCTAGACAGGCTTCAGGGCATTGAGATATGCCCAAAGGACCTATGTTCATGACACCATGATGACATAATCCTCAGCAAATGACTCCTTATAGAGGACCATAGCAACAACAATGTCAACCGCAGCAACAACAATAATTTAGGCATGTTCAGCAGAGCATACCAGGATCATAGACTGTTAGGCCAACAACTTCTACTTATGGGACCAGGACCACTAGACCAAAAAATGGATGTTGGACATGTGGTGAGCCACATTACCAATGATATTGTCTAATTGAGAAGGCCAGAGCGGCCATATCTTCAGGATCCACTACAGTGGGATATTTGGGCAAGGTCCATGGGATACATGCAGTGGTGAACAACTGCCAGGCTGAGCTCCAGTCCATCGTGCTAGAGACATCAGGTACTATCGTAGACCAAAATTTTAGTATATTGATAGATCCAGGTGCTACATAGATCTTCATCTCTACTGCAACATTGAAGAGAATTAAGGTAAAGGAAGTCGAGAAGGATGAATTCAAATACACAGAAATGACATCAGGTGCCAAAAAGAAGGTTGGAAGAAAGGTTACAGACTATAGCATTAACTTGGGATAATTTCTAATGAAGGTGGATATTTATTTCACGATCTTAGGATCTTATGACATAGTGAGTGGTATGGATTGGTTGGAGTCTTATGATGTGATACTTAAATGTAATACGAAACAGTTAAGTTTGATGGATGATTTGGGACAAAGTAGAGTGATTGTAGAAAAAAACCAGGGAGTGTCTTTGAGTTTTATTTCTTCCCTACAATTGTAAAAGAATGCGCAAGGTATGCAAGTTATATGCAATCTTAGCACTAACTGAAAATGACGAAGCGGAAGGACTAGAAAACTTTCCTGTAGTGCAAGAGTTTGCAGATGTGTTTCTAGAAGAGTTACTAGGTTTACTGCCCAAAAGAAAGATAAAGCTTACGATAGACTTGAAACATGGAACTGAACCTAATGCAAGAATTCCTTACCGGATGTCAACCCATGAATTGCATGAGTTGAAAATGCAATTGAAGGAATTGTTGGACTTGGGACTTATACATCCAAGTGTGTCACCCTGGGGTGCATCAATTATCTTCGTGAGAAAGAAGGATGGATCATGGCGACTTTGTATTAACTATCACCAATTGAACAAAGCAACGATCAAGAACCAATATCCGCTGCCAAGAATAGATGATTTGTTTGATTCAATGAAAGGGGAAACAGTGTTTTCAAAGATTGAATTGAGATCAGGATATCACCAGTTACATATTAAAGAAGAATATATCCCTAAGACTTCTTTTAAGATGAGATTTATACACTATGAGTTTACAGTTTTACCATTTGGATTGATGAATGCCCCATGGGTATTCATGAGTTTAATGAATGGGGTGTTCTGTGAATACTTGGACAAGTTTTTTCAAGTATTTATTGATGGTGTATTCATTTATTCTTGGACAAAATAAGAACATGATGAACATTCAAGATTGGTCCTATAGTGTCTATGTGAAAACAAATTGTAGCAGAAATTATCGAAATGTTCCTTTTCGCAATCAAAGATCCATTACTTGGGACATATCATATCTGGTGAAGGTATCGTTGTGGATCCAACGAAAGTGGAAGATATTATGGAATGACCAACATTGAAAAATGTACAAGAAGTACACAGTTTTATGGGGTTTGAAGGATATGACTGATGATTCATTGAAGGTTTTTCGAAGATAGAAAATCCGATCATGAAATTATTGAAGAAGAACAAGAAGTTCGTATGGACTGAGAAATGCACGAAGTCATTTCAAAATATCGATTTGTTGATAACAATGTCGATACTAAAAGTCCCCGACATGGACAAGGAATTCTTGGTATGCACAGATGCATCCAAGGAAGGTTTAGGCGGAGTTTTGATGTAAGATGGTCAAGTGATCGCTTACATCTTGAGGAAATTGAGAAAGCATGAAGAGAACTACGCAACACATGACCTGGAATTATTAGAAATTGTATATGCCTTGAGAGTTTCGAGACATTATCTTATTGGATGAAAATTCAAATTAAAGACATATCACTGTGGATTGCAGCATATTTTTACACAGAGTGACTTGAAGACACAACAAAGGAATTGGTCAGAATTACTTAGCGTATACTATTTTGAAATTAGTTACATTAAAGAAACTATGAACCAAGTGGAAGATGCATTGACTAGGAGACCACACATATTTTCGGTATTACCTCTTAAGACGAATATTTGAGAAAATATTCTAACTGTACAAATCGATGATGACTGGTATAAAGAAGTTAAGAATAATATTGGACAATATAACATGATGGTACCGAAGTATAAAGGCTATTCACTAGACAACGATGAATTGCTGAGATTTAACGAAAGAATTTACATACCGCCTAACGAAGAAATAAGAAGTTCGATCTTAAGTGAAGTGCATCGAGTAGTATAAATGGCTCATCCTAGAGTCACGAAGATGAAGGCAGATCTTAATCCTTTATTCTTCTCGAAGGGAATGAAAACATACATAGTTAGTTACATGGATATATGTCTAGAATGTTAGCATGTGAAGGTTGGATGTAGACATCCAACAAGATTTTTACAGCCACATGCTATTCTTGAATCGAAATGGGAATTCATTTCGATGGAATTTATTGTTGGATTTCCATTGATGGCAAGGAGACACGACTCGATTTTTGTGGTATTTGACACTTTGATGAAGAGTGCACACTTTACTATGGTATGTATGATGTATTAGGTGCCATATGTAACCAAAGTTGTTTTTAACTAGATTGTGAAATTGCATGGAGTACCTAGAAGAATTATATATGATTGAGGATTGGTGTTTACAGGACAGTTTTGGACCAGTTTCCAAGAGGCTTTGGGAACAAAAATAAAATTTAGCACAGCTTATCACCCTGAGATAGATGGGAAAATAGAAAGAACAAATCATATTCTGGAGGATATGTTGTGTATGTACATAATGGACCAACAAAAACATTGGGAAAAATTCTTTCCACTAGTGGAGTTTTCTTACAACAACAACTATCAGAGCACGATTAAGATGACCCTGTTTGATTTTATTTATGGGTGAATGTGTCAAACACCATTGAGTTAGGATCGAATTGAGGACAGGGTTATAGTAGGACCAAAACTGATTCAAGAAATGGAAGAAAATATGAAATTGATAAAACAAAGGATTAAGGAAGCGCAAGATTGGCATAAGATTTATGTTGATGTGCATCGCCTAGACTACAATTATGAAGTTTGAGATAGAGTCTTCTTGTAGGTAAAACCGCCGAAGATTTCAATCAAGTTTGAAAAGGGTGCTAAACTCTCTCCTAGGTTTTTCGTACCCTTCAAAGTTGTGGAAAATGAAGGGCATGTGGATTATCGACTAGCCTTGCCTAATTCTTTTAGGCATATGCACGATGTATTTCATGTATTTGTTTTGAGACATTATATTAGTGATCCTTCACATGTCATTGACATGATTTATTTGTAGGTGTCATATGAGGGTGCTATCATGGTGGATCCAATCCGCTTTCGGGACCATCACATTAGACAACTATGACGTCGAATAGTCAATCAGGTCAAGGTCCTGTGGGAAAACTATAGTCCACACTCGGCTACCTGGGAGGATGCATACGGGATGCGTCAACATTTTCTTTACTTGTTTGATAGAATAGACATATAGCTCTATGTCAAATACATTTATTTACATGTTTTTATATACTGTACAAATTTCGGGATGAAGTTTAAAACAAGCGGGAGTGTATGTAACATCCTACTCTACTGATCATACTTTTATTGACTTATACAAGTGATCTAGTTATGGTTTATTATCATTTTGTTTCACTTATGGGTTATATATATGATGATGATGACGATGATGTGTTGTGACTTATATATATATATATATATATATATATATATTGACAGATGTTATTAACAAACTTTTGTGAGTGCGCGGGATACATGACAGGTTATGGATGTTTATGGCATCAATGGGCTTCCTTGGACTCTTGATTGAGTCAGGAAGTGGATTGTATTTATTTGAAAATTTCATTTTACGCACATGTGATGTATGATGGATTTAATATGATTTATGTATATGTATTATTGACAATGTGTTTTTCATTGGATGCAATCTTGACAATGCTTTCTAATTCAATTCACATAAGGAGTAAAGGGGTCATGCACATAAACTAGACATTGAGGGAGAGGTGTGGTAGAATCCCTGTCACTACTTACTAGCACTCTAGTTGTGGCCAAAACTGTAGGTTAACGATTACCTAGTTTGGGTGGTCCACGATGTCGTGAGGGCAAACTGAGACAATCACTTACAAATATTTCTAAGGGGCGTGCAATAAGGTAGAGTCCTTATTCCTTAGAAGCCCTTAGTCTCTCACAAGGTCTATGTTATCGGACTAATCGGTAAGTGTGGACACTAACAGATCTCCCTAGATCCACTTGGATCTAGAACAAAACAGGACAGGACATGACTCTTTCCCTAAGTTATGACCATTGAATTAGCTAGTAAGGAGGAACAAGTAACATAACTTTGTATCACTTCCTAGGGTCTCTTTTGCTCTCGCTTCGCTCCGGTGCTCTTGTGAGTTCAAGACCAAGACAATACAAACCAACCAAAGTGAAGATATCAAAATGTATTCAATCGTCAACTTATGTATATGATCAAGGAGTTACACAATAAAGTAAAAATGACTTTATGGGAAAATGACATGTCCCTGCATCATATTAATCGAAAGTAGAAGATACAACCTAATTGCCTTGATGTCGCAAGATTCCTTTCAGTGACTCTTGGTTCCAACACACACACTTGCTTGATCCTTGCATGAAGAAGATCCAATTCCTCTTGATAGACTTACTAGAGTCTCCAAGCTTTTTCTCAAGCTGGGTTCTTCACACAATTCCTTCACCAATTCTTCAATTAATCTTGCTTAACCTTTTCCATGAGAATCCTTTCAATATATAGGAGAGTATGATATGGTTACATGGATGAGAATGATCCCACCAAATCAGGGAAGCCAATAAAATGATAACCATTCGAATGCCAACCCATTTTCTAGAATATTCCCTTCTAGAACCATCGCGACTTAATCTTTTTTCCAAGCTTGAGAACAAGTTCGCACCCTAGGTATAGAGCACAGTGCAAGAAGTTCACACCCTAGCTAAAGGTGGCCTGCGAGAATGGGTCATTCTCGCACCCTAGGCTATAAGMAGCCTGCAAACTCTCTTTGAAAATGTGTTTTCTGGAAGGAGATAAATGTCACTTTTCTCARGMGAAAGTTCTTGTTGGGAGCCTGAGTACACCATTGTTAATACACCATCTAGATGACCAAAATCATGGGTAATAGAATGCCCCCCAAAGTATGAGGCCGAAATCAGTGACAGCTGAAATACTTTGTAAACTGCATGTGTGTGTCGGAAACTAGGAGCACACCTAATCGAAAACCTACAAACAACCAAGCATCTGCAGAATACCATACTAGTTCCGAGGAAGGAATTCCCATACTCAGATCTCAGACAGATGAAACTGTAAACATAGGTCATGGCCACCAATCATACACTCTGGATCCATGCCGTCAAAATATCGCATAGCCACCAGGAATACAYTGTGGATCTATGCAAGAAAATTCAAATTGAGACGACATAGCCACGAGACATACAAAGTGGATCTATGTGTCAGCAAATTATACCTAACCCATCGCAACTTGGATCAAAGAGATGAGATCCAAGGTCTTCAATCCCATCACCCAAAAGTACGAATCTAACCATGTGATTACATGTGTTGAAGTCAAACATGGTAGAAACCACTTGATTACCGGTCATTGATGAAACCGTTAACAAGTGCGAGGGAAATCACCATTAATGTCAATGACTCCCAAGGTACACTAGTACAATCCACCGAATGTGAATAAATGAGTTGAGGTTGAACATCCGATGGAATCTCCCGATCAGGAGTCAATGATTAAAACCCACTGTCGAAAGCAAGGAAACCTGCCATTGAGGCATGCAAGTTCCAAGGTACCAAAGAATTTCTAAGTCTTGTTTCTAGATAATGAGCTGGAGTTGACGGAACAAAACTAGTCACAGGAGGGCCTTGATGTATCCCCCATCAATGACACAAAATGAGTAACAGATTTTGAAGGTGAAATAGAGTATAATGTAAGTTGGACTGGACACAGGGAAGGATGACATGGAGAGAATGGACAAATGCAGATGGCCGACTCAATAGAGGTTTCAGATGGACTTCTCTTGAACATATGAATGACACAACCAATGATTTGGCAACATTGAATCAGAGATGATGCAGGGTATGACCTTGTAGCAAATCGAATGAGAGACAAATGGATTTCCCAAACCGGCTTCAAATAATGAATAGGGGGGTGTCATGTTCAAGAGAGACACTTACTACCAATAATATGAATACGAAAACACATCCCTTTCCCAAATTTTTCCCCACCATTTCTGGCGAGTACCTCTTTATTTTTACGCAAGCTTGAGGAGGATAACATATGCTTGTTGATGTAAGCTCATCCTTCGGATGAGTCCTTCGGTGTATGTTTAATGAACCCTAGGAAGGAGTGTTTCGGTCCCATTACAGGTCTGTCGATGTTTTTTAACGAGTCCAAAGATAGAAAAACTTGAAGGTTTTTCATGATTATAGAGTCTGGAAAAACACTTAAAAGAGAACTCTCTTAGTTCTTTTTTCGTAAAATAGTCTGATGAGACCGAAAAAGAGATAAATTATTGCCCAACAAAAGCTTTCTTCAAATACTTTAACAAGCGTGAAAAGAGAAAGGTCGCTCAGCAATCTTTTCATGTTTAGAGAGTCTAAAAAGAGCTTAAATGACCCGTCAGGATTTTTCGAATGACTTATGGTTGAGTTTTTATTTGCATGCATTAATTGACCATTAAGAAAATTAGCGAAAGAGCGAGAAAAGAAAATAAATTATACAACCATTAACATAATTGCATATCTGAAATGCAATGAAAAACAACAAACCATAATGCACAGGTTGATAACGGAGTTCGACACAACTTTGCCTACGTCTCCGAGCCTTTTCTTTGTGAGGGAGGCTTCTTTATTTCTGTTCGAAATATTAATGGTACATAATTACAATGCTGAATGGCTTCCAAAATGATCTGGTCATGTTCGTCCAGATCTCTAGAATCTTGCACAACTTACGGCACCTGAAACGGATGTCCCGAGCTCTCAGAAATCGTTCGACAGCATCTCCTCCTCAACAGCTTCCCTGCCTCAAACTGGGTTTGACTTGGCTTGCCTCAGCATCTCTGCTCTGAATTGCTCTCCAAAATTTGTCCCTTTGGCCTCAAAATGGCCTTGGTTAAATAGTGGGGGAGTTATTTTTCCATCTCAAACTTCCTCCACGAATTTAGGCTCTAAAAATGCCCAATAACCCTTAAAAATGGATTAATTACATTAAAAATTCAAAAAGTGGTTAAAAACCCACTTTTATAACTATATAATAGTTAAAAAACCCATTTTTAAAACTAATTCGGGCTTAATCCCCTTTTACCCGGGAGCGCACACTTAAAAGAAGGTCACATGGCTACCATGTGGCCACGCGCTAGCCCTTGGGCTATGCGCGGGCCACCCCAAAGGCGCTAGCACAGGGTTATATGGGCGTTTACAACGAAACCGCGGGCTTACATGTAACCGCGCCCCAACAGTTATAACCAAATCCTGGTCATATGCATACATATAGGACCCACAGGCTATACAAACCCCGCGCCCAACATTACAATGGTTAAAAGTTATAACCGCGCATATAACGGTCAAGTTTTTTTTACCCCCGCAGTCACATAACAATACATATAATCGGGTCAAATGTTATAACCTGCGCCGAATTCCCGCACGCCCTGTTTCAACATGGTGGTCATATACCAATAAATATACCCAGGGGTCGGGGCTAAGCCCCGACCCCACCCCCCGCCATTTAACACAACATACAAATTTAAATAAATTTAAATTCACACATATAACAAGCAACATCCAATGGTGTAACGGTCGGGCGGACGGTGTTAAGGCGTAGCGCAGAGGGGAGGTCACCGGTTCAATTCCGGTCCGAGCCATAACAAATTTTACACATTGAAACCTTTAAACCAATTATGGGGTGCCATGTGGCAGCCCTTGATTGGGCCACGTGGCACCTTTCCAACCAATCGCTGAATGCCACGTGTCGGTCTTTGATTCGTCCACATCTGTCGCCATGTCAACTGCCACGTCGGAAGCCGTACGCTCTGTCATCATGCCACGTCATCCTGCTGACATCATCCATGCCACATGTCACCCTTCCAGTGGTGACACGTGTCACTTTAGGATTGGTCCAAGTGCGCGCCAAAAATGCCAAATCAGCCTGACACATGTCACTGCCTGAGGCTGCCACATGTCCTGTACGGACCTGCCACGTGTCCTGTACGGACCTGCCATGTGTCGTCCCCTGGTGCTACCATGTCACCTATA
>JZKD02S1626001.1:116622-148512 GCA_000966675.3 Picea glauca
ACATGGCTACCATGTGGCCACGCGCTAGCCCTTGGGCTATGCGCGGGCCACCCCAAAGGCGCTAGCACAGGGTTATATGGGCGTTTACAACGAAACCGCGGGCTTACATGTAACCACGCCCCAACAGTTATAACCAACTCCCGGTCGTATGCATACACATAGGACCCATAGGCTATACAAACCCCGCACCCAACATTACAATGGTTAAATGTTATAACCGCGCATATAACGGTCAAGTATTTTTTACCCCCGCGGTCACATAACAATACATATAATCGGGTCAAATGTTATAACCCGCGCCGAATTCCCACGTGCCCCGTTTCAACATGGTGGTCATATACCAATACATATACCTGGGGGTTAGGGCTAAGCCCCGGCCCCACCCCCCACCATTTAACACAACATACAAATTTAAATAAATTTAAATTCACACATATAACAAGCAACATCCAATGGTGTAACGGTTAGGCGGACGGTGTTAAGGCGTAGCGCAGAGGGGAGGTCACCGGTTCAATTCAGGTTCGAGCCATAACAAATTTTACACATTGAAACCTTTAAACCAATGACGGGGTGCCACGTGGTAGCCCTTGATTGGGCCACGTGGCACCTTTCCAACCAATCGCTGAATGCCACGTGTCGGTGTCTGATTCGTCCACATCTGTCACCATGTCAACTGCCACGTCGGAAGCTGTATGCTCTGTCATCATGCCACGTCATCCTGCTGACGTCATCCATGCCACATGTCACCCTTCCATTGGTGACACGTGTCACTTTAGGATTGGTCCAAGTGCGCACCAAAAATGCCAAATCAGCTTGACACGTGTCACTGCCTGAGGCTGCCACATGTCCTGTACGGATCTGCCACGTGTCATCGTACGAACCTGCCATGTGTCATCCCCTGGTGATGCCATGTCACCTGTACGGACCTGCCACATGTCATCGTACGGACTGACACGTGTCCTGTACAGACAGGTACAGTCAGCATCCAAAATTTTGCATGTTTGGCTTGGTGGATAGAATGCGATATCTTCTCCATACGGACTCCGTTTGACAAAAAAATTATACCACTGGAATCAGGAAGACGAGACGGACACAATGGTGTTGGTTTCATCGGATTCTGAGCACTTTCATTTTTGAGCATTTTTCATGCCCTGACAGGCTTCGGAATCCGATTTCAGATCATTAAAGAGGACTCCAGGGGGGTTCATTTTTCATATAACCTTGTTGAGCCTGAAAAAGTGATAAAAGTGTGCCCAATCACGTTCTCAGGTATTTTCGAGCGTGAGAACGGACAAAGACCAAGCTCAAGGTTTTGTGCAAAAAACCATAAAAAACAACTTAAACATGCGACGAAAAAGAGAGAAATATATGTATCCTTGTGTATGAACGTCAAGTTCGTTACGTCTGCAAAATTCGCACTCATAAGGGTATTAGGAATTAGGTTTAATAAATAAAACAATTATAAAAACCAATAAAAAAATGGTAAAAGTAAATATAAGTGGGTAAAAGTTCTTTTTACCATAGTCATTGTAACTTTGCCAATATTTTAGCCCAAAACCCCTCTTTTGCCCTTGAATTTTGGTGCTCGACTACGGGAGGTACGAGCATCCATTCGACGAACCATCTTCAACAGTGGGGTAAGCTCCTTGTCTTCTATCTTTTCATGGTTCAATTTTTCATTTTTCTTGGTAAAATGCATGTTTTTGAGCTTGTTTTAGGGGTTAAATTTGTGTTCAACCATTCTCGCAGGCCAGCCACACGGGACCTGCAAGAATGCATCATTCTCACAGGTGGCCCCAAAGGCACCTACAAGAACCTCGCATTGTGCCTAAAGGGCACCTGCGAGAACCGCAAAGTAAAAAATTGCCTTAAATTTTGCTCAATGAAAAAGATACCAAGTCTTGAAGAGAGTTGTTGACCTTCTTCTTATGTTTCTTATGCAGGTATTTGGCTATCACCATGATTCTGGAATGGTGTGAAAGAGAGCATGAAGAAGATGATGATATTGTCGAGAATAACCTGGGCACCATTGCCTCTTTGCGATATTGTGGTCTCCTGAAGTTCTTTCGTATCCCAGGTATGAGGGCCCAAGTCAGGCTATTGGAGTACCTTGTGCATATGTGGGACATGGAACAACAAGTTTTCCACGTAGGGGTCCACACATTGTCCTTGGATATCGAAGATGTTTACTTCTTGACAGGACTATCACGGCATGGGTACCCTGCGAGCTTGACTAGTAGCAGAGGTGGTGGGTTGCCTATGAGTGAATACTGTCATTTGCACTGTGTTCCAGAGGTGGAAAGGAGCAAAGGAAAGGTGGCCATTTGGGGGGTGCGAGATTTGACTCTTCGCACTATTTTGTTCACTATTGCTCGTATGGCTGGGAGCGTTGCTCCTCACATGGCTCTCCAGAGCTACTTTCAGTATGCCATAGAGTGTACTGATCCTTAGGTCTTTAACTGGGAAGACACAGTCCTTCGTAGCGTGAAGAGGTAGTTGACTAAATGTAGGCGAGGCAACCTGAAGAAATTTGGGTACGGGTCATTGTTGGTGTCCTTATTTCTTGAGAGGGTCCCCTTGCTAAGGTTGCAAGTTGAGTGGGGTTTACCATCTCCAGAGGATCCGAGAATGCTGAGGTGGTGTAACCTCATGGCCTGACACATAGCTAGACCAATCATCAAATACAATGATTCCTTCTTCAACTAGTTGTGACCACAGATGTTGATGGTCGATGATTATGCCTATGCCGAGTTGGACTTTTGAGGAGATCCGGACTTGGCCCTGCTCGAGGGTGCTCAGTGAGGGGATCTTGGTAAGAAGTACACATTTTTACTTTTTCAATGTTTTTGAGAATTTTATCATATGCAAATGTTTTTATGTTCATCCAAGGTCTAATTACAAAACTTATTTTTTAATGACACAGATGTGGGGCCTTATAGACCACCTGGTACTTCTCCTATTCAGCAACGAGGAGAGGTGGCACAAGTTCCATGATGGGACATTGAAGATTATGAAGCGGTGGAACAAAACCTGGAGGGTTTGACAGAAGACATTCCAGACATGTCTCTCGAAGAAGTTCCGCGACATTATCAACATCATACAGTAGGGGTGTCAGAGTCTGTTGGCCCACTGCTTCATAGGGTTTCCTGGACAGTCATGTGTTACCGTGAACGTCATCCATGACGTCACTTTGTAGAAGCTATGAGCTTCATATTTTGAAAATTTGGTTCTTAGACATAACTTTTTTGTAAAAAACTTTTTAATCGTTATATATACATATGGTTTCTACTGGCTTATCTTGTGTTGATACTTGTGATGTGATTGATTTATAAAAGATCCAAATTTTTGTCTAATACATAGTTAGCTAATGCATCAGTTAATGTATTTAGACATCTAGGAATATGTTGATATTCAATATAATCAAAATAACATTCCAAGAGGCGAATTCGCAAATACACCCGTAATAAAGTAGGACTTCAAATAGCATAGACATTACTTAACTATAGTACTACGAGATGCGAATCGAGTCGCACAACCAAGTGATGGATATCGAGCAAGATAGCATCAATCAACAATTCGATAATGGCGCTATACTTTGCAATATTGTTGGTCGCACGGCCAAGGCACACACCTTGTAAAGTGACAAGTTCGTTTGTAGGGGTGTAAATTGCCCATGCAACAGAAGCAAGGTTCTGAATACTACGGCTAGCGCCATCAGCAAAGCCAATGTGGGGTAGTGAAGACTCCGACATCTGGAAATCAAACACAACATCACATAAGGGCAGAGACTAGATAACGACAAAAGAAAACTACAATAACACATAAGAAGTATGATACAATAAAAATACAGTACTCATGCACAGGTGATCTTATGCATAATACTTCTTCAAGTACAACCCATTTATGGGTTCACTCAAAGAGATACTATCGTAATATACTAACTCGTAAGCTCATTTTTCCAAAACTCGTCTAATGATATAAGGACCTCGCCACATGGATTTGAATTTTCCAGCTACTAGCATATCTCTATCTTGTTCGTAGAGGAGAACCAGATCTCCTTCGGAGAAAATGTGAGGCTTGACATGTTTGTCATATTGGGCCTTAACAGGTTTCTTCTGAGCTTCTATGACTAGGGTAGCATCGCGTCGAGTTTTTTCTAATCACATAAGATACAATAAATGTTCTTCCTCAGCAGAGGTGTTTGGTAGGATTTCAACAACTATTTTTAAAGAGGGTATCTCGCATTCGATCTAGAGAATGGCTTCCAAACCATAGACTAATCGGAAAGGTGTAAACCCAGTAGCGGACTTAACGAATGTCCTACCCACAATGCTGAGAACAACATTGTGTGCCAACTTGTTTTTTGAATCCCTATCATTCATCAGAGCATAGTTATGAGAACTTTGTTAATCGCTTCGACTTGGCCGTTGGCTTGTGGGTAATAGGGCGTTGAGTTTTCATGGAGAAGATCCAACTTTTTAGTGAGTTCGAACATCATGAAGTTTCTAAAGTGGCTACGGTGATCAGTAACAATAGCCCGAGGAACACAAAAATGAGCTATGATGTGATTGAAAATGAATAATGTTGCGGTCTTTCCAGTATTGTCAAATGTCAACATCGCCTCGGCCCATTTCGTAAAATAATCTATAGCTACGATAATGTATCCATGCCCCCCGGCCAAGTGAGGGTGACATGTCATGAAATCGATGCCCCATTTCGCAAAGGGACCAATAGAGACCACAGGGTGAAGAGGAGCGGGATGTGACCGTATCTTATGATTATAGGTCTGGCAAGCGTGGCATTTTTTGATGACGATTATGCAATCATTAAATAAAGAAGGCCAAAAATACCCTACACGTAAGATCTTCTGGGCAGTATCATACCCGGACATATGACCACCATAGGCTCCAGAATGGAAGTCATTTAAGGATTTTTCGGCTTCATCGAATGTGAGGCAGCATCGAAAAACTGAGTCAATCCCCTGACGATAAAGAGTGTCCCTGAGGATAATATATTGGCGGGCTTGGTAGCGTATTTGACGCTGGTCAGTACTAGAAAAATTGGACTGGAAATTCTAGGTTTGGAGATATATGATGATATCGCCATACCAAAGATCATCAGAACTAATGAGGAAAAGGGGTTCATTAGGTAATGAATCGGCTGCTACATTTTCCATTTTAGAGTAGGGAAAATTGCATATCAACTTGGCAAACACTAAGGACTTCTTGGACTTGGCTCGTTCGAATTCCAAGTCAAACTCCTGGAGTATCACGATCCATTTGGAGTATTTTCCCCCTAGCAATTGACGTGTGAGAATGGGTTGCATAGGGTTGCAGTTAGAAATCACCGTAGTCTTGCAAGAGAGGATATAGTGCCGAAAGCGTTGAACGGATGCCAAGGCCAGTTTTTTGACATGTAAATACTTGGTTTCAATAGGTTTTAGACTTTGAATCAAGTAATAGATAACATGTTCGTCATGAGAAACATCCTCTTGGATGAGAACCATAGCAATGGTGTAATCCGAGGCTGCGAGGTAGAGGAAATAATCACAATTGTAATCGGGGGGGTAGAGAAGCGGAGCATGTGTCAGGGACAACTTCAAAGCTTCGAAGGATTTGTTTGCGATGGTATCCCATATGAACTCAAACCCGTTTTTGAGGAGTCATGTAAATCTAGGAGTTATCTCAGCGTAGTTCAGGATGAAACGACAAAGAAAGTTTGCTTTCCCTTGCGAAATTTGTAACTGGTGAAGTGTAGAAGGAGGAGGGAGATTAAGGATCACCTCAACCTTTAAAGGACCTACCCTGATCCCTTGATGTGAAACAATAAATCCTAGAAGTCGGTCGGATTCCACGCAGAAAACACACTTGTGAGAATTCAAGCGTATATGGTAAAACCGATAGCCGATGAAAATGGCTCGGAGGTGGATTGGATGATCGACTCGATGCATGGAATGAGTGGGTAAGTCATCCAGATATGGTTGCACGATGTGTTTGATATCATGTAAGGAATAAGACATAGCACATTGAAAAGTGGAACCAACGTTCTTTAGACTGAAAGGGAGTTTTCAATAGGCGAAAGTGCCCCAAGGACAAATGAAAGCAGTTTTGTGCTGATCCTCAAGAAAAATATTGATTTGATTATATCCAGAGAAACTATCCATCAGGGAGAAGATTTCACTTTTGGCGCAATCGTTGACAATCTGATCAATGAAGGGGGTAGGAAAGTTGTCCTTAGGACAATCTTTGTTGATATCTCTATAATCAACGCATACGCGGATTGTGCCTTGTTTCTTGTCGATCGGGACAAGATTGGAAACCTAGTCAGTGAGGGCCACCGGGTAAATAAAGTTGGCTTTGAGAAGTTTCTTGGATTCAAGCTTGATAGCTTCCACTTTATGTGGGTGAACTGGATGAAGGCATTATCAGACGGGTTTAGCATCTAGGTATGTCTTGATCTCATGTATCACAATGTCGGGGTCAATACCCGACATTTATTCATAGCTCCAAGCGAAGACGTCACAAAACTCTTTGAAAAGTGACTTGTAGGTGATGATTTCATCAGGGGAACATGAAGCTCCGATATGCACATTTTCGACAATTCCAGGTTTGATAGATATGTCAAGGGGAATAGTGGGTGATATATTGCTTAAGTTCCCTTTAGAAAACACATCGTGTGTGGACTCGGGAATGGTTGAAATGACGACAATGGTTGATGGGGTCGATATCCGTTGGTAGTTCTCAATGGTATGTTGCTCTAGGAAGAGGATGGAACGGTGATGTCCATCGTCCCAAGGGGTGTCTTCCATGAAAGACATGATCATCTTGTCTATGGAAAAAATGACATGAAAAGGATCTGGAGATAACTCACCAAGAGAGGGGGTAGAAGGGGTTGTCGACTAAATGGCCTGATAGGCAGTTTTGACCAGACTCAAAGGCATTTTGTCGCCATAATGAAGATGATCCCCAAGGTCAGGTACCAACCATGGGTCATGAGACGTGGGGGTTTCATGAATCGAGGTGGAGATCATGTTAATTGAAGCGACAGAGGAGTGTGGAACATCGGACGGTGGAATGGGGAAAGTGCCCATTAATGAGGAGTCTTTGAGAAGACCTACACCAACATTCTTGTAACCTAGTGGAGTTTTAGCGATAAACGGTATGTTTCCAGTACGCGTATCCGAGTTGAAGAAGGCTAATTGGTTGACAGTAATGAACTTTCCTTGATGTGGGAAACGTACCACATGAAAAAGAGTCAACACAATTGTGCGCATGGAATCGATCCAGTTGTGGCCAAGCAGAAGATTGTAATCGAGAGGAGCATCAAAGACTTCCACTATGACTTGGACCATTTTTCCTTCTAGCGTGATGGGCAATGAAGGAAGGACACCATAGGGATTAAAACCAGATCCATCAAATTCTTTGAGAGTGTTATGGGATTCAGTCAAAGAGGGAGAGCCAATGGCTTTCCAGCAGGTAACAGACATGACACACGTCGAGGCACCCTCCTTGATAACTATTCTACAAATGTTTTTGTCGGAGACAATCACTTGGATTTGGATTGTGAGTTGAGGGGGTAACCTTGGAATGTGATCTTCCAAGTCAAAAATTATTAAATTCATGTCCATCAGGTCGATTCCATCGATAGATTTCAATAGTGCCTTCCATTGTGTGAGACAACTTTGAAGGACTTCGAGGGCTGACATCGCAGAAGGTGCTTGGACCAAATATTCAACAATGTTGTAGTTCTGGGCAGCACGAGCATGAGGATTGAAAGCCAATTTCTGAATGACGCCCTTTGGAGGGGGTCAAAGAACTGTGTCAAGGCTTGGTTGTTCGAGATGAAGAGGACCATTGGTAGGTGGAGTCATGGGAGAGGGTTGTACCAATGAAGGAGGTATATCAACAACCTTCTCTTTAGAGGGAGAATAATCTTTGGCTCGAGTGGTGAGTGCAATTTCATTCTTCTTTGAATCACCAGTACACATCAATACATAGGATGTAGTGGAAGGGGAAGGTTGGTCATGAATGACCAACTGGTCCTGTTGATGAGAGGAGAAGGGTTGGGACAAAACGACCGGAGTGGGTGGCTTCGGAGCTCCTTGAAGGAACTTAGTAACCTTGGCGCGTCATGGACAATCCTTTGTGTAGTGATCATCACCACAGATAAGACAAGGGTATCGAGGTTTGCGCTTATCCCTATCGTCAACAGGTGGGGTTTTGGTTCTCTCTGCTTGAGGAGTATTTTTTTCCTCCTTATTCTTACCCTTTCCCTTTCGATATTTGTTTTTATAGGCTGGGGTATATTGAACAACATTTACCTCAGAAGTCTTGCCAATGGGAGAGGTAGGAGACGAAGCATTTTGAACATTAGAAGAAGTAGGTTTGGGGTTGGTGCTTGAGGCAGAATGTGGTTGGGCATGGAAAGTGTCGATCACACCGTCAACTGCATGAGAAATAGCCAGAGTAGTTGAAGTGGCAGAAGTGGAAGGACGAGGTGCATAAGGGAGTAAGTCGTAAAGAGTACCCATTTGTGAGTAAACAAGGTCAAGGTATTGAGCATGACTTATGGCCTATTCTTCCGTGACAACTCCACCCATGGAGATGTCACAACCAATTTCGTTCACAAATTATTTTGTGAACCACTCAGCCAACAACTGATAGAGAAGTTCAAGTTTGATGAGACGTCATCTTCGTCGCCACTCATGAATGTGATAGGATATATGAGTGGATTTTTTTTGTTTGAAAGAACTCAAAATATCAGTCCTTCTTTCCTACGGATCGGTAACTGGTAATGGGTGAGGAAATCCATAGCTAGGGTGTTGAAGTCGGTGAAGAAACCTCATGGTAATTCTATATACCACTTTGCAGCAGAACCTGTGAGAGTTCTTTGAAAAAGACGTAATCGGATAGAGTCATCCATAAAGGAGTTGGATGAGCACTAGAGATGAAAAGTCATGACGCGATTGTTTGGTTCCTCTCCTGCTTCGCCATCGAATTTAGGGATTTCGGATGGTAGCTTGGCTGGTATAGTGTGGCATTGGGGAGAGTGATGGATTGGATCATTTAAAATCCTCGATAGATCCGAGAGATCCAAAGTGGATAAGAAGGGTAATTGTCTATTCACATGTGGGTACTAGTGGCTTTGGGTAGGGAGTCCCGTCGGCAAACCAGTAGGACCATAAGAAGTCTACATATAATGTGAAGACCTAGGCAGATTCAGTGGTTGTTATGGAGGAAAGTAACTCATGGGATTGTATCCTTGAACAGGGACATGAGTTTGAGCATTCGAGTCCCAAATAGTATTGGACGTACCTGGATATGGTTGGCCTATACTAGGGGGTATAACGGATGTAGCTGGAATCTATTTCCCCCTAGTTGATTGAGGATTATGTTGTATCATATGATTCCAATACTGGGCCAAGGATGGAGGTATGTTTTTTCCATAGGGTGGGTTCGTTTGGGGTTGTTCTCCAATCGAGGGTTGAGTTCCAATTGGGGGTTGCGTTCCAATTGGGATTTTTGTTCCAATAGGAATTTTCCCTATAATGGGGGGTTGAGTCAAACCTCCTTGGTGAAATTGTCCACCAACAGGAATCTGGTAATTTGGTGTGAATGACAGAATAACGCCACTAGGATTAGTGTTGTCGATAGAGGATGAGAAAGGTCCTCCAAAAGGGGGTTGAGGAAGTGTCAGAATGAAGCTGGGAGGAGAGTGCTCAGAAGAAGAGGGACCACCAGGAGTTCGAGATGGGGTTTGCATAGGAGTGGGAATAGAAGCATTAAACACATGGTATCCGGGTGGAAGCGTCGGGGTGATGTTGGGTGAAAGCAGTGAGTCAATAGGGGCTTGACTAGCTGCTGTAATCCCGGTGTGAATACTCGTAGTGTCTGTGTAATGGGCCATTTCTATAGGGACGGTCAAGATGTGGTCATCTCGCAGAGCTTCTGTACCAGGAAAATAATAAGCAATAGTAAAAGGTATTGTGTCTGGGTCAGAGGTTTCGGGGAATGCAGGTGAGACGGTGATTTCAATGCCTGATCCTGCACCAAAAAGGTCCCATCTAAAAACATCAGTAGACCAAAAAGGATCTTGTCCCTCAGGTCCAGGAAAGGGTCCAGTCGGTGATCCAGAAGACAAAACAACTAAGTCTCTGGAAGAATTCACTCGCACAATATGTCTCTCATAATCAGGGTGAATTCAAAAGTCATCTCAAGAATTGGTAATTCAAAAATGTTCTAGAGAGTCAGTTCTTTCCAATTGTGGAGTGGTGACGTCTTGGACTTCACTCTGTTGAGGAGAGCCCTTAGGTGAGCTTGTAGGCAGGGGTTGAGAACCTTCCAGGTTTTCTGGAGGTAAGCCCTACATTCTACATGAGCGACATGGGGGGTCTATTGTGAGCGAGTCACAAACTTATGAAGAAATTCCTATGGTCAACTTGGGTAAACAAACAACATGTTCTAGTAAAAAATCTAAGAAACAACACCAAGCAAACAAGACCTTCTAATTTCGAAGTCACTAGTTGGTGATGAAATCCAACGTCACAACAATGAGACGAGAAGGGGTTGGGATAGGGTGGAAAAGTTATGTTGACAACCGACTTAATGGACTTACACCCTGGTGCAATCTCCCACACATAATCATGGGTATACCCTCCAAGGAGCTCGAGTGAGTTTGGCCAACGTCGATTCCAGGTACCGTGAAGACTTGTCCCTTCACAGTCACCTTGTGTAAGACCCTAAGAAGATAGGCCACTAAGGTTACCTTATCTGGATTTTATGAGAAGAATAAAATGAATACAGATTATTAACAGGTGCTTAACACAAAATAACAGAGATACAGTAAAACTAGTTTTCTATTCAATAACGAAATAAGATGAAACTGTAAAATGCAGCGGAAACAAGCTTGTTGGAATGGTAGTGGCTTATCTCTGAGAAGAGATGTGACGAAAGGGCGCATTCACCAGAAGAAGGTTACAATGAGGCTCTGAAGGCATTTTTACAATAATCAAGAATGCCAAAAACCCTAGACATCCAAAAACCTAACCCTAGGAGATGAAGCCTCAAAAGTCATGTGGGCCTGTTTGGGTAAGCTAGTACATCAACTTCCCGGGGTCGTAACTTTTGCATAAGATCTCCATTTTAGGCGTGTGATAGCCTGTTGGAAAGGTATCATTGAGGATATTCATTTTGGGGGCTCAATCATGCCTTTGGCTGTCATTGAGGATCTCGATACCGAAAAACCTTCATTTAGGCCCTCAAAATGGCCCCGAAAGTAAAAACTGCTAAAAATAGTAAATTGCCAAAAATGTCAGAAAACTATTTTGAGCCAGTTGGAAAAGGTGGGTGGCCACCGATATCCACCTGGATCAATCCTCTCTCCTTAGGAATAAATGCTCTCCATTACGTTGAGGTCCCCCATTAGATGAGGAAATTTCTGCTGAATTTGACCCCGGGTGAGCCACTTGCCTTGGTGCAGGAGATGCCCTGCTTTGACGACTTGATAAAGCTAGATCCTTTGTTGTCAAGTGCCCTTGATATGTCTGTCCACAATCTAATCATTGGATGCATGTTGTATGCAGTCAGGGTTGATCTCTGTTGGTGTTAGTTGTTCTGCTACTTCTGAGGTGTCCAATAATGGTGGGAAATAAGGGTGAAGGAGATCCACGTTGAACACTGGGTGCAGGCCAAGGAAAGGAGGAATGTTGAGCTCAAAAGTATTATCCCCTAGGGCCTTGGTGATAGTGTACAGTCCATAATGGAGTGGGCGAAGCTTCCGATGGGGTCCTGTAAGGCATTCTTTTTGCAAGTGCAACCAAACTTTGTCGCCCATCTGAAACTTATGCGGCACCCGATGTTGATCATGGCATTGTTTGTACTTGTCATTGGACTTTTGTAGGATATCTTGAACCTATTGGTGGATGTGATGGATCCACTCAATGAACCGGGTGGCTTTGTCAGCTTCAGTAGGAGCAGAATATGAGTCAATCAAGGTGACCGCAAGGGGAACTGCAACATCTATGGGACCCAATGGTTGGAATCCCAACCCCACTTGAAAGGGGTTGTGGCCAGTTGAGCTATGCAAGGCTTGGTTGTAGCTTTACTGGACATAGGGAAGGCTCTCATCCCATGTGCAAGGGTTCTTTGAATTATACATGCGAAGGATATGCACAATCATTCGATTTACAACCTCGGTTTGGCCATCTGTCTGTTGGTTGAAGGCCGTGGATTTGGTGAGCTTGGTGTCCAGCAGTGACCAGAGGCTCAACTAGAATGTGCTGAGAAATCGGCTATCTCGATCTAAGACAATGGTTTGTGGGATTCCAAAATGTACCCAGACTCATTCAAAGAAGAGCTTGGTAGTGGCCTCTGCTGTGATTCTCTTCTTGCAGGCAACTAGAATCGCCATCTTAGAAAAGTGATCAACAACCACAAAAACACAGTCATTTCCCCGCTTGGTGGATGGGAGGACCGACATGTAGTCCATTGAGATGGATTCCCATGGCCTATAAAGAGTAGCAAGAGGGGTGTACAAGCCCTATTTCTTAGTGGCTGGTTTGGCAATAACGCAGGCAGTGCAGGACCTGATATACTTGCCGACCGCCTGTCAAAGTTTCAGCCAGTAGAAATGTTTCTGTAGCATCACCATTGTGTTTTCAACATCGTAGTGTCCTTCCACCCGACTGTAGTGGGCTTCCCATATCAAATTCACATTCTCACTTGATGGAATGTAGATATGGCCCAGACGACACAACAACCCATCCTGAAGATGGAAATGATCAGCAACTGCATTTGCACCCAACATTTGGTAGGTGGTGGCGAAGTCAGGGTCTATCTCATAGAGTTAGGGCCATACAAATGTCTCATGGATGCAAGACTCTAGAACCGTGGTGAGTGTCACGACTGGCGGTCTACTAAGGTAATCAACAACACGATTGGTGCTTCCTGTTTTATACTTGATGTTGAGGTGGAATTGCTGCAAGTATGTGGACCACTTTTGATGGCAATCATTCTGCAGTTTTCCCTGTGTCTACATGAACTGCAGTGGCTTATGATCAGTGTGGATGACTGTCTCCTTCCCAAGAATGTAATGTCTCCATTGGCAGCATGCTTGCACAATGAAGTACATTTATTTTTCGTAAGTAGGGTACTTACGGATAGTATCTGACAGTGTCTCACTATGATAGTCCACGGGGTGGATGTGCTGAGTGAGAACGACACCCACGACATAATCTAAAGCATCTGTCTCGATCTCAAAGGGATGTTGCAGGTCTAGTAGTGAAAGTATTGGGGCTCAGCACAAGCATTGCTTCAACTCATCAAACGCTTGTTGTTGGGACCGGTCCCACGCAAATTTTTCCTTACCACCACCCCTGTTTATTTGGCTGAGGGCCCATGCAATATGGGAGAAACCCAACACGAACCTGCAGTAGAAACTAGCAAGTCCCAAGAAGATTTGAAGCTTAGTGAGTGTTGTTGGGGCTAGCCAGTCATGGATGACTTGGATCTTGGCTGGATCCACATGTAACCCATGTTGATCAATGATGTAGCCCAGGTAATGGACCCTGTCCATGTCGAAGGAGCATTTTTCTAGTTTTGCATATAGCTTGTGTTGCCGTAGGGTGTGCAAAACTTGCTGAATATGCTGCAAGTGTTTGGCCCAAGTCTTTCTATAAATTAGAATGTCATCGAGATACACCACTACAAAAGTATTGGTGAATGGTCACAGGATATCGTCCATCATCCTCATGAAAGTGGCTAGAGCATTTGTCAAACCAAAGGGCATGACCAACCATTCAAAAAGTCCTTCCTTTGACTTGAAGGCAGTCTTCCATACATCTGTCTGTTCTATCAGGATCTGGTGGTAGCTAGACTTCAGATCAATTTTACTAAAGTATTTGGCCCCCGTGAGTTGATCAAGGAGGTCATCGATTCGAGGAATCGGGTATTGATTTCTGACAGTGATTTTATTCAGAGCCCGATAATCAATACATAGTCGCCAGGTTTCATCTTTCTTCTGTACCAGCATGATTGGGCTCCCACAAGGTGATGAGCTCGGGCAGATGTGCCCCTTGTGGAAAATTTCTTGGATCTGTCGTTTGATCTCCTCATTCTCTAACAAAGAGCAACGATAGACTGGCCCATTGGGCAGCAGTGCGCTGGGGGTCAGATCGATGGGGTGCTTGACCTGGAAGTGCAGAGGTACCCCTATAGGTGAGGAGAAGATATCCGAGTATTCTTCCACGACCTTATCTACCTGCTTCTGCTATGTGGAGAGGTCGGCCGCAAATACCCTAGATGTGGGTGTGATCTTTCGCTTATTATGAGAGTGAATCATGAAGAAGACAAACTTCCCCGTCTGAGAGATGACCTTCCTGCATTGCTTAGCAGAGATCAAGGAAATAGCACTAGGTGGGACTGCCTCGGGTATCCTATACAATTTCCTATTCAAAGTAATAATAACACTACGAGGCCTAGACTCATATACAGCATGATGTTTCCATAAATAAGGTTGGCCCAAAAGAACATCACAAAATTCAAAAGGAGAAACATCACACAATACCTCATATTTGAAGGGCTTGATGCCATATGATAGTCGGCACTGTTGGCTGACGCGAAGATCGCTTCCTTGGCAGAGCCATCCAATGGTGTAGGGTTGTGGGTGAAACATTGTTGGCAGGGCCAGCCACTTGACAACCTCTGCTGAGATGAGGTTCTTCTGGCTACCACTATCAATGATGAAGTGCAGTAGGGTGCCTTTTACCCACATCTGTGAATGGAAGAGGCACTCTCCTTCTTATGGCTCATCTGGTTCACCAGGCTGGAGCTTGGTGGTAGCAACGGTGGCATTCGGTTCTGCATCAATGATCCGTCTTCCCCTTTCTAGTTCTGTCTTGGAGTCAGAATCTACATTTGATTCAGAGGCTTTCACTTCGACCACTAATGACTGCTTTGAGTGAAAGTCAGCAGTGTTATTCCAAGGGCTCTTATGGAAGTTGCACCACTTCCCAGTATCTTTCTTTGTCTTTCTGGTGTCCTTCTTTGCTTGCGGCTTGTACTAGTTGTCTTGATATTGTCCATCTTTGCTCTTTCTTTTTTTTGGTGGGTTGGGGCCACCCTTTCCTAGCTTTTGTTGTGAGGGGTTCCCAGGCCCAAATTGCTGCATCTTTTGTTTGAGCTTCTGCTCGATTTTGACGACATATCGATAGGCTGCACCCAAGGATGAGATGTCCAAAAATTCCATTTCGGTCTAGATGTACCTATGTGGAGCACCATGATACTTGAGCACCAGATGTCACTCTGAATCTTTGATACCCAACTTGGTGCGAAAGGTATGGAAGATATTTGTGAAATCTATCATTGCTTGGTCTCTTTTTTGCCGCAATGTGGTCCATTTGGTATACAGGTCGTCATAACTTCCAACAGGGTAGTATTGTTCCTTAATAGCATCCCTGAAGGATTCCCAGGTGGCCAGGACTGAAAATAATGAGGTTTCCTCTGTTTCCTTTTTCTCATAGAAAGTTTCCCACCAATCTTTGACATGGGGAATGAATTTGAGGAGCGCAAAAGTAATCTTTTCTCTATTCGAAAATTTATGAACAGAAAAATACCCTTCTAGTAGAGTCAACCACTTGTATACGGGATATGCATCTATATGACCTTCAAATATAGGAATATCAAAGTTTATTTTTACCTTGAAGGGGGCAGTGCCTTCGTTCGAAGAATATGTGTCGCCTGTTGGTAGTGGCCGAAGGATTTGCGCGAAACTATCCATCATCTCGTTCCTTTGTTGTGTGAGGGCTTCCTCAATCAACAGTTTGAAAGGATCTCCTATCCCGTCATCTTTCTTTTCTCCTGCCATGGGAGGTCACTTGGGCATGTGAGAGCTTCTGTCCTCAAGAGAAACAAGCTCGAGACCCAACTCTTTATACTCCGACCTCGTTGGGGACATGCATTAAGACGACAAGGAGAAGACCGCTCCGATACCACTGATCCAGATTTTATGAGCATAATGAAATGAATATAGATTATTAACAGGTGCTTAACAAAAAATAACAGAGATACAGTAAAACTAGTTTTCTATTCAATAACGAAATAAGCTGAAACTGTAAAATGCAGCGGAAACAAGCTTGTTGGAATGGTGGCGGCTTATCTCTAAGAAGAGATGTGACAGCAGCGCGCATTCACCAGAAGAAGGTTACAATGAGGTTCTGAAGGAATTTTTACAATAATCAAGAATGCCAAAAACCCTAGACATCCAAAAACCCAACCCTAGGAGATGAAGTGCCAAAAGTCATGTGGGCCCCGTTTGGGTAAGCTAGTACATCAACTTCCCGAGGTAGTAACTTTTGCATACGATCTCCGTTTTAGGCATGTGATAGCCCATTGGAAAGGTATCATTGAGGAGATTATTTTTGGGGGATCAATAATTCCATCAACTATCATTGAGGAGCTTGATACTGAAAAACCTTCATTTAGGCCCTCTAAATGGCCCCGAAAGTAAAAACTGCTAAAAATAGTAAATTGCCAAAAATGTCAGAAAACTGTTTTGAGCCAGCTAGAAAAGGTGGGTGGCCACCGATATCCGCCTGGATCATTACCACCAAAAACAATAAATCCTGGGGGGACAGTCGACAGTCCGATCCACATGCAAGGGCAGGGTATCTAGCCTGAAATCAACTTGAGAGGCTTCCACTCATCATTGTGGGTATACCTCTAAGTGAACCCCATAATACATGCAATATCTACATTGATATCAACAAATCAGGGTGAGTAACTCTTTCAATATCAATGCGACCTCGTGTTTTACCCTTGTGTGAGAAGGGCTTCCTAGGACGGAACGTTGTAAATGGAATTTTGACACTCCTTAACACAAGATGTTATTTTGTGTTTTGTGCTTTGGAGAGTGTAACTCTCTACCTATTCCAAAGAACTAGCCTAGATAATTGTTGGTGTAATAGAGTCCTAGAAAAGAGTTACTAGTTAAATTTTAAAATTACGTAATGTTATTAAGGGTTGTTGTTACTCAAAGGAAACGGAAATGAAACTGATGTTGTGTGAGACTCTGACCCAACAATGCATAGATAGGAATGAAATATATCAATTTTCGTTCGATGAATCCTATGTACGGGAGGGAAAGAGAAGTGTTCTGGAACAATCTTAAACTATGATACAAAATCTTCTTTAAAATGCAATCGCAACGAATCACGCAATAATGACAACTCTCTATTTGTTCTTTTTCAACAATTTCAAGAATTGATTTTCAATATTTTCAAAATGAAAATGATTTTAAAAGAAAAAAAAAATTACTTTTCAAAAAGGATCTACACCAAGGTGGTGGTAGTAAGGAAAACCAATAACTAGTGAACAAGCAATAAACAAAAACCCAAACCAATCTTTCAATGGAAACAAAAATGACAAGAATACAAGACTAATCTTTTCAATTGCATTAGAACAATGATCTTCCAAATAATGAGCAAATGAGAAAGACAAAGAATCCCAAATTTCAAACCGATCACTGGCTCTTAACCAAACAAGTACTCAAATTCTAGGATCAAAGAGTATATCCTTGCTAAGAAAAGTCAAGAGACGAGAGTTGAGAAAAAGATGGACAAGAAGAGCCTTTAATTTCCAAAGACTAATCGTGCACAAAATATGAAGTCAAGAAAACATCAACCAATGGTCCAAGAAGTTATTTTCAGACACCTATACTGATCTGGGCCTCTGAGCATGCAAAAACCTTAAATCCAAAAATTTTGAAAGAGGGTTCGCAGGCTATCAGTAATACACAGTGCGAGAATGGAGCATTCTCGCAAGCTACCTTTGAGCAAGATGCAATAACCTCGCACTGGACTTAAAGGCAGAGTGCGAACTCAAGGTTTTCTCGCAGGCCACTGTGGGGTTCAGTACGAGAAGGCCTGAAACTAGGCAAAATTTTGGAAAAAGACAAAAAATTTGAAGGGACTTCTGGACCCAGAGAATCTATCAGGGTGTCCTGAAGACTCAGAGATTGATAGAAATGAAGAAAGGTAAGGAAAGAGAAAATGGCCAAGGAAAAACACCAAAAACCAGGAAAAAATTGGTTGCATCCCCAGTGGAGTCGCCAATTTTGTTATTGGACTAATCGGTAAGTGCAGACACTAACAGATCTCCCTGGATCCACCTGGATCTAGAAAAAAATAGGATAGGACATGACTCTTTGCCTAAGTTATGACCATTGAATTAGCTAGTAAGGAGGAACAAGTAACATACCTTTGTATCGCTTCCTAGGGTCTTTATTTCTCCCGCTTTGCTCCGATGCCCTCGTGAGGTCAAGACCAAGACAACACAAACCAACCAAAGTGAATATAGAAAAATGTATTCAATTGTCAACTTATGTATATGATAAAGGAGTTACACAATAAAGTAAGAATGACTTTATGGGAAAAGGACATGTCGCTATATCATATTAATCGAAAGTAGAAGATACAACCTAATCACCTTGATGTCGCAAGCTTCCTTTTGGTGACTCTTGGTTCCAACACACACACTTGCTCAATCCTTGCATGAAGAAGATCCAATTCCTCTTGATAAACTTACCAGAGTCTCCAATCTTTTGCTCAAGCTGGGTTCTTCACACAATTCCTTCACCAATTCTTCAATTAATCTTTCTTAACCTTTTCCATGAGAATCCTTTCAATATATAGGATATGATGAGATGGTTACATGGATGAGAATGATCCCACCAAACCAGGGAAGCTAGTAAAATGATAACCATTCGAATGCCAACCCATTTTCTAGAAGATTCCCTTCTAGAACCATCAAGACTTCATCTTTTTTCCAAGCTTGAGAACAAGTTCGCACCCTAGTTATAGAGCATAGTGCAAGATATTTGCACCCTAGCTGAAGGTGGCCTGTGAGAATGGGTCATTCTCGCACCCTAGGCTATAAGCAGCCTGTGAACTCTCTTTGAAAATGTGTTTTCTGGAAGGAGATAAATGTCACTTTTCTCAGGAGAAAGTTCTTTTTGGGAGCCTGAGTACACCATTGTTAATACACCATCTAGATGACCAAAATCATGGGTAACAGTCGACTAAATGGATTTTTGACTCCAAGGGGGCCGAAAAAACTTACAAAACAAGACAACCACAAGTGGCACCCTTGGGGCATGGAGGTGCGTCTTGAAGGGCACGTCGCATAATGAAAACGTGAGTAAATAAATCTAGGTGGCCTAGGAAGCATGGAAATATTTAGACCTTCTTGGATTAACTAATAAATTAAACCATAGATTTTAATTGAAAATCCTAACAAGAGTCTAAGCCTAAGTTTAAGTCTAAAATTAAATAAAGAACTAAATGAATTATGAGATGACTTAAAGATTTGAGATATATAAAATTTTGGGGAATGGTAATTAAAAATTATAAAAATTTGATAAAATGCACATGTGTGCATGAAATTAATAAAAAGGGATTTTAATTAAAAATAAATAATAACTTAAGAGAATGTGTGTGCATAGAATAGAATATTGATGTCTACCCACCACTAGTCTAACTAGAAGAAGACTCCTAATCTAACTCTAACTAGGATCTAGTTAGGAGACACCCATTAATTAAGGGATTGGGGAACTAAGAGACAACTAAGAGGAAATATAGGAACACATTGGGGAATATGAGGGAAAATGGCTTTTAAATAAAAATAAAAAGAGAAATTACTTGTGCAACCTGGGTAGAGTGTGACACCTGTAGTGGGTGAATAATCATGTAATTGAATTATTAAAAATTAATGATTATGCATGAGGACATGTGTTAGTGAAGAATATTTCTATAAAACAAATGATGTATAAGGGTGAAGGGATTGTACCTTTGGGGTAACACTGTTATTTTCCCAATTTTTTTATTGACTATGTTTTACTTGTGAGAGTTGGGACTCCAGGCTTGTGAAAAAGTGGAAGCTCTTCCTTGTGAGGCAAGCCTAGAAGCTATTGTGTTTTGGTTTTTGTGCTTGGCCCCTTTGTGCCTTGGGGGGATAAGGGGGAAGAAGATTACCCCTAGCATTGGTTGGGAGTTAGAGTTGGAGTCTATGTGATTAGCAAGTGAAGACTTGAAGGGACTCTTCATTACGCAACTTCCATTGGTCCTGGTATTTTGATATTTTGAATTTATTTATATTACGAGTGTATTAGTATAATATATTGATGGATTCATTGTAGATTCATTTGAATGTTGAATGCCAAGTGTTACGTTTTCTTCCAAACGAATAATAGTTACAGGTTATATTTTAAATATTCGTTGTAAATTTTGGACGTTTTTGAACTCTAATTGAGCGGCCTAATCCTCCTTGTACAATGTGAATTTATATTGTGTATAGCCTATGGTTAAAATATTTATTTTCATCCATAATTGAAGTATGTTGATCACAGTTTTTGTTGATATTATGTTAGGAATTTAATAGTGCATTGTTCGTTGGTAAACCAAGGAATTAGTTCTGAATTTTATCATGAGTTTCTTGTTGAATTTCATTTTAAATCCAAACCAATTCTTATGATGGATTCTCTGTCGAAATGATTACTAGATCTGAAGTTGTATCTCATGTTTAATTTTTCGATCATTCATATCTGTAGAATGGTGGATCCCCATTGAAAATTGATAGTCTGGATTTATTGGGTATTGTGTGTTGATTGTTGAAAAATTTGAGATCGTTAGTAGCACAGAGTCTCTCTTTATTGTATATTCTAAACCCAAAATTTCTGGGATCGTGGGGGGCCTAGTTTGTTGTTTTTTTCCTACTCTGTTCAAAAGTTTGGACTATTTTAATCTTAGGAGTTATCCCTTCCCTTGACAAATTTATGCATGTGACCATGGGATAGAACCTAGCACTGCCAAAAGGGCGTTATTCAAAGCTCTGGTGCTCCAAAGGTTTTACAACATGAACACTTTATTTCACCCGTAGTGTTTACTGAATGAATTCTGTGGTAAAACAAAGTCAACAAGAAGTTGTAGCTTAACCCTACCCTTCCACCTTCCTTATCTAACCTTTAATAACTTAATCAAACGGTTGGTGGAGATTCTCCTCAAGCGAGAACCTACATTGGAGTTTCACTCCGAAACTCCGAACTTTAGGGTTTTTCCCTGCTTCCACAAACTTTAAATTGTATCACCCTAATCGCCAAACCACTCAAGGTATCGGGGATCTAATGGCTCAAAATTTCCTTGATAAACAACTAACATCCACTCTAGAGTTCAGAACTACAGGAGTTTCCCACCTTTTTCAGCAATGACTTTGTTTTGTTGAAGTACCAAATCCTGAACAATTTGGAGATCAATGGTTTTCGCACCTAGCGCTAATCTATGGCTACAAGACACTATGGGGCTCTGGGATTCAAAATGTTTTGCTACTTTAATTCATGTTACCTCTGAACTAGAAAAGTATGAACCCATGGATTTGACGATCATTAATTAACCATCGACAATAGTCGAGATTAACTCCAGATTCCAAAAGTTCAGTACTTTTCTCACCAAAACAACTTTCATTCACCACTTCCCGATTGGCCAAATTTCGAATAATAGGAATCTATGGACACATGTACCTAGCATGGACGATAAGGATTTCCTCTGAATTTCGAGAATCCGAGAGTTCCTTAACCTCTAACTTCATGACTTTAATTCTACCATAGTGTCGAATTACCGAACCTCCAAAGAATGAAGAATCATATATCTAACGATCATGATCGATCACTAGATCTACGATTTCCCTTCACTCTGGGACTTCGTAACTTTCGGGTTTTCTTAACTCTCTACAGTTACGAACCCAAATCGCCAAATAGTCAAATTCTTGAGGATCCAACAACTAGTAATTACTCATTGATATATGATGTAGTTTCACTTCGCGACTTCGGGCTTCGAGCATCTCTTAAGGTAAATAGCTCAGATCTATCGAAGTGACAAAGCCCGAAGGTCTACTTGTTTTAATGAGTATGCAACTTAGGATGATCAGATGGTTATGGGTATCTCTACTCCTCACTATCATATTTTATCTATTGTTTCCTTCAAAAGGTTTCAAACTCTTGATTTCTCCTCTTGAACTATGTGCACATTGTTTCTCCTGAGATTTACCTTTTGAAATGAACTCTAATGCTTAATAGTGCATCCCTCCTGAGATTTGGATTCTAATTTTTGAGTTTTTTCTTGCGCCTCCCCTGTGCAGGCTCGCACTATCTCTCATGAGATTCATTCTTCTGAAAACCAAAGACCTATGCCCAACTTGAGAGGGTCCATGTGCACACCGAGTGTTGTTTCTTCTAAACTTGGGATTTCAAGGAGCTTGCCTATGCACTTCTGGAGTTGGCTCTGGAAGTGTTGCATTGTGACACCCATAAGAGAAACTTTAGGTTTATTACATAATGTTTTAACTCATTCTCAGAACAAACCTTGACTCATTGCAAAATTTATTCATCACTTTAACAGTTACTTTACAAAGTACAAAGTAAGCTTATGATTTCCACTATGTATTGAGAGTTCTCTCTCCTCTTCTTTTATCAATCATATATATATATATATATATATATCGATTATGCTAACTCATAATGTCTGATTACTTGATTTGTGCATTGGAGGGTTTTTCATTTAAATTAAAGACTGATGCTTGTATTTCCTTGGGAAAAGAGAGATATTTGTTTAATGGTGACTTGTATTTAATTGATGAATTTCATAACAACATGGAATATTATCTAGATGATGGTTAGTTATGGTCTTTATAACTTTTAATGGAAGGAAAAATTGACTAGTATTTGGAAATTTAATGATTAAATTGTGCTATGATTTAGCACTTTATTGATATTAATTATGAGTATATATTTTAGTTGGGATAAGGGAATTAGATGCTTCCTTGTTCCTCGGAATAGACACCAGTATTGAGACCTTAAGTAGTCAAAATCAATCGGATGAATCATGGAATTGAGCATTGATTATGTGTCATGGAGGTCCTAACCTTGTAGGTAGATTGGATGGGTAGATATTCTTTATCGCCTTGTATGATGATTTATTTTGTTAGTAGCAATGTTGTTGTGTAATGAAACTTGTTGTGATTGATATTGAATAATTGTGATGTTGTAATCTTGTTGTAGGTGATGTTTTGTTATATGGAAGATACTTAATACATTGAATTTGTATCTAAATATAGTTGTGCAATGAGATCAATGAAATAGAATGTGTATTGTTGAAGTATGTTAATGTCGTGTTTCACTTGTTCCATTGATGTTTAAAAAAAAACATATCACATATCGTTTCTCAATTACTTATATGATGTAACAGAGTCGGGGTTGTTACATATGGTATCAGAGTGAGGTTCAGCCCTGTGAAATTGGACCATTACGCCATCCATTGTGTTAAACTAAATGATTGAATTAGATCGCTAATAAAAAAATATGAACTTTTTCTTGCATGTAATCATGGTTAGAGGATGCAGGAGAAGTAGATGACATGGTGCTAGAAGAAGAGGTGTGACACATTCGATAGAACCCATGCCAGAAGGGTCTAACCCCTGATCGCTAATAAAAAATCTGAAATTGTTCTTGCATCTAATCATGGTTAGAGGATGTAGGGGAGGTAGACGACGTGGTGTTGTAAGAAGAGGTGTTACACCTCTGATAGTACCCACGCTAGAAGAGAGATGAATAGAATGTTTAGCAAGAATAGGTTGATGTGGGAGATGTGGTAAGTTTGATTAGATCCTTCAAGAGGATGTCCGAGGCATTGATTAACCGTCTAGATCAAGATGAGGGTAGAGTGTCTGTACCCAATGAGGGTTCACAATGCGCTCCTTCTCGTAGTAGTAGTATACACTGAGAAATCAAGGCATGGTTGGAGAATATGTTGATGTGATTTTCACTTTGTGATTACACCTCCAACATGAAATCCCACATGGTGGTATTTCAGCTGAAGGGGAGTGCTTTTCTATGGTCGAATATTTCCTATTTCAACTAAACATGGTCATTGAAGACGTGTCATAGGAACTGTTCCGGGAGAGGTACTTGTCCAAGGAATTCATTGAGCTTCAGTCTAATGATTTCAATGCCTTACAACAGGGTAGTAGTATGGTGCCAGAGTACAAGGCCAGGTTCATGGAGCTACTTAGGTATGCTCCACATCTGAACATGTAGAAGTTAAAGGTCAACAATTTTGTGTTTGGCCTTAAATTAAACATTCATGCAAAGGTACGGACCCTAACGCCTAATTCATTGCAAGATTTCATTCAAAAGGCCCTCATAGTTGAGGAAGAGTTAAATAGTGGGGGTCAGGGTAGGAATCCTTCTAGACAGGCTTCAGGGCATTGATATATGCCTAGAGGACCTATGTTCATGACACCAAAACAAAAGACTCCTTAGTAGAGGGCTTCTTGCATAGGACCATAACAACAAAAACATTGACCGTAACAACAATGACATTTTAGGCATGTTCAATAGAACAGACCAGGATCACAAATTATTATGCCAACAACTTCCACTTCAGGGACTAGGAGCATTGGACTGAAAAACTAGATGTTGGACATGTGTTCAACCCCATTACCAACATGACTGTCTGATTGAGAAGGCCAAAGAAACATGATATTTAGGACCCACTACAATGGGATATTTGGGCAAGGCCCATAGGATACATGCAACAGTGAACAACTACCAGGATGAGCACTAGTCCATCATGCTAGAGACGTGAGGTACTATCAGAGAAAAAAAATTTAGTATATTGATAGATCCAAGTGCTACAGAGAGATTTATCTCTAGTGCAGCATTGAAGACAATTAAGGTAAAGGAAGTCAAGAAAGACAAATTCAAATACATATAAATGACATTGGGTGCCAAATAGAAGGTTGGAGGAAAGGTTACTGACTTTAGCATTGACTTGGGAGAATTTGTAATGAAGGTGGATCTTTATGTCACGATATTAGGATCTTATGACATAGTGATTGGTATGGATTGGCTGGAGTTGCATGATGATTTGGGACAAAGTAGAGTGATTGTATGAAAAAACCAGGGAGTCTCCTTGAGGTTTATTTCTTCCCTACAATTGAAAAAGAGTATGCGCAAGGGATGGAAGTTATATGCAATATTAGCACTAAATGAAAGGGGTGAGGTAGAAGGACTAGAAAAATTTCCTATAGTGCAAGGGTTTCCAGACATGTTTCCAGAAGAGTTACCAAGTTTACCACCCAAAAGAGAGCTAGAGTTTACAATAAACTTGAAACCTGGAACTGAACCTATTGCAAGAATGCCTTACCAGATGTCAACCCCCGAAATGTAGGAGTTGAAAATGCAATTGAAGTAATTGTTGGAATTGGGACTTATACATCCAAGTGTGTCACCTTGTGATGCACTAGTTATTTTCGTGAGAAAGAAGAATGGATCATGGATACTTTGTATTGACTCTTTACAATTGAACAAAGAAATGATCACGAACTAGTATCTACTGCCAAGAATAGATGGTTTGTTTGATCACATGAAAGGGGAGAAGGTATTTTTGAAGATTGACTTGAGATCAGGATATCACCAATTACATATTAAAGAAGAAGATATCCCTAAGACCACTTTTAAGATGAGATTTGGACACTACGAGTTTCCAGTTTTACCGTTTGGATTGACAAACACCCCGGGGTATTCATGAATTTGATGAATGGGGTGTTCTGTGAATACTTGGACAAGTGTTTTCAAGTATTTATTCATGACATATTGATTTATTCTCAAACAAAAGAAGAAAATGGCGAACATTTAAGATTGGTCCTTTAGTATCTATGGGAAAACAAATTGTAAGGGAAACTATCGAAATGTTCTTTTTACCAATCGAAGATCCATTACTTGGGACATATCATATCTGGTGAAGGCATCATTGTGGATCCAACGAAAGTGGGGGCTATTATGGAATTTCCAGCATCGACAAATGTACAAGAAGTACGCAGTTTTATGGGTTTAGCAGGATATTACTCATGATTCGTCGAAGGTTTTTCGAAGATAGAAAATCTAATCACAAACTTGCAGAAGAAGAACAAGAAGTTTGTATGGACTGAGAAATGCATGGAAGCATTTCAAAAGATCAAGTATTTCTTGACAACAACACTGATACTAAAATTCCCCGACATGGACAAGGAATTATTGGTATGCACAGATGCATCCAAGGAAGGTTTAGGAAGATTTTTGATGCGAGATGGTCAAGTGATCTCTTACATATCAAGGAAATTGAGAAAGCATGAAGAGAACTACGCAATGCATGACCTGGAACTATTATCAATTGTATATACCTTGAGAGTTTTGAGACATTATCTGATTGGACAAAAATTCAAATTAAAGACAGATCATTGTGGATTGCAGCATATTTTTACACAGAGTGACTTGAACGCACGACAAAGGTGTTGGTCATAAGCACTTAGTGAATACAATTTTGAAATTATTTACATTAAAGGAGTTATGAATTGAGTGGCAGATGGGTTGAGTAGGTGACCACACATATTTTCAGTTTTACTTCTTAAGACGAATCTTCGAGAAAAGATTCTAACTCTACAAATCGATGATGACTGGTATAAAGAAGTTAAGAATAATATTGGACAAGATACCATGATGGTACTGAAGTATGAAGGTTATTCACTAGACAATGATGGATTGTTGATATTTAATGAAAGAATCTACGTACCGCCTAAGAATGAACTAAGAAGTTTGATCTTAAGTGAAGCGCATCGAGTAGTATACATGGCTCATCTGGGAGTCATGAAGATGAAGGAAGATATTAAGCCTTTATTCTTCTCGAAAGGAATTAAATAAGACATAGTTAGTTACGTGGTGAGATGTCTAGAATGTCAGCAAGTGAAGGCTAAACATAGACATCCAACATGATTGTTACAGCCACACGCTATTCCTAAATCAAAATTGGAAGTCATTTCAATGGAATTTATTGTTGGATTTCCACTAATGGAAAGGAGACATGACTCCATTTTTGTGGTAGTTGACACTCTAACGAAGAGTGCACACTTTATTCTGGTATGTATGATGTATCAGACACCAGATGTATCTAGATTTTTTTTAACGATATTGTGATATTCCATGGAGTACCTAGAAGAATTATATCTGATCGAGGATCGATGTTTACAGGATGGTTTTGGACCAGTTTCCAAGAGGCTTTGGGAACACAACTAAACTTTAGCACAACTTATCACCCTAAAAAGGACGGGAAAACAAAAATAACAAATCATATTTTGGAGGATATGTTGTGTATGTAAGTAATGGACTAGCAGAAATGTTGGGAAAAAATCCTTCCATTAGTGGAGTTTTCTTACAACAATAGCTATCAAAGCATGATTACGATGGATCCGTTTGAGTTTCTTTATGAGTGACCGTGTCAGACATCGTTGATTTGGGATCGACTTGAGGACATGTTTCTGGTAGGACTATAACTGATACAAGAAATGGAAGAACAGATGCAGTCGATAAAACAAAGGATTAAAGAAGTGCAATATCACCAGAGGATTTATGTTGATGCACATCACGTAGACCACAATTATGAAATTGGATATAGAGTCTTCTTGCGGGTAAAACCGCCAAAGAGTTCGATCAAGTTTGAAAAGGGTGATAAACTCTCTCTTAGGTTTGTGGGACCCTTCGAAGTTGTGGAAAAGAAAGGGCCCTGTTGAGGAAAAGGTATGGAACGCCTTACTAAATCATTTTTAGATATTTCTTGGCTACTACAAGATAGTTGGGAATGTCACTCGATATTTATAGCCTCAAAAATATTCACTCAATCCAAGAATATTAATTACAAGTATTAAGGCTGATTTTATAATTTATATATGTTGCACTATGAAATAAAGCTTATATAAAGCTATTGAAATGTATGCATATTTTACAATAAAGTAAAAATGGAGACAAAAGGAGAAAAGAGGAACCAAGTCATAGAAACACATTATGAGATAGAACAATAATCTGATTTTATTTCATTTCGAGATACAAAAACTATTTTTCTCTTTACAAACCCCTGGGAAGGTATGGACCAAAGTCTTATATATAGATCTCTGATGAACACCATACAAAAAGACTATGACAGTAAAGTAAAACTGAAATTAATAATCTGTATCATCTTGCCACAAACACCTATCATTTTGACTCTGCAAGATATCCTTTATCAGCCATGAAAATTAATTCACAAATAGACAAGAATACAAATACTATCAAGGATGAATCAACACCTCTAAAACAAGCAGTTGAAAAGTATGGTTCAATCTTGAACCTTGTTGTCTACAATAAGACCATGTTGTCAACAAGAGAATTAGGCTTTCGAATAAACTCAGAAATGAATGAAAGTGAAACTATCTCATGTAACTAAAGAGCAAACCTTAGTCTTGTTTTCTCCTTCTATTCTCCCTTTGTCTCTTCATCCAATTGGCTTTTTATTCATTTTCCAATTAGTTGAAGTAGTTCAATTACTTTTAGTTAGTTAAGTCAAATTAACTTGACAAATTAGTTTAAGAGAAAATAATAATAATAAATAATTATGGGTCTTAATTAATAATAACTAAAATAGGTGGGACCCCTTGTGACTCCCATCGATTCTTTTTTCTCAATCATCAAATATAAAGCACAAAAGATAATCATTTAGACCATATGAAACCCTTGTAGCTCCCATGGATTTTTAAACTGGATATTTAAATATAAGCAATAATTTATGTCATATCCAATATATATATATATATATATATATATATATCCACATTATCCATAAAATATCCAAAAATAAGGCTTACTATCCAAAACATTCTGAAAACCATTAAATGTTGTCCTCATCACTTAAAATAATAAATAAATAAAACATTTAGAACCCATGTTTTCTACTTTGTGAGGCATATTTCTTTTTCTTGTTGTTTTCTCCCTTAGACTTCTCTTGAGTGGCCTTTGGTTGATTAGAACTTTGAGACCATATTTCACTTATCACATGGGAGCAATCATCCTTGAGGTGTAGGCAGGAAGACACATATTTAGAGGAGTCATTGGATGGACTAGAGGGGGAGGTCGTTGCTTTTCCTTTGTCTTGCACAGGTTGCAGAATGTCAGTTTTAATCTCTTGCTAGTGTGCAAGGATTGTACAGGAGAAACAACAGGAGAAATTTGAACATTGGTATTAATTGGCGGTGGTAAATGCAATGACACCGTGGGCCAACCACGATGGTGAGAGACAGGCTAGTGGAAAATTTCTTGCCAACTATCATTAGCGGGAACTTAGGGCTACAATGAGACATGTGGAGGAACATGAATGCCAGTGAAATTCTGAGGAGGCTGAAAAGGGGTCCTCTCTAGTTAGGGATGCAAGACACCATGGGCCAACCCAATTAAAGAACCCAACTTGAAACATCTAGTTTAACTCTTGCGGGTTAGAATCAAAATGAATAGAAAATCTAGGCCTCCTATGGCCTTGATTCCAATTTCCCTTGCCTCTGTTATTTTGACCATTGCTTCCTCTACTAAAAAATCTCATCCTATAGCAATTGTTTGTTAGTAATGAAGCTGTTAATAAACCATACATGAAACTCTGCTTACATGAATAAAAAATTGGCTCTAAAATTAATATGAGATACATGCAAATTCATCCATAACATATCATTTATTAATATCCATGTGAACAGGGAATTATAGGGTTAATGGGAAATATGGAGGGAGTGTAATTAGAGAAAAATGGTATCATGGAGGGGATCAATGTATGAATATTGTTCAACAATTAATAAAACAGTTAATTGTGTATATAAAAATATCAAGAATATCATTCCTCAACTCTTGCTATGTTAACTTTCCTTTGCTTCCACACAGACTCCTCTTTAAAATTAATATCACAAAACACAGATGAATAAGTGAAATCGAGATCGTAGAGAGAATGTAATTAGCGAAAAATGATAGAATGGTGGGGAAAAATATACAGATATTTTTCAAATGAAAATCAAACCATGTTGTCTCTGATGTAAACTTATAAATAGAATATCCTTTTGTTTGAAATTTTAAAGTTTAAACAATGCTTTGTTCCAAACAATAACCCAAATCTAATGCTTCCTTAACAAAATTGCTCACTGGCCTTCAAAACTATATTACACAGTAACCGATGTGATATGCCAATAATTTTATTTAACCAAAATAACCATAATAAAAATGGTGGAATTGTATAATAGAAACAAAATGAGAAGTATCACAATCGCTACAGGAAATACCACAACATTCTTGGAGTGAACAAGTCACAACTCACAATACCAACCCACAAAAAAGTTCTTAAATCCCATGGGGTCCTGTGCAATTCCTCAAAACAAATCTATGTTCATAATCACCATTTAATCGAGCCAATAATTCATCACAATTCCTCATCAATTTCATTCTGGTTCCTATTATTGAATTCAAGCATCAGACATCTTATACACAGGTGTTTGTAAATTCGATAAACATGGCAAGTTTATTTTTAAACAAGGATATGCAACATTTGCTATCAAACTCTTAAGCTTCATAAAGACAAACTATAACTTCCAATGAATAAGTGGGTGCAATACTTCTTCCATAATTTCCAAGCAAGTGACCAATTAAACATGTGTCCAAGTAAAAGAGCAAGAACAATATTCCCATGATATTCTAGGTAAGCAACATTTGCACAATAATGCACAGGGTTTGATGTATAACAGTGAAAGTAAGTGGCAGAAGAGAATGGAATAAACAAGCTAAGGGTTTGGCCATTAAAAAACATAGAAATTTTACTGCACATGTGCCTTACATTAATAGTCACAGAGTGGAGGTTATAGAGGAGGTGCATTGGCATACATGAGTGTTCACAAAAAACCTAGAGGTAAGGAAGGTAAAACCCAAATTCGAACAGAGAGGAAACCCAACAAGAAACTGGAGGCAAAGCAATCCCAACAACACTCCTTTTCTGAGAAAAAATCGTGAACAACACACACAACATAGACACTCGTGACCTTTATTTTTCTTAAAATTCCAATAGTTTCAGAAAACCACCAGAGGAAACCAAAGTTTGAAAACAACCAATACACAGTCTGAAAACATCATGACAACTTGAGAAATACACACACCATGAGCAACAAGAGCCAACACTTGATTTAAGAGCAGAGTGAAGCTCATGGATGGAGAAGTAAGAAAAAACCCATACTTGTAAAAGATTGCTTAAGGAGAAATGACCAAGGTGTATTATTCCTCCACGACTGAGCAACATGGAGCAAAAGTACTAACAGAATGCAATGCAAATGACTAGGGTGGCGGGCTCAACGTGAGTAAGAGTGACGTGCATTTACTTCACATCGCTTCTCCCTTGGAATTCATTCATTGCTAGTACGATACAAGTTCATTATACATCTCACATTCCATTAACATTCCCATCGATCAATATAAATCCACTATCCCATTGTTGTGGGGTATTCTACCCTACGGACTAACAAGCTAGGGCTCTAAACTTGTATGCAGATCATGACCCTTAAGACTTAACTTTTAACCTTCTACCCAAAGTCTCAACCCCTTTTCTCATGCAAAAATGGGAAGAATCAACTAACCTTTTTATCGACGGTTGAAGTAGATCCTCCATTGAGTCTTTATCTCCTTGCTGCTGCTGCTCCTTCCAAAAAGCTTTCCTACAATCAAGACAAAACTACACATGCATGTTATTGATCTACTAGGGGGTTAGAGATTAAACATAAATCAAATAACATAGATAAGACTCATGTATTCGGGATGGGAAAAGTATCTTTTTCATTAATCTCAATATGAATCAACTTACAATGATTTCAGATATCGGCCACCGTTCCTCGATCCTGATCCTGGGCTCCTCCTCTTCTTTGTCCTCCAGCTGCTTTGCTTGAACTTCTCCTAAAGCTTGAGGAAAGGCTAAAGGGTTGGGACAATAAT
>JZKD02S1626012.1:11124-36363 GCA_000966675.3 Picea glauca
CTTAAGCAACACCAGAGTGAGCCTCCTTCCCCTAGGGTTTTGATTCTAGGGCCCTGCCATTGCAACACTCTAGAACCCTTCCCTCTTGTCTTTAGCCTATTACTCCTTCAACCTTGCGTCATCTCCTTGAATGACTCCATATACCCTTAGGCACTAATCTTAGACACACAACATTGAAGTGGTACTACTCAAACCAACTCTCAAAAACTTAAATTTTGAAACCCTAACTAACTAGCTAACCCTAACTAGGCTGATGTCACAGTTGGTTATTCCATCTTGACGCAACAAATATTGATAATAAGCAATTAGATGATGATTGAAAGCATTATTGAGTAAAATTTTGATTAGATGCATTGTTGATTACATCATCTCGACAGTTATTGATGAAATAATAATTTTCCATTGCTATATTGATAAAACGTTGATCTCATTAATACTTGTTGTTTCATTGCTTATATATTGATGTTAGATAATTACATGAGGTACTAACCCACTGATATATAGTCTGCATACATATTATCTTGTTATTATCTTGTTCCGGGCAAGTCTTCTCTTTTGGGCATACACTTCTTTATTGGCTGATTAGCCAGATTATCTGACCTTTGGTGGTAACCTGTGAGGAGGAAACTTTGCCTTGATCTTTATACTTTGTCCTTTTCAAAACCCCAGGTTGTCAGGGACGTCTCCCCTGAGTTAACCTCCCTAAATAGAAAGAACCTCCCCATTGAGGTGACATTGGGTGGGGAAGGTTCATGTTATGCCAGTTTGGCCTCAATCCTCTAGCCTTTTGACCTAGCTACAAACTGTGCGATAACAGGTCTCATTTTCAATGATTTATAATGGTGAATTTTGGTGGGCCATGTTTCCAGGCTGATCAATGATGGGAAATATTTTCTCAATATCCGCCTCAAGCTCCATGTCTTCAAAAGAGAAGTTGTTGATTTCATGGTATTCTTCCTCTTCTTTCTCAGGGGAAGCTTGTGCGAGCTCTCGATTTTTCCCGAAGGGGGATAATTTTGTCCTCCGCCACTGGAAATATTGTTGGTAACTTTCCTAGTTGGGTGGGCCATTGGAGCATTGCTCTGAGATGTGGTGGTATTAGGAGTAAAAACTGGAGATTGGGCACTCTTCTCATTGGGACCCTTTCCTTTTTGCTTGTGAAGCTCGTTAGTACTAAGTATTGTTTCCAATTCACCAATATTATGTGTAGGAGCACCTAAGTTGTTGTCGCATTCTTCACTTAAAATAGTATGAATAAATGAATTGGTTAATCCGACTGCCAACATATGTTCTACGAAAATTCAGTTAGGGTCTAACCCCTTTATCTTTTCGACATATTTCAAATTCACATTGTGGAAGTGGTTCACAAACTCATCAATTTTGTTTATATTCCTGAATATAAAGTCTCCAATTTTCCAAGGCAAGGGGATGAATTGTTTTTTCCATTTTTCATGGAAAAAGTGCAACCATAAATTGTATTGCCTTGCTACTTTTGTAATAAAATTTTTATCAGACCCATGGTATGGAAGAAAAGAGGGATTTTCCTTGGAACAGGAAATCCTGAAAACACTATGATTTTCCATATGTTCTAACGTCCCCTTTTTATCCAAGAATTTATTTGTCTGGTTGGATATCCTGGGGGTATCTTAACCAAACAATAGTCCTTTGAAAATTGAGACGAAGTCATTGTAAACTTCATAAAAATCCAAGGAAGCCTTGTGTCTCCGCAATGCTTGGTAAGAGAAGGTAACTGGATCAAGTTCACAATTCACCCTCTTATAGATAGTCAATTTTAGAAATTAACAACAATATGCTACCGCAAATATGAAATAAGAAGCCATAAATAATTTCTTGTCCCTTTTGTAATGTGACAATTGGGAGGAGATTTCAATGAAAATCAGTTTTCCCCAATCGAAGATAGCTTTCTCTTTAACTGTAAAATATAGAATAGAAAGAATCATGCGGGAAATGGTGGTGGTACTTTCTTGGACTGTCAACCTGGTTTCAACCAAGTGATTTCCCGAAAGGGGTTTTTGAAAGAGTCTACCTGAAGCCTGATTGTATCCTATGGAATAGACGTTGATTTCTCCAAATATTCTGGCAAGAGATCCAACCCATTGTCATGTTTTTTCAGGAAATCTCTACAATCCTCTCCTTTGAAGGTAAGTGTTGGCTCAGGGAGCTTCAACATCTTCTAAAACACTTGCAGTGAAAGAGAGACAGGGGAATGGTCTTGAAGTTGAATAATCCACTGACTCGGTACGCATTTCTCATTGCACCATGCAACCAGTTCTTTGCAATCAAATACTTTAGGGACACACCCTGCACGCGCAATTCCGGATGTCCAGATCACTTCTTTTTTTAGCAGGAGGAGATGAATAGTAAGAATATGCTCTAGACCACTGAAAATTCTGGTCCTCATGCCCAAAAATATTCAAAGTATCACCCCAGAACTGTTGTCAAGCTATTGCTAACATAGGTTGATGAGAGTGTTGTTTTAACTAGATAATACTTGAAATGAATCCCTTGAGAGAGATAACAATAATATAACCTTTGGCAAATCATGCATTAATGCAATTTAATGGAAAATCTCCTCGATCCCTTCGCTTATTAATGACGGACTTTATGGAACCTACATGATCAATTATTAGCATTAAACCATACTAAATGCGTTTTCGAAAAAGAACGAAAATGGCGGTGACGGACGAGAGCAATTTGAATTTGGGGATTTTTGTGAACCCACCTACCCAGGAACTTGCCAACCCGCGGTTGCGAACAATTGAAAATAGGATAAGTATTGCACAACAATCGGTTGGACTTTGATACATGAGAAATGAAATACTTAGGGGCTTGGTAAGTCCGACGGTCGTAATGTAGATCACAGATCTTTGGGTGAAAAATGGATATCGCAGAACTTGGAATATGAAACCTTGAACCCATGAACCCATGTTTGCAAAAATGGTTAAGTACATAATAACACGATGGTTGGTTGGAGTCATGATATGGAAATATGGGTGGAGGTGAGAGCCTGTGAGTCCGCCAACCCGTCAACCCGCCAATTTGAAATGCGCTTAAGTATAGTAACAAGAAAGGGAAAAGAGAGGGGAAAAAGGAAAAAGGGGAGTGAGGGTAAGTATAGAAGAGGAAAAAGAAATGGGCAAAATAAGTTGGGAAAATAGAAAAGGGGAGGGAAATTTTGGAAGTGGAAATTGATCTCAACAAGAGGTATTAGAATACCCCAAGAAAAGACATTTACGACTTCTGGCACCCAATTTGTTACGTTGTTTTTTAGGAATTAAGGCATAACATGGAGAGCCAAAAACATCGTTGACCTAACCATATTAAGCAAAGTTATGTTCATGCGTTTTTCCACACCATTTTGTTGCGAAGTATAAGGGACAGTGGTATGATGTTTAATACCATTATCCTGCAATTACTTTTCAATTTCATTAGATGTGTATTCGCCACCATTATCTAATCATAGAGTACCAATATTAAGTTGAGTTTCATTTGTAATCCATAAATGAAAATTCTTAAAAGTTGCAAAAACCTGAGATTTCTCTTTCAACAAATAAACACAACAAATCCAGGTGTAGTCATCAATAAAAGTCAACATATATTTGTTACCATTAGTAGATGGAACAGGAATGGGCCCACATAGATCAAAATGTATAAGTTCTAACTTCCTGGAAGCTCTAGAAGTAGAGCCATAAAAATGTTGCTGACAATGCTTGCCTAAAATACAAGCATTACATGGAGAAAGATTTATTGGAATAGTAGGAATCCCTTGAATACCTTGTTGTTTCATAAGCATGATACTATCATAATTAATATGACCAAAATGAGCATGCCACAACAAGCTGGAAGACAGAGTGATGCAGGAGCATAGGCTCATAAAAAATGAAGTCACCTATGACTTCATCAAAGTTGAGAGAATTCAAAGAGACCTAGGGTCTCGCACTTATATAATTTGTTATTTTGTGGAAAATCTGAATAATGGACAAGGATTCTAGATCCTTTGCACTTGTAAAAAGATAAGATAGGGTTTGTTAATGATTAGTGAGTCATTGATGACTCGTAGGGGTCAGTTGAGTTTATTAAGGAATCTGTTCCTTAATCATAGGATCTGAAAACATATTTTTTCATTGTAAATAAATACAAGTCCTGAGTGTTGTGTTAGGTAGCTAGGTTCTTTTAGAAGTTTAGCTCACAGAGTTCTAGGAGATCGAAGAGGAGGAAGCTTGAATGTAGATTAAGAAGGGAAAGCTCGGAATTCAATTCCTGGAGCATGCGCAGAGACTCATTGCTCTGTTTTGTAAAAGATTTATTGGGAAAATTCAAGTTGTAAAGAAGGTTTTATTTCTATGTGGAATTCAATCTCAGTATAGGTGATCATTCTATCCATCTGTGTATATTGTGATATTTCTGTTATCATTGATTGGATACGATTGATTCATTAATCGATCTGAAAGCATGAATTAAGMCGATTTGCAAAGAATTGTAAGTTTCAGAAAACGTTACAGTGGAGGAAATCCAATTCATATGTATATTCTGYACATATCATGGCTAAAYGGAGAWAATATATATTTGAGTYGCCAGGAGAGTATCGATCCCATGGAGCATATGTTTGACTTGATCGATGAGACTAAGAGCAAATGGGAAAGTCCAGTTTGCATGAAGAAAATCGATGATACCGATCTAAGCGGAGCTTGGCCGAAGGGAGAATGAACAGTTGGGATCTCGTTGAGGATTGGAAGGTTGAGATGAGAGCGGAGTTCAAAGAGCCAAAGGATTAATGGTTCAGATCATATGAGAGACAGACGGCTAAGATCAAAACGGAGGTCGGCAGGCAAGAGATAAACGGTCTGGATCAAAACGGAGAATGGAGGGTTCAAACCCCGAGGCAACTTGGTGATTTCCGCTGGGTGCTACGTGGTGCTTAGTGTATGGAAGCGGAATTTGCATGGAGGGTACAATCCGTACGGTGTGTGAATTTCCGTTGGGGGGCCTTTGGTCATATTTGAAATTCATGTGGTGTTAAAAATGTGAATGAAAAGTTCTTTCCGTTGGGGCTTAAGTAGACTCGGGTGTGTGCAAAAACAAAAAGTGTTTAATTCGCCAAATTCGGCAATAATCCTGTCAAATAGAACGAATATGCCAAAAGGTGCTTAATTTATCAAATTCGGCAATAGTTCTGTCCAATAGAACGGATATGCCAAAAGGTGCTTAATTTATCAAATTCGGCAGTAGTCCTGCCAAAAGAACAGAATTGCCAACCTAGTGACAGTTAGCTAAATGTAGCCCTGTCAAAGAATGATGAAGACCATATGCAAGAAAGATTCCAATACAGTAAATGGCGGAATCGAAGATCTGCTTCGACATAGCAGGTGGTGCCTTCATTACAGAGTATCACTATGCTGAGCCAAAAGAGCAAAATTGGATGGAAAAGATGTTGTCCCTTTGAGTTTTTAAAGTGTGTCTTCTTCAACACCAGTCATAACAATCACATGATCAAATGCTCTTCTTATTTCAATTATACCATCAAACATATGTATATAATTCCCTTGCTTCCTGATATGCATGAGAGACATCATATTTCTTTTTAATTGAGGAATATAAAGAATGTCATGTAAAATATAGTCAACAAGTTTTGGTAATCTCGAATAGATCCACTTTATGAAGGATTTAACTGTGACTTATCAGCAAAATAAACTATTATGTCAATGTTATTACTAAATGTCTCAAAAACATATCTTATGAAGGTCATATGACAAGTGGCTCCAGTATCTAAAATACAAGTGTCTTCCCAAGAAGCAAAAGAAGTGCTAAAAACTTCATTGATACTAAGATTACAATGTGCAACGATATAGTGGGAAGATTCAAGTGGTTTTCCTTTGTCTGGAGGCTATTGCTCTTTCTTCTCACTAATATTTTAACAAGGAGTGCGACAATGAGAGGCAATATGACCCATTTTACCACACCTATAACACTTAAGAGATTGTTTATCTTTCTGAAAATGTTTTTGTTGTCTGTCACCTTGATGAGGATTACCCCCCCTGCCTCTAAATGATCTTTTACCACGACCTTTGCTACTATGGTTATGTCTAGCGGACTCTTCTCTAGGATTTTTCTCTTTCAGTGCGAGACACAAAGTCTCAACAGTGGAATTGGAAAGAGATTCCTTCTTTCCAAAGGCTTTCTCTCTTTCATCAATTTTGTCTACAAGTACATCAAAAGTCATGGCTTTCATATGTCCACTAGCTTGAAGAGACTCTAAGTAGTGTGAATAAGTAGGATATAGGTCTTTAATAAATGCAGTGAGTTGCAGATCAACTTTGACACTAGTAGATTCAATATCTTGAAAAAGGGATTTAATTTCTGAAGCTAACTTCATGGGATCATTATCTTTCAGTTCAAGATTAAATAACTTCATCAACAATTGTATAATTTCCAGCTCTGAATAAAAATCATAAAAATCTTTTAATTTCATGTTGTGTTGTAAATGTTGTGGTGGTGGAAAGAATATGTCGACTTACCTTTTCAGTTACAAAAGCATAAATTAAAGCATATGCCTTTTTATCTTTACTCTTCCAAATTGCAAGTCATTGTCATTCTTTCCTTCACAAACATTCTCCCATAAATCATTAAAATAAGAGTGTTCTTTATTTTACGAAACCATTCTTGGTAGATCTCTTTTCCGGAAAGCACTACTTCCACAATCGTTATTAAAGAATGCATTGTAAATTACTATGTAAGAACAATGTAAATGCAAATTTTGTTTTATTGGAATAAAAATATGCAGGAGGTACAGTGCAATCTGCGTGTAAATTAAATTCCACTTGCAATGAATTAAATAAATCACACAAATACGAACTCAGGCACACATGAAAATCCCCCCTGTTTATTTTTTTATATTTTGTCAGGATCTAACAAGCACACCTTCGACCTTGGCTGTCAAACAACTTTTCTTTAGCTGTGACTTCTATGAAACAAAGATAGAGAGGCCGCAGACTCCTTACACTTTGATCAAACATCAAACAGGCACACTTTATATTTTTTCACACAAAATATAAAGTGTGTGTTCATGTAGTGCGACACTAAGTAAACATTTATACAAATGTATATGACATGATGTGTTAATGCACAACATGATATATAAATGGAAAGAAAAAGGAGACAGAAGCAGGGGTAGAGGAGACAAAATACCTCTGGTTCCTCCTAGTAGAGGAGACAACCTTTCCACAAGTTTCACGCAAGCAACATTGACCATTCACAAAATAATTTTCAACAGATTGACAAGAATCAAGCCATACTAAGTCTAACATATGTCTAAAGATACTTATGTATGGGTTCCACTCACAGGTTAACACCATCACCACCATGAAATTAGTTCATGACGATCTAAAAGGGTAAGAGCCCTTCTTCAAGGCTAAACCATATCGGGTCATAAAAAGACAAGGACTTTGGATAAAAGTAGAATCCTTCCATCTTGACTTTTCTCTTTACCAGGAAACAATTTGCATCAGCTATTTTGGTTTAAATATTAGTTACAATTATTCCATTAAGGTGCGTAACACCCTCCCAACAATTTGCCTTACGAAAAGTTACAAAAGAAGGTAGGAAAACATTTCCATATTTTCGGTCCTTCCCTAATGACCATGACATAATCATTTCATAATCAACATGTAAACATTAATCTATTATTGAGCAAGTAGGTCCAGTAGGCCCTAGTGTTGTAGTTGGCTGTAATTCGTCTTTTCAAGCATGGAAAGGATGGCTGGAAATTGCATTTTCTTTTTTTGACATAATGTAAATATGTAGCTACTACCGAAAACCCACAGCCATTACTATTGAGATTTGTGTGCCTTGGAAAGTGGTCCCCTTGTGTTTGTGAGTCTCTAAACACAAAGGGGGAGACTATTACCCTTATTACTTTTCTTTATGTTCTAATTTCACTTTGACTTAGGAGTTTAAGTAAAAAGTGAAATAGGTCACTTAAGTCATTAACGTGACATTTAATTCACTTTGTGGGTGAGTTAAATGACATAAAGCAAACTAAGGAAAGTGGGTTTCCTAAGTGATATTTTAGGATTAAATCTCACCCATTGATTAGACATGGCTAGATTGGATCTAGGACATTGATCTTTTAGGGTTTGGCCAAAGAGAGGCTAAAGGAGGGAAAAGGGTAATGAAGAGGCTCATTCTTCACCTAAGAGATTTGAGAGGAGAGGGGGAAGACTAGAGCACTTGGGCGCATTTCTTGAGGAGAGGAGGGCGCAAAAGGAGGAGGGAAATTGCTACTTGAAGAGAGGAAGGTGCATAGCATGGAGGAAGGTGCTTCCATGGATTTGGAGGCACTCACATGAGGAGAGGCACATTCCTAGCTTGAGGTTGCACTTGGAGGAGGAGAGGCGCAAAGCCTCAAGGATGGCGCACTATATTCATGAGAGGAGTCATGGAGGAGGAGGGGTGCACTAATTGAGGGGAGGCCTTAGTGAGAAGCTAAGGGCGCACATCCATGAGAGGGAGTATTGCTAGAGGAGAGGCGCACTAAGGCTAGGTGCGCACCAAACCAAGGAGGAGGGCACACTTGTGTAGAGGGTGCTAAGTCCAAGGCAAGAGGGAAAGGGTTTCACAAAGTTCAAGTGGTAAAGGAAAAGGCATCTCAAAGGAAAAGGTAAAGGCACAAGGAAAGAGGTCCAAGGGTTATAAAATCAAGAGGGGCGCACCAAGGCAAAGTGCGCATTGCTTCAAGAGGCTAGCAGGAACATCTTCAAGGGACTCCAAGGCATCCAAGAAGGGTTGCTATTGTACCAGGTTCACTTGTATATGTTTTCCATGTTGTAAATTTTGCTTTGAGGCCTTCTATATACATCTACTGCAAACTGGTTTTCCCCATGGGGGTTTTTCCAGGGTCATGTTGACCAAAAACTTATGTGTCAATTTCATTCATTCTTAGAATTGTTAGATCAACATTTTAGAGTTGTAAAGATCCGAGGAGTGTTATGTGTTTGAGTATTATTGCATGTGCTAACATTGGAATGTCAAAACACTTGCAAGGGCACCTCAAATAACTCATAACCAATGAAAATTATCAGCATAAAGTTACCTAATTGTTTGTTGTCCTAAAAGGCAGCAAAGGACAGTTTTCGAAGTTCAAACTTAGAGCTAAAATCTGGTCAAAGAGAAATCAGATTTAGCAGCCTGATAGTACCTCAGTTCTCTTCAATTACTAGCAGGAACTTGTGACTTGGCAAGGGCCGAGACATCATGCATTGGGGGCGCCTACCCTTCAAGCCTCATCACAACGGGTCTAATATAGATAAACATGTACAACTTCTACCCCCCTCTGGTTTTGAACATGTGACCTCTAGGGAGAAAACACATGTTCTTAACCATTAGACCCACTCAAGCTGGAAATTGCATTTTCAAGCAAGAAAAAGATTGTTGGTGCTTCGTATTTTCCAAGATTAAAAACAAAACAAATAATTTTTATGCATTACAAGTTATGAGCAATGAAAAACATAGTGAGAAATTAAGTTTATAGGCATAACAAAGAGAAAGTTATCGATATAACGCAAAAAAAAAATATGAAGACAAAAGACTTCCTTAAAATGCCAAGCATCATATGGAGATATTTTTTAAAAAATGGTTGAAAGAAAAAGAAAAACAAGCTTTCTATGCCTCAATTCTTGGCTGAAATAAATTTTACCATAGAGTTGCGTAAGAAAATTAACGGACTGCCCATAATAATAACTTGCTCTTTGTTATGCCTATAAATTTAATTTCTTTCTATGCTTTTCATTGCTCGTATCTTGTAGTGTATAAAACTAGTTTGTTTTGTTTTTAATCTTGGAAAAGAGTAAGCACCAATGATCTTTTTCAGGCTTGAAAATGCAATTTCCAGCCATCCTTTCCATGCTTGAAAAGAAAATTTCCAGCCATCTTGCTCGATTGAGGGAGCAATTTGTTGTTTTCATCTTTTGTTTACTTGAAGAAGGAATTTTAAGTTTTCTTGTTTGAACCATGAATACTTGAAATTTTGGGTTGATTGGGTGAAAATTATGTGGAGAAGTTCATCTCATAAAACATGTTCATGATAAGAATTGAAATGAGGCTCTCTCTTTCATTTCTTCATTGTTTAATGACTTCCCAATAAAAACTAGTTTGCATGAGGATGGTGATCTTGAATTTCATAACAAAGCTTTTTTTAATTCACATATCTCGTCATGTTTGAATATGGTATTAACCTAAACAAAAGACATGCACTTGAATCCTCTTCGGAAGGTAAAGGATGAGTTTGAACTGTTAGGTAACGGAAGCAAAAATGTAACAAGATTCTAATAGCAAAGAATATAAAACCAAGATTAAACTGAGAACAACAATCACACAATTGACACAATGATTTATGTGGAAACTAAATACGAAATAACCACGAGGCAATGATAATCGATATTCTTATTATTCAAGAGAGAATTACAATATCCAGCACATGCATACAACCATCCTCTCCTCACATACACACTGCACTCCACAATATTGTGTCTTGCTCACACACTCTACACACCTTGCACTCTCACCTCTATGGGTATGCTTGCATATATAACATCTCTCAAATAGTTAGACTAACTGATTATAATTAGATCCACCAGTTACACAATATGTTCACAAAAGAGTGCATGCATGCACATTCCTAATATAGCTGCATGCATGTGTGTCATAGCAAGATTTGTCTCACCCTATGCAATCTTGCACAGAGGGCCTTTTTCCATTTCCCTGTGAAGACTTATCATCCCTGTTTGTAAAATCCAGAGCTAAAAATACAAATTTTTCCACATGTACGCACATTGCCTACTATACAGCATGTGAATACGCAGGTTGCTCCACTACAACCCGCGTACATCGGAATTTGTGGCAAAAAATGAAAATTAAATGTCAAGTTTCCATGTCACGATAGGAGATCTCTGGTCCTTGGCCTTCCATATACTGGAAATGTTCCAACTCGGCCCTTCAGTTCCATTTGAAGGCTATAAATGGGCAAATTCCGAGGTATGAAAAAGAGGAGAAAGAATTAAACTTTGAGAGCAAAGTAACTCTGGAGAAATTATTTACTTCATATTGAGTCTGCATCCCTTTGTCCTTTAAGTCTAAACACAGTGTTCAGCCCCCAAGCTCTTCCCTTATTGATTGAGAACCTCATTGCTTCTCTATTACGAGCTTGCCTTTGGTGGAGGATTGAAGTGGTGGAGGCCCAAATGGAAAGAACTTAGTTTCTCGGTTCCGAGCCGCGTCGACACAAAAGTCCATAATATTTTCACTTCTGTTGATCATTTATTAATAGAAATACTCATTTCTCGTCCAATTGATATTTTGCAAATATATGAGTTATTATCCATGGGAATATTTGTTATGTATATTAATGGATTATGCTATCTAATGTGCTAACCTTTTATATTGTCACCATATGCTTGCTTTGCTTGTTTGTTGAGAACTAGTTGCAGGTATATAGCTTTGGGTCAAAGTGTTCAATGGTGGAATTCATCGAACATCTGGACGAGGTAGGCCTCTTTCTTATCTCGCTTGCATATTGGTTTATATAGCATGTTTTTGGGATAGAGTTGATTTCTGCAGTCATTTCTGTCTGTTGTGGTTTACCCTAGCCATAGAGAGATTTTCCTCGTAAAAGAATTGGCGACCATACTGTGGATTAAATCTTCTTTCTTAGGGTTTGGAGTACTTTTCTCCTTAGATTGATCTCGTTTCTATTGTGTTTCTTTTCGTATCGTTGCTTGACAACCTCTGCTCACTTTGGGTCTGAGTTTTCAGCCTTTCTCCCTTACCTGGCCTTGTTTTGAAACATATACGCTTTTTTTTCCCTGACACTCGCGTACATACACAGGCTGTCCCTCTACAAGATGCATATATATGCTCTATTTGTCTAAACAATCGCGTACATCAGTTTTCCTTGCTTGTTTTCTTGGTCTGGTGATTGTTGGGTGGGATTTGATGTTTGTTGAGCCTTCTTGGGTCTCTGTAGTGCCTGTTAAGTGCTTGTGGGATGATATGAAACATATCTTTGGTTGAATTTCTTAGCACAATCTTTCTCATCATCTTTTCATTTTGATTGTCCTTATACATTGGGCTGGGGTTTTTGTTGCTTGGTATCCTGCTTGAGTTATCTTTTTCTATACACAGTAGGACTATATATCAAGTTACTTTTCAGTCCATGCATTTTCATTTTTATTATATTGAAAATACAAAAAAATAGGCATTTTGAATTGCTTGGCATTTTTGTCTTTTGAGTCCTTGTCATTAGCTTAGTGCATATAGTGAAAGATTTCATTTTTTACTTCAGAATTGCAGAGCTGAAATTGAAAATTGCATTGGTTTTTAGAAGCATATCATTCATTGAAGGTTAAAGTTAGGACTTTGCATTATTTTCATATTTACTTTTCTTGTAGAGTCATAACACCATGAGTTTCACTACCATACCTTTTTGAGTAATCACGGCCACTAAAATTAACGCTATAATTTAAAATTGATTAGTCACTATTTTATTTTCTAGGGCGCACAAACTAGCTTAGGATTTAGTGCCTTGAAATAGGATTTTGTGGGCAAACTTCTCCAAGGAAATTAAATCAACATATGTGTCTGAGAAAGGGAGTGGAGAAATCCATTGTATAATTGATAATATCAGGAGGCTCCGCTCACACCGGAGTTAATCACGAGGTCGCGCGAGGTTGGTTGAAGGGATATTCCCCCCGATACCTTCTTAGAGTCAAAGATATTTCTGGGGATCTATTTGTATCTGGGGATCTTGTTGGTGCCCTTACCTCCATGAGAGGCGACGCTTTCAAGGTTTTGGGCTTTGCTACCCTGCCATACAGTGGACCTGACTTACGACTGCTCACTTGTGCATCTGTTATTCAGTGGTTTATTAGTTGCTTGACTTAGGTGCCACATAGGTTACTTGCAAGGGTTATTTTGCAGGTACCCTGGATTAGATAAGGGTCAGACAACACACAACCTTTATGGAGGATTACCTCTCCGGGGGGATCTGACCGACTATTTGTTAATCCCACGAGGGACCTTATAACTGATTTTGTTACCTCCGATATTTAGCAGGGAGTCTCAAGCCCCTCTTGGGCAAGACATACCATCTTTAGGGAGGGAGGCCACTCAGCTACTTTACCCCATTTGTATGCATATTGGTCGTTTGACTTTTGGTGTGCTCTTTGATTATTAGATGGCCTTAGGATACATTTTTTTATCTTTAGAGTCTTAAGTCATCGTGGAGTCGGTTCAACGTCCTCACCGGTCCCATCGCTTGTTACAACTACCACCGGATTTCGAGTCTTTGCCTTCTAAAAGGCATAGAGTTATTAGGCGTGGTACACACACATCCACTATTCAGACTTGTGATTATACAAGGATGAGTACTGAACCTAGTCTTCAGAACACTGGGAGCCCTTCGAGTCCCACACCCACTATAGTTAATGGCACCCCTTCGACTCATGCAACCACGATGGTTGTAGTACCAGAGGCACCTATCATTACTATGTCTCGGCCTATAGTGAATGCTCAATCTCTTGCCTCGAACCCTTTTGGGTCTCTTGGTCACTCATTGGGTTATAATGTTCAGTCCATCCCTATGGCTTCTAGTCCCTTTTCCTATGGTATGCCCAACTTCACTTCACAGTTTTCAAATTCCATCCCAGCTGCTGGACCTAATGCTAGCATTGAGATTGCGAGCACTACACCTCTTTACACTCCATTTTCGTTTGGTGGTTCTCAAATCCCTCAAACGAATCCTAATATAGGAGGTATTCCTGCTTTTAACCCCAGGTCTAATCCTATTACTTATGGGTGGAACAATCAACCTTGTAGACAAGCTTCGACTCAAGTTTCGTCCTATACCCCTACCTCCTCGGTGTTGATTCCGACCAATACATTTGGAATGACGAATCCACCTCTATCCTCCGAATTCCCACCTAGAGGAGGTTAGTTTCACGCTTTGGGAAACCCCCAACCTGGATCCAATCCAGTTGGGGGAAAATTTTATAACCCCCAACAGAACATTGCTGCTGGAATGATGCCCAACCAAACTTTTATGAATCAGCCCATAGGAGGACCTTATAATCCTGGACAGGGCCATGGTGCTTACCAGAACCCTGGATGGGCTGCAGTTCCTCAAGCACAGTCTTTCCCGGGAGCTTGGGGCTAGATGCCGCAACCCCGTCTCCCTTTTCTGGCCATGCTTAATCTGCCAAAATTGTCTAAGTTAATGAATGGCCCTATGTGTCATGATCCTACATGGCCCCCTGTCCCCACCAAGATTCCTTCAAACATCCCGAAGTTCGAAGGTAAGAATGGAGAGGATCCTGGTGATCACGTCACTACCTTTCACCTTTGGTGCTCATCGAATTCCCTTAATGACGATTCTATTCGATTAAGATGATTTCAACGCATCCTCATCGGAGTTGTTGTGAAATGATATATTGAGCTACCTAGGGGGGCATATGGGACCTTTAGTCAGATGGTATTGGTCTTCCTTAACCACTTCCAATTTCCCATTTGTTACGATGCTCGCCTAGAAATTATGTCGAATTTACACCAGGACACCACCACTCATATCTCGGATCATATCCAGGAGTGGCATAGACATAAGAGGTTGATTAAGACTCCTATACCCCCTACCTTTCTTTTAGAATGGTTCCTTAAGTCTTTGAACCCTCCTATCTCGAAGGATGTTGCAACAACCGGGGTTACCATTGAGGAAGAAGCGATATTTAAAGCCTAGCAGTTAGATCTCATATATGCTTAGTCTGGGATGTTATACCACATTCTTCTGGACACACCGCGGTCAACTTACGACCCGAGAAAAAATCTCGGACCTCATGCCAATGGCATTGTAGGTACCGCCAATGTAAATTCTGCAGACTCGCTGAGAAACCATATGAAAGAGTTGTCTCTAAACCAGTCTGCAGGAGGGCCAGATTCATCTGTGTCTTCCAACCCCACTTAGTCAACGGATGTACATTCCATGCAATTGTCGAAAAACCCAAATGGTAATCAACAACCAGGTGGGAATAAGAAGAAAGGACGTAATAATCGTAAGGGTGGGAAAAAAAATAATAAACCCAAGGACAATGGTAATAATGAGAAGACGAATAATAATGTTGGAAAGGGAAAATGAGAAAGACGTAAGGTGAAGTTTCCCTGTAAGCTTTGCACAGATGATCACCTTACCCATTTATGCCCCAAATTAGTGGAAGCTGCGAGGCTATTATCTCTACCTCTCGTCGTGCTGATGAATCCATTTCCACATAACCAACACATGGCCTCGAATTCCTCAAACGCCAAAAATGCAGCTGGTGGGAGTCAAAACCCACCGTTGCAAGATGGCGACCATTTGTGTATCAATATGGTCGATGTGAAAACCAATGTAGCCACTCGATCTTGATATTATAGCTCTTCACAAGCTATTCCTGGTCTAGAATCTCCTCCTCCTCCGGAGACAAATTTACAGATTGAAAAACCAGAGCCATCGCCTCGTATTCCAAAAGGAGTACTCAAGCGCTCTACCCACAATCCAAATGCTAGAGCCACCCAGAACTACTCTATTGTTGAGGACCTGGGTCAAACCCCTTGTGCGATGTTGGCTTTGGAGGTACTCCAGACGTGTCCTTCACACCGGAATGCCTTACTATCTGCTTTAGGAGCTCTAGAACCCAGTGGCTCAAAAGTTATCAAGTTTGACGTCACGTATGTAAAGCCTCGCTTTCCTTACCATGTGGCTTTCCAAATCCACCTGGAGTACTCAAAGTATACCATCAAATGTGCAGTCATTGATGAAAGCGCTGCTACATGTGTGATGTCCCTGATCTGTTGGAAGTCTCGGTTCTCCGACTCTTTCCAAGTCATCGAACATATTGACTACTTTTGACGGTCATTCCTTCCGCCCTCACGGTATTCTTCCCAACTTTCCAGTCCAATTAGGTGGGAAGACGGTAGAGGTGGAAGTAGAGGTAGTTGACGCACCTCTTGATTATAACTTGTTACTAGGACACAATTGGACCTATGCTATGGTCGCCGTCATATTGTCCATCTTCCATACTCTTTGTTTTCCTCATGAAGGGAAGATTGTGACGATCGACCAGTGATCCTTTGCGTACTCTAGTCCTAATGCATCTATTGGACTGTCGATCCCTGTGATCGACAATTCTCAGCCGAAAACTGAGAATATCAGTGTCAAAATGTATTCTTCCCTTATGGGTAGTTTCGACTTCATGACACCAATTCACCACGTTTACGCCATGTCCAGTAGGCTCGTTTTGACTGGGAGGTCCATTCCTTTCCGCACTTACTATTTTAGTGATCCATGGACCCTACCTTCCCCAAATTCGTCTTTTGAAGGTTAGTTGCATGATGGAATGGCCATGCCACCATCGGCAATGGAGATTGTGTATCAAGCTGTTCTTGACTCTTCCGTTGATCCCGATCCTGTTACCTCACCGACGGATAAGGAGGATCCCGTTCTTAGGCCTATGTGGGCCACTTCATTGTCTTGTTCACATGATTTCCTCGATAAGACTTTGCCTTCAGATGAAGCTATCATCGAAGCCATGAATGGTTCCAACAAACCTTGGGATGATATGCATCACCGCTCTTATTTTCTCCCAGTGCTTGAAAGAATCGAACAAGATGACTTTTGATATACTTTGAGTGAGACAGTCGATCACACCGTAGCTCCACAGGATATGCACGACATTTATGCCGAGGGAAATATGATGAGTATTTCTCTTACCGTCACGATTGATATCTCTCGTACCCATGGCAAGGTTGAAAACGTAAATATCAGTGCGGATTGTTCGCCAGAAGAAATCATGATCTACACTGAACTCTTCAAGGAATTTTGAGATGTATTTGCTTGGTCATATGAAGAGATGCAATGAATCAACCCTCGTATTGTCGAACATGAGATTAGAACTTATCTGGATGCTAAACCTATTTGGCAACGTCTTAGAGCTATCAATCCCCAGAAGGCCCCTGCTATTAAGGCAGAGGTGGAGAAGCTACTTAATCATGGCTTCATATACCTGGTTCCACAAAATCAACTTCTAGGTGATTTTTCACATATTAGATTTATGAGAGTACATCTTGTGTTAGTTGTGTGGTATTTTGCTTTAGCTTCTTTTTATTTTAGTAGTTTGTGTACTAAACTAATAATATTAAAACTTAGTTTAGTACACAAACTAAGTTTCTTCCACTCCCATAGCATAATTTCCAATCCCAACATCTATATAAATGTGCTAGCATAAGTTTCTTCCACTCCGGCGACCATAGCATAATTTCCAATCCCAACATCTATATAATCTTCCACTAATTCACTATCCTTCTTTTTGAAAGAGAAAGGTTTCTTGGGTTCACGTGGTACCTTAACCACTGCTACTTCTTTTCATGGAAACATCATGCAACTTCCACTGTTCATTATGTATCCCCTGACCATGGAGGACCAATCTCTTCTCAAAACAACTCCATATGTCGGAGGAAGGTCTACTACAATAATATTGAAAACTGTGATAATGTGGGGGGAGGCTGTGATCCAAGCATAGAAGTCCTTGATTTTACCATAAGTTGGCACTTGTCTAGAGTCAATTTAATATATACTTTCACCAGTCTCATAATATTTGGTACAGTTCATGCCCGGTGCCTCCATGACTACTAGTGTCATAATATTATTGGTCGCGCCAGTGTCCACCAAACAATTATGAAGTGCAACATCATGATTTTCAATTGAAATATAAAAGGGAGGAATTTTACCTCTCAACTTGGCGGTCAATTTGTTTTGGTTTTGTTTCAAACTTGTAACAACAACTTTTGTTTTTTCAGATGGATCATCCAACAATCTCAAAATGTTCTCCCTTTGTTGGGGAATCTTCACCACTTCAGTAAAAGGAAGAGTTATCCTTAATTTATTTAAGTCCTTTACAACATTGTATGTCATCTGAGTGGAGTTTGACATGGGGTTTTGCTTCTTACTTACGACGCCATCCATCACTTTCTCATTCACCTTTTTCTCATTTGCTTTTTCTTTTTATTTTTATTTTCCAAATCATTTTTATAATTGGATCTATTTACAAATCCTCTACTCTGGGCGATGTTTTCTTGTGAGTTGGTATCGTTGTCACCCTCTTCAAGTATATATATGGATGTATCGCATTCGTTCATTTGTATAGTTTCATAACTTTCATTGGGTGAGTAATAATTCTCTTGCTCAACCATTTTCTCATCATATATATCGTCCAGAACAACTGCATTGGGAGTTGGTTGTCTGGGAACCCTTGGCCTTTGTGGGTTATCCATATTTTCAAACCTCACTCTGTTTTCTTGGGGGGGTTTCTTCTTTTCTCTGGGACCGACATTATCGGATATCCCACATAATTACCCCCCCTTCTTAGTCTGGTTATCTCGTTCTGCATTTGCTTGATAGTTCTATTCATTTGTGCAATTTCGATTCTTTGCTTGGTTTCATGTGCCGCAACAGGATCTACCTTCACATCTGGTATGGTTCCCTTAAAAAATCATCCTCCATTTATTTTATTTCGGGTCAGTCGTGGCTTGAATTATTCATTCTTTCTTGAACTAGAGGCCCCATGATTATCAATACTTAATCCTCCCAGTTGTCTTTGTACTTTTCCCAGGATGATGTCAGGGTCGATGCCTGCCTCAATCATAATTTATTCCATCTCAGTGGATTTAATCATTGCTTCCTCTAAGGTGTCTATCTGGGATGTTCTGATATCATATTTCACATTTGGGGGCATCACATTCTTATAACAACCGAGTATGACTGGGTCATTAGGTCTTTTATCTTCTGGAATCTTACTCAAGGTTTTATTGAACCTGAGATTAAAATCTCATATTCTTTCATTCTTCCTCAAACCAATATGAGTGAAATCAGTGAGAAGGGTATGATATGCAACTGGAGGGGCGAACATAGTCAGGAACATGGCTTCAATGTCATTAAACGAGCGAAATGATCTACTGGGTAATGTCATATACGGTTCATGCGCTCTTCCTGATAAGGTTTGCAAAAATAATCTTACCATGACATCATCATACTCAACACGATGAAAATCACAAACATCAAGGAACAAATGAAGGTGCCTCTTTGCATCGATTGTTCCATCTCTAGAAAATTCCTTCAAGGAACCCTTAGGGAGAACATGGAGGTCATGTTGCTCACTTAGGAGATTTAGAGGGGAATCTCTTACCCTTCTTCGATTTTCAAATCTTGGGTTTCCTTGATTTCTTGCAGCATCTCTTCCACCTCCTTGTCTCTCTTCATGCGGTTCTTCTCACGGTTGTTCATTTCTTTCTACCATGTCTGTAGATGTTCTAGGAATATGATTTCCACTTCTTAGAACACAAAGTTTATTACTTCTACTTCTGGTAATTGGTCCTTTGTATTCGTCCAACTTCAATGCTGACCTTCTCCTTGTGCTGCTCAAGCTAGCCTTTGGTTTCTTCAGTCTCATCGCTCTTCTCTCCTCTGCCTTCAGAGGATTTCTATTTCTTCTTCTTGGACCAAGGTTTGCCAAGACCTTTCCAATTCTTCACGGATCTCGACTATTGATATTACCAAATTGTATAACTAATGTAAGATGCTTCGTTGGTTGTTCAATCCAATTTCTAGGTGGGGCTGATCAGCCTGGGGCAAAGTCATATAATTTTTCAAAATGATAGACCAAATTTCAGATTTTAGTTCATTCCCCAATATGGTTGCCAAAAATGTTGACGCTTGAATCCGTTAGGACTGAAACGACAACCTCACGGGGATATAAATCCCCTTGTGTTTTTATAGAAGTGGTACTCCTCTTTACTTTAGATTTTCCAGGGACTCTAAATCTTCATAATATGGGACTTTGCAGAAGTTCATTGTGGTAATCAAAGAAATACTAAATAAAAATAAAGAAAATGTTTTGTTTTACTTTTAAAGAAAGCTCCTGAGAAATGACTAGGAACCACACACTTCATACATTTAACAAAAATAGACAAAATTTCCTCACATCCATGATAGTTAAACTAAAGATTTTTGATCACACAAAAATAAAAAGAATATGATCTACATGAATAAGAGAAATTTAACATAGTGAACATGGCAAACTCAAATAAAGATAATGATAGATCAACCTCAAATACTTTATACTCAAAACTCAGAGTTACAAAGCACAGTCAATATTGTTCTTGAAATAACTCTCTTGAAATTTCTAAAAAATATATAGTCTGTTACATATTCTTTGAAATTTAAAATGTGTTTGTCCTAAGGATTGGGATTAGGGCTCCCGCAGACCATAAAGAAAACATATACAAGAATTAATCTCATAGAAGGAAGATGAAGGCCGAATATAGAACAACAAGACTTGGAAAGAAGAAAAAGAGAAGTGATCAGACTTCGATTAAACCTTTTTAGTGAAAGAGGTAGAATGATTGGATGAAGGAACTGATAAAGAAAGAAAGATGTGATCAACATAAACTTACAATGATGGTCTATCGTGTCTTCACTTGCTTGCTGGTGTCCTTTTCTTGTTTTAATTAACAGTTACATGAACCGTCTCTATTAGAAAAACAAGATCGCAGAGAAATAAAATAAAACAAATGCGGAAATAAAAACACAAAAGATATAGAATACAATAGAGACACATATATACGTGGTTCACCCAGTGTGGGCTACGTCCACCAGAGAAATTTCCAGGTCCTTCCTTTATTGTTATCTAGCAAATGAAGGGATACAACCTACAATGCACTCGATGTAACTTCCTCTTCTTTCTCTCACAATATCCTCTCTCAAAATACAATATTCACCATGATACATAGCTTCAATACATTTCCCTCATAAAAGAGGGTTTCCCTCTAGGGAAAAAAACCCTAACATAAATTCTACTGTCAGATCTGCGACATTATAATGAACGGTCTAGATTCACAATGAAATTACAATATACATTTACAAGGTAATTTTTCCTTCGAAGGCTTCGCCCCCGAACCCCCGCCGGGGGCCCGCTTGCCCCCAGACCCCATAGAGGGGGTAACCCCCCTTTGCACTCCCCCACGTGGAGGAGTGTACATTCTTTCGGGGTGTAAAGTCTTCATGGGGTATAAACACGGCTGAAAACAAAGACTTCTGAATAAGGAATATAAACAGGCTCCACAACCAACAGTCTCAATTGTTTCTTGCCCATCGTTGGTCAATTTGTCGATTGCTTTCTTGAACCATTCTTCAATATAAATTTTCATTGGTGCCATGTTTATCTCATGTCAAATTTTGATGTTGATTATCTCACCATCCAAGTCTCTCAAATGAAGGGAAATACCATGTAATGCTTCCTCAATGTTCTTATTATTCAAGGAATAGTCCACTAGCCAATTGTCTATGTTGTCCTCATCATATTCAAGTATACCATAGAACTTTTCAATTGATAACCCTTTAAAAATATGAACTTGTTTATCAAATTGTTGCTTTGTTAGGAACATTGAGATGAGAATTAGTTTGGGGTCTTGTACTTCATTAGTACCTCTGGCTAGGTCTATTTCCATGAACATCTTGAATAGTTCTTCCCTCTTTGATATAGCTTGGTTGCATGCTTGAATAATATTATTCAATTTTTTTTATCTTTTCCTTACAACACGTGTTCAACTGTTTTATCTGACTCATGGAGAGAAGATCCTGCTCTCTTCTCCTTAGTTATGTCATGTTAGAGACTTTGGTTTCAAAGGGTACTACATCATCAAGGTAGAAACCGTCTTTGTTCTTCAGATCGACTTGCAAGTATTCATGGAAGGCGTGTACCCTCAAGCCAAAAGAAACAATGTTTTTCGAAACCTCCCATGCTTCTATGATCAACACCATTCTTTCTTTATATTTCTTTCTACATAGCTCTTGGATGATGTAAGTATGCTCGAAGATCCTTTCAATTTAACAACGGGTGTGGTGGGCCTGACTATATACAAATGATTGGAAATAAGTGGAGGAGGCATTAAGGCGTCCTCCAGCTCCTTGATCCTTTCTTTCAACTTCGTGTTTTCCGCTTCTAGGCCACCAATGGAATCATCCAAAGCATCCCCGATTGATCTGTGAATTTTAGAAATCTAGGAAGACTGCGTATCCTTGAGGTCAACCTCTGAACACGATTTTCCTTTCTTATTCTTCATATCACCTTTTTCAATAATCATTTTCTTGGATTCCCTTTCAAATACAACGCTCTGAAAAGAAAATGATTCTTCTTCATTGAAGGTCTTGTTATCCCCGATTTCATGGGATAACTAGGAGATCATGTCTCAAGGCCCACAGGTCCTAGACATGGAGTACCGAGAGCAGGATTGTGCGAGCTCTCGATTTTTCCCGAAGGGGGATTATTTTGTTCTCCGCGACTGGAAATATTGTTGGTAACTTTCCTAGTTGGGTGGGCCATTGGAGCATTGCTCTGAGATGTGGTGGTTTTAGGAGTAACAACTGGAGATTGGGCACTCTTCTCATTGGGACCCTTTCCTTTTTGCTTGTGAAGATCGTTAGTACTAAGTATTGTTTCCAATTCACCAATATTATGTGTAGGAGTGCCTAAGTTGTTGTCGTATTCTTCACTTAAAATAGTATGAATAAATGAATTGTTGAATCCGACTGCCAGCATATGTTCTACGAAAATTCAGTTAGGGTCTAACCCATTTATCTTTTCGGCATATTTTAGATTCACATTGTGGAATTGGTTCGCAAACTCATCAATTTTTCTTATATTCCCGAATATAAAGTCTCCAATTTTCCAAGGCAAGGGGATGAACTGTTTTTTCCATTTTTCATGGAAAAAGTGCAACCATAAATTGTATTGCCTTGCTACTTTCGTAATAAACATTTTATCAGACACATGGTATGGAAGAAAAGAGGGATTTTCCTTGGAACAGGAAATCCTAACAACACTATGATTTTCCATATGTTCTAACGTCCCCTTTTTATCCAAGAATTTATTTGTCTGGTTGGATATCCTGGGGGTATCTTAACCAAACAATAGTCCTTTGAAAATTGAGACGAAGTCATTGTAAAATTCATAAAAATCCAAGGAAGCCTTGTGTCTCTGCAATGCTTGGTAAGAGAAGGTAACTGGATCAATTTCACAATTCACCCTCTTACAAATAGTCAATTTTAGAAATTAATAGCAATATGCTACCACAAATACGAAATAAGAAGCCATAAATAATTTCTTGTCCCTTTTGTAATGTGACAATTGGGAGGAGATTTCAATGGAAATCATTTTTCCCCAATCGAAGATAGCTTTCTCTTTAACTGTAAAATATAGAATAGAAAGAATCATGCGGGAAATGGTGGCGGTACTTTCTTGGCCTGTCAACCTGGTGAACAACCAAGCGATTTCCCGAAAGGGTTTTTTGAAAGAGTCTACCTGAATCCTGATTATATCCTATGGAATAGACGTTGATTTCTTCAAATATTCTGGCAAGAGATCTAACCCATTGTCATGTTTTTTCAGGAAATCTCTGCAATCCTCTCCTTTGAAGGTAAGTGTTGGCTCAGGGAGCTTCAACATCTTCTGAAACACTTGCGGTGAAAGAGAGACAGGGGAATGGTCTTGAAGTTGAATAATCCGCTGACTCGATACGCATTTCTCAATGCACCATGCAACTGGTTCTTTGCAATCAAATACTTTAGGGACACACCCTGCACGCGCAATTCTGGATGTCTAGATCACTTCTTTTTTAGCAGGAGAAGATGAATAGTAAGAATACGCTCTAGACCACTGAAAATTCTGTTCCTCATGCCCAAAAATATTCAAAGTATCACCCCAGAACTGTTGTCGAGCTATTACTGACATAGGTTGATGAGAGTGTTCTTTTAACTAGATAATACTTGAAATGAATCCCTTGAGAGAGATAACAATAATATAACCTTTGGCAAATCATGCATTAATGCAATTTAATGGAAAATCTCCTTGAGCCCTTAGCTTATTAATGACGGACTTTACGGAACCTACATGATCAGTTATTAGCATTAAACCATACTAAATGCGTTTTCGAAAAAGAATGAAAATGGCAGTGACGGACGAGAGCAATTTGAATTTGGGGATTTTTGTGAACCCACCTACCCGGGAACCCGCCAACCCACGGTTGCGAACAATTGAAAATAGGATAAGTATTGCACAACAATCGGTTGGACTTTGATACATGAGAAATGAAATACTTAGGGGCTTGGTAAGTCCGACAGTCATAATGTAGATCACAGATATTTGGCTGCAAAATGGATATCGCGGAACTTGGAATATGAAAGCTTGAACCCGTGAACCCATGTTTGCAAAAATGGTTAAGTACATAATAACACGATGGTTGGTTGGAGTCATGATATGGGAATATAGGTGGAGGTGAGAGCCCGTGCGTCCGCCAACCTGTGAAGCTGCCAATTTGAAATGTGCTTAAGTATAGTAACAAGAAAGGGGAAAGAGAGGGGGAAAAGGAAAAAGGGGAGTGAGGGTAAGTATAGAAGAGGGAAAAGAAATGGGCAAAATAAGTTGGGAAAATAGAAAAGGGGAGGGAAATTTTGGAAGCGGAAATTGATCTCAAAAAGAGGTATTAGAATACCCCAAGAAAAGACATTTGCGACTTCCGGCACCCAATTTGTTACGTTGTTTTTTAGGGATTAAGGCATAACATGGAGAGCCAAAAACATCGTTGACCTAACCATATTAAGCAAAGTTATGTTCATGCGTTTTGCCACACCATTTTGTTGCGAAGTATAAGGGACAGTGGTATGATGTTTAATACCATTATCCTGCAATTACTTTTCAATTTCATTAGATGTGTATTCACCACCATTATCTAATTGTAAAGTACCAATATTAAGTTGAGTTTCATTTGTAATCCATAAATGAAAATTCTTAAAAGTTGCAAAAACCTAAGATTTCTCTTTCAACAAATAAACACAACAAATCCAGGTGTAGTCATCAATAAAAGTCAACATATATTTGTTACCATTAGCAGATGGAATAGGAATGGGCCCACATAGATCAGAATGTATAAGTTCTAACTTCTTGGAAGCTCTAGAAGTAGAGCCATAAAAAGGTTGTTGACAATGCTTGCCTAAAATACAAGCATTACATGGAGAAAGATTTATTGGAATAGTAGGAATCCATTGAATACCTTGTTGTTTCATAATCATGATACTATCATAATTAATATGAC
>JZKD02S1626012.1:42762-65683 GCA_000966675.3 Picea glauca
AAGTATTCAACCCAAAAATGTGATTATTGAGAATAATCATAAGAGATCCATGCTCATTTTAAATTTTCCTTTGAAAAAAACCACAACCTTTCCACAAGTTTCACGCAAGCAGCATTGACCATTCACAAAAGAATTTTCAACAGATTGACAAGAAGCAAGCCATACTAAGTCTAACATATGTCTAAAGATACTTATGTATGACACTCACAGGTTAACACCATCACCACCATGAAATTAATTCATGACGATCTAAAAGGGTAAGAGCCCTTCTTCAAGGCTAAACCATATCGGGTCATAAAAAGACAAGGACTTTGGATAAAAGTAGAATCCTTCCATCTTGACTTTTCTCTTTACCAGGAAACAATTTGCATAAGCTATTTTGGTTTAAATATTAGTTACAATTATTCCATTAAGGATCGTAACACCCTCTCAACAATTTTCCTTACCAAAAGTTACAAAAGAAGGTAGGAAAACATTTCCATATTTTTGGTCCTTCCCTAATGACCCTGACATAATCATTTCATAATCAACATGTAAACATTAATCTATTAGTGAGCAAGTAGGTCCAGTAGGCCCTAGTGTTGTAGTTGGTTGTAATTCATGTTTTCAAGCATGGAAAGGATGGCTGGAAATTGCATTTTCTTTTTTTGACATAATGTAAATATGTAGCTAGTACCGAAAACCCACAGCCCTTACTGTTGAGATTTGTGTACCTTGGAAAGTGGTCCCCTTGTGTTTGTGAGTCTCTAAACACAAAGGGGGAGACTATTACCCTTATTACTTTACTTTATGTTTTAATTTCACTTTGACTTAGGAGTTTAAGTAAAAAGTGAAATAAGTCACTTAAGTCATTAATGTGACATTTAATTCACTTTGTGGGTGAGTTTCCTAAGTGATATTTTAGGATTAAATCTCACCCATTGATTAGACATGGCTAGATTGGATTTAGGAAATTGATCTTTTAGGGTTTGGCCAAAGAGAGGCTAAAGGAGGGAAAAGGGTAATGAAGAGGCTCATTCTTCACTTAAGAGATTTGAGAGGAGAGGGGGAAGACTAGAGCACTTGGGCACATTTCTTGAGGAGAGGAGGGCACAAAAGGAGGAGGGAACTTGCTACTTGAAGAGAGGAAGGTGCATAGCATGGAGGAAGGTGTTTCCATGGAGTTGGAGGCACTCACATGAGGAGAGGCACATTCCTAGCTTGAGGGCGCACTTGGAGGAGGAGAGGCGCAAAGCCTCAAGGATGGTGCACTATATTCATGAGAGGAGTCATGGAGGAGGAGGGGTGCACTAATTGAGGGGAGGCCTTAGTGAGAAGCTAAGGGCGCACATCCATGAGAGGGAGTATTGCTAGAGGAGAGGCGCACTAAGGTTAGGTGCACACCAAGCCAAGGAGGAGGGCGCACTTGTGTAGAGGGCACTAAGTCCAAGGCAAGAGGGAAAGTGTTTCACAAAGTTCAAGTGGGTAAAGGAAAAGGCAAAGGCATCTCAAAGGAAAAGGTAAAGGCACAAGGAAAGAGGTCCAAGGGTTATAAAAGAAAGAGGGGTGCACCAAGGCAAAGTGCACCTTGCTTCAAGAGGCTAGTAGGAACATCTTCAAGGGACTCCAAGGCATCCAAGAAGGGTTGCTATTGTACCAGGTTCACTTGTATATGTTTTCCGTGTTGTACATTTTTCTTTGAGCCCTTCTGTATACATCTACTCCAAAATGGTTTTCCCCATGGGGGTTTTTCCAGGGTCATGTTGACCAAAAACTTATGTGTCAATTTCATGCATTCTTAGAATTATTAGATCAACATTTTAGAGTTGTAAAGATCCGAGGAGTGTTAGGTGTTTGAGTATTATTGCATGTGCTAACATTGGAATGTCAAAACACTTGCAAGGGAACCTCAAATAAATAAAGTTACCTAATTGTTTGTTGTCCTTAAAGGCAGCAAAGGACAGTTTTGGAAGTTCAAACTTAGAGCTGAAATCTGGTCAAAGAGAAATCAGATTTAGCAGCCTGATAGTACCTCAATTCTCTTCAATTACTAGCAGGAACTTGTGACTTGGCAAGGGTCGAGATGTCATGCATTGGGGGTGCCTACCCTTCAAGCCTCATCACAATGGGTCTAATATAGATAAACATGTACAACTTCTACCCCCTTCTGGTTTTGAACATGTGACCTCTAGGGAGAAAACACATGTTCTTAACCATTAGACCCACTCAAGCTGGAAATTGCATTTTCAAGCAAGAAAAAGATTGTTGGTGCTTCGTATTTTCCAAGATTAAAAACAAAACAAATAATTTTTATGCACTACAAGTTATGAGGAATGAAAAACATAGTGAGAAATTAAGTTTATAGGCATAACAAAGAGAAAGTTATTCATATAACGCCAAAAAAAATTTATGAAGACAAAAGACTTCCTTAAAATGCCAAGCATCATATGGAGATAGTTTTTAAAAAATGGTTGAAAGAAAAAGAAAAACAAGCTTTCTATGCCTCAATTCTTGGCTGAAATAAATTTTACCGTAGAGTTGTGTAAGAAAATTAACGGGCTGCCCATAATAATAACTTGCTCTTTATTATGCCTATAAATTAAATTTCTTGCTATGTTTTTCATTGCTCGTATCTTGTAGTGTATAAAACTAGTTTGTTTTGTTTTTAATCTTGGAAAAGAGTAAGCACCAATGATCTTTTTCAGGCCTGAAAATGCAATTTCCAGCCATCCTTTCCATGCTTGAAAAGAAAATTTCCAGCCATCTTGCTCGACTGAGGGAGCAATTTGTTGTTTTCATCTTTTGTTTACTTGAAGAAGGAATTTTAAGTTTTCTTGTTTGAACCATGAATACTTGAACTTTTGGGTTGATTGGGTGAAAATTATGTGGAGAAGTTCATCTCATAAAACATGTTCATGATAAGAATTGAAATGAGGCTCTCTCTTTCATTTTTTCATTGTTTAATGACTTCCCAATAAAAACTAGTTTGCATGAGGATGGCGATCTTGACTTTCATAACAAATCTTTTTTTAATGCACATATCTCGTCATGTTTGAATATGGTATTAACCTAAAAAAAATACATGCACTTGAATCCTCTTCGGAAGGTAAAGGATGAGTTTGAACTGTTAGGTAACGGAAGCAAAAACGTAACAAGATTATAATAGCAAAGAATATAAAACCAAGATTAAACCGAGAACAACAATCACACAATTGACACAATGATTTATGTGGAAACTAAATACGAAAAAACCACGAGGCAATGATAACCGATATTCTTATTATTCAAGAGAGAATTACAATATCCAGCACAGGCATACAACCATCCTCTCCTCACATACACACTGCACTCCACAATATTGTGTCTTGCTCACACACTCTACACACCTTGCACTCTCACCTCTATGGGTATGCTTGCATATATAACATCTCTCAAACAGTTAGACTAACTGATTATAATTAGATCCACCAGTTACACAATATGTTCACAAAAGAGTGCATGCATGCACATTCCTACTATAACTGCATGCATGTGTGTTATAGCAAGATTTGTCTCACCCTATGCAATCTTGCACAGAGGGCCTTTTTCCATTTCCCTATGAAGACTTATCATCCATGTTTGTAAAATCCAAAGCTAAAAATACAATTTTTTCCACATGTATGCACATTGCCTACTATACAGCATGTGAATACGTAGGCTGCTCCACTACAACCCGCGTACATCGGGATTTGTGCCAAAAAATGAAAATTAAATGTCGGGTTTCCATGTCACGATAGGAGATCTCTGGTCCTTGGCCTTCCATATACTGGAAACGTTCCAACTCTGCCCTTCGGTTCCATTTGAAGGCTATAAATGGGCAAATTCCGAGGTATGAAAAAGAGGAGAAAGAATTCAACTTTGAGAGAAAAGTTACTCTGGAGAAAATATTTACTTCATATTGAGTCTGCATCCATTTGTCCTTTAAGTCTGAACATAGTGTTCAGCCCCCAAGCTCTTCCCTTATTGATTGAGAACCTCATTTCTTCTCTATTAAGATCTTTCCTTTGGTGAAGGATTGAAGTGGTGGAGGCCCAACTGGAAGGAACTTATTTTCTCGGTTTCAAGCCGTGCCGACACAAAAGTCTGTAATATTTTCACTTCCGTTGATCATTTATTAATAGAAATACTCATTTCTCGTCCAATTGATATCTTGCAAATATATGAGTTATTATCCATGGGAATATTTGTTATGTATATTAATGGATTATGCTATCTAATGTGCCAACCTTTTATATTGTCACCATATGCTTGCTTTGCTTGTTTGTTGAGAACTAGTTGCAAGTATATAGCTTTGGGTCAAAGTGCTCAACGGTGGAATTCATCGAACATCTGGACGAGGTAGGCCTCTTTCTTATCTCGCTTGCATATTAGTTTATATAGCATGTTTTTGGGATAGAGTTGATTTCTGCAGTCATTTCTGTTTGTTGTGGTTTACCCTAGCCATAGAGAGATTTTCCTCGTAACAGAATTGGCGACCATACTGTGGATTGAATCTTCTTTCTTAGGGTTTGGAGTACTTTTCTCCTTAGATTGATCTTGTTTCTATAGTGTTTCTTTTCGTATCGTTGCTTGACAACCTCTGTTCACTTTGGGTCTGAGTTTTCAGCCTTTCTCCCTTGCCTGGCCTTGTTTTGAAACATATACGCTTTTTTTTCCCTGACACTCGCGTACATACGTAGGCTGTCCCTCTACAAGATGCATATATACGCTCTGTTTGTCTAAACAATCATGTACTTCAGTTTTCCTTGCTTGTTTGCTTGGTCCGGTGATTGTTGGGTGGGATTCGATGTTTGCTGAGCCTTCTTGGGTCTCTGTAGTGCCTGTTAAGTGCTTGTGGGATGAAAGGAAAAATCTATCTTTGGTTGAATTTCTGAGAGGAGTCTTTCTCATCATCTTTTCATTTTGATTGTCTTTATACATTGGGCTGGGGGTTTTGTTGCTTGGTATCTTGCTTGAGTTATCTTTTTCTATACACAATAGGACTATATATCAAGTTACTTTTTAGTCCATGCATTTTCATTTTTATTATATTGAAAATACAAAAAAATAGGCATTTTGCATTGCTTGGCATTTTTGTCTTTTGATTCATTGTCATTAGCTTAGTGCATATAGTGAAAGATTTCATTTTTTACTTCAGAATTGCAGAGTTGAAATTGAAAATTGCATTGGTTTTTAGAAGCATATCATTCATTGAATGTTAAAGTTATGACTTTGCATTATTTTCATATTTACTTTTCTTGTAGAGTCATAACACCACGAGTTTCACTACCATACCTTTTTGAGTAATCACGACCGCTAAAATTAATGCTATAATTTAAAATTGATTAGTCACGATTTTATTTTCTAGGGCGCACAAACTCGCTTAGGATTTAGTGCCCTGGTGATCCTGCACAAACTAGAAGGTAACAATGGAGAGGATCATGGTGATCACGTCACTACCTTTCACCTTTGGTGCTCATCGAATTCCCTTAATGGCGATTCTATTCGATTAAGATTATTTCAACGCATCCTCATCGGAGTTGCTGTGAAATGATATATTGAGCTACCTAGGGGGGCATATGGGACCTTTAGTCGGATGGTATTGGTCTTCCTTAACCACTTCCAATTGCCCATTCGTTACGATGCTCACCTAGAAATTATATCGAATTTACACCAGGACACCACCACTCATATCTCGGATCATATCCGGGAGTGGCATAGACGGAAGAGGTTGATTAAGACTCCTATACCCCCTACCTTTCTTTTAGAATGGTTCCTTAAGTATTTGCACCCTCCTATCTAGAAGGATGTTGCAACAACTGGGGTTACCACTGAGGAAGAAGCGATATTTAAAGCCTAGTAGTTAGATCTCATATATGCTTAGTCTGGGGTGTTATACCACATTCTTCTAGACGCACCGCGATCAACTTACGACCCGAGAAAAAATCTCGGACCTCATGCCAATGGCGTTGTAGGTACCGCCAATGTAAATTCTGCAGACTCAGTGATAAGCCATATGAAAGAGTTGTCTCTAAACCAGTCTGCAGGAGGACCAGATTCATCTGTGTCTTCCAACCCCACTTAGTCGACGGATGTACATTCCATGAAATTGTCGAAAAAACCAAATGGTAATCAATAGCTAGGTGGGAATAAGAAGAAAGGATGTAATAATCGTAAGGGTGGAAAAAAAAAAATAAACCAAAGGACAATGGTAATAATGAGAAGACGAATAATAATGTTGGAGAGCAAAAATGAGAAAGACGTAAGGTGAAGTTTCCCTGTAAGCTTTGCACAGATGATCACTTTACCCATTTATGCCCCAAATTAGCGAAAGCTGCGAGGCTATTATCTCTACCTCCCGTCGTGCTGACGAATCCATTTCCACATAACCAACACATGGCCTCGAGTTCCTCAAACGCCAAAAATGTGGCTGGTGGGAGTCAAAACCCACCATTGCAAGATGGTGACCATTTGTGTATCAATATGGTCGATGTGAAAACCAATGTAGCCACTTGATCTTGAGATTATAGCTCTTCACAAGCTATTCCTGGTCTAGAATCTCCTCCTCCTCCTCTGGAAACAAATTTACAGATTGAAAAACTAGAGCCACCACCTCGTATTCCGAAAGGAGTACTCAAGCGCTCTACCCACAATCCAAATGCTAGAGCCACCCAGAACTACTCTACTGTTGAGGACCTGGGTAAAACCCCTTGTGCGATGTCGGCTTTGGAGGTACTCCAGACATGTCCTTCACAGAGGAATGCCTTACTATCTGCTTTAGGAGCTCTAGAACCCAGTGGCTCAAAAGTTATCAAGTTTGACGTCACGTATGTAAAGCCTCACTTTCCTTACCATGTGGCTTTCCAAATCCACGTGGAGTACTCAAAGTATACCATCAAATGTACGGTTGTTGATGAAGGCGCTGCTACATGTGTGATGTCCCTGATCTGTTGGAAGGCTCTCGGTTCTCTAACTCTTTCCAAGTCATTGAACATGTTGACTGCTTTTGACGGTCATTCCTTCCGCCCTCACGGTATTCTTCCCGCCTTTCCAGTCCAATTAGGTGGGAAGATGGTAGAGGTGGAAGTAGAGGTAGTTGATGCACTTCTTGATTATAACTTGTTACTAGGACGCAATTGGACCTATGCTATGGTCGTTTTCGTATTGTTCGTCTTCCGTACTCTTTGTTTTCCTCATGAAGGGAAGATCGTGACAATCGACCAGTTATCCTTTGCGTACTCTAGTCCTAATGCATCTATTGGACCGTCGATCCCTGTGATCAACAATTCTTAGCCGAAAACTGAGAATATCAGTGTCAGAATGTATTCTTCCCTTATGGGTAGTTTCGACTTCATGACATCGATTCACCACGTTTACGCCATGTCCAGTAGGCGCGTTTTGACTGGGAGGTCCATTCCTTTCCACACTTACTATTTTAGTGATTCATGGACCCTACCTTCCCCAAATTCGTCTTTTGAAGGTCAGTTGCATGCTGGAATGGCCATGCCACTATCAACAATGGAGATTGTGTATCAAGTTGTTCTTGACTCTTCCGCCAATCCCGATCCTGTTACCTCACCGACGGATGAGGAGGATCCTGTTCTTAGGCCCGTGTGGGCCACTTCGTTGTCTTGTTCACATGATTGCCTCGATGATACTTTGCCTTCAGATGAAGCTATCATCGAAGCCATGAATGGTTCCAACAAACCTTGGGATGATATGCATCACTGCTCTTATTTTCTCCCAGAGCTTGAAAGAATCGAACAAGATGACTTTTGATATACTTTGAGTGAGATAGTCGGTCATGCCGTAGCTCCACTTGATACGCACGACATTTATGCCGAGGGAAATATGATGAGTATTTCTCCTACCGTCACGATCGATATCTCTCGTACCCCTGGCAAGGTTGAAAATGTAAATATCAGTGTGGATTGTTCGCCAGAAGAAATCATGATCTACACTGAACTCTTCAAGGAATTCTGAGATGTATTTGCTTGGTCATATGAAGAGATGCCAAGAATCGACCCTTGTATTATCGAGCATGAGATTAGAACTTATCTGGATGCTAAACCTGTTCGGCAATGTATTAGAGCTGTCAATCCCTGGAAGGCCCCTGCTATTAAGGCAGAGGTGGAGAAGCTACTTAATCATGGCTTCATATACCTGGTTTCCTTGACTGAATCGGTATCCAACCCCGTTCCTGTGAATAAGAAGCAAGGAAATATCCGTCTATGTATGGACTTTCGTGACCTGAACAAGGCCTGTCCTAAATACAACTTCCCGACAACTTTCATCGATCAGATTCTCGACGACTGTGCGGGAAGCAAAGTATTTTCTTTTATGGACCAATTTTCACGGTATAACCAAATTCAAATTAAACCTGAGGATAAACACAAGACGACATTTATTTGTCCTTGGGGTACTTTCGCATACCGAAAAATGCCTTTCGGCCTTAAAAACATCAGGGCAACCTTTCAATGTGCCATGACTTTCGCTTTTCACGATCTTAAACACATAGTCGAAGCTTACCTTGATGATCTTGCTGCTCACTCTCGCAAGAGAGCGGATCATGCTATACACCTTCAACTTGTTTTTGAATAATGTTGTTACTATAGAATCTGGTTGAACCCTCACAAGAGCATCTTTTGCATTAAATCTGGTCGTATTTTGAGATTTCTAGTTTCTGAGGCTGAGATCATGGTATTTCCACTAAAGGTTGAGGCAATACTTCGATTGCCTCCCCCGCACATGATTAGACAAATTCAAGGTTTGTAGGGGAAAGCTAACTTTTTTTGTCGGTTTATAGTGAATTATGCCAATATCACTAAGGGTTTCATGCATCTTTTGAAGAAGGACACCCCTTTTATATGGGATGAGCGAGCCCAAGAGTCCTTTGATGCTTTGAAGAAAGCCTTGGTATCAACGCCTCTGCTGAAGTCTCCTAACTATAGTAGGGATTACTTGTTTTATATCGTCGCATCCAAGGAGATGATTGGTATGGTTCTAGTTCAGGAGGATGATGAGCTTCGCGAGCATGTCATCTACTATCTTAGTCAAAATTTAGTCGGTCCTGAGCTTAATTATTCTCACATTGAAAAGATAGATCTGGATGTCGTTCATGCAGTCCAACATTTGCATCATTATATATTTCTTTGCAAGACTACTGTGGTTTCCGATGTCAATCCATTTCAATACGTCCTTACCACGCATATAATAGGGGGAAAATATAATAAATGGATTGTCATTTTACCAGAGTTTGATCTTGATTTCGCTTCTGCAAAATCCAAGAAATCACTAGTCTTCGTGGAGTTAATATCTGATTTTGCACAATTAGATGAGGATGTCATTCATGTTGATTCGTTTGCAGACGAACACATTTTTCTTGTGTCGTCGTTCAACCCCTAGTATGGAGACATTGTTCTCTATCTTCAAACCTTGAAGTTCCCTCAGCATATCTTGCGAGATGACCGACGACGTATACGATACCAAGCTAAGAAATATACTATCGTCAATGACACTTTGTATCACCGAGGAATAGACAATATCTTGCGTAGTTGTTTAACTCATGGAGAAGCCAAGTCAGTCCTAAATGATTGTCATAGTGGGGATTGTGTTGGTCACCTATCCGGGATTGCGACAACCCCAAAAAATTTGCGAGCCGGTTATTTCTGGCCTACTATCTTTAAAGATTGTATTGAAGCGGTTAAGAAGTGTCACCCCTGCCAGGTGTTCACTTAGAAAATGAGCTCGCATCCAACCCCTCTTCAACCAGTCATTACCATCGGTCCCTTCACCAAGTGGGGTGTGGACTTCGTGGATTCCAATCCAACTTCGGCTGGGGGGCATCAACACATTATCGTGGTCGTCGACTACTTCAATAAGTGGTCTGAGGCCATGCCTACAATTAAATGTGATGGGAAGACTAAAACCTTCTTTGTATTCAATCAAATTATCGCCTGGTTCGATATCCCGAGTGATATTGTCACTGATCATGGCAATCACTTTCAGAACGAAATGATGGAAGAACTAGAATCTAAGATAGGGTTTAGACATGGTCATTCTTCTCCTTATGACCCCTAGGAAAATGGAGAAGTAGAGGCTGTCAACAAGTCTCTCAAGACCATTTTGCAAAAAACTGTCAGTCAGAGTATGTTCGACTGGCACATCATGCTATATCCTACACTCTGGGCATACCAAACCTCGATCAAGACTGCCACCAATTTTTTCCCTTTCCACTTAGTACACGATGTGGAGTTGATTTTACCTATTGAATGTGAAATCCCTTCTCTTTAGTTGGCAGTCGTGCTCCTACCTGACACTTCCGATCTCGAGCGATGCCTTGTACACCTAGAGAGTCTCGACGAGCAGCATCGAGATGCCTCTACGACTATCGAGGCAAACAAAAGATGTGTCAAGGTCCAATACGATAAGTCTGTCTGTCCTCGGTTGTACGCTGAGGGTGACTTGGTCCTCTTGTATGATCAAGCCAAAGAACCACTGGGGGAAGGCAAGTTTAAACCCATGTGGCATGGTCCTTATATCGTGTGACGTGTTCTAGAAAAAGGAGCCCATGAGTTAGAAGATTATGAAGGGAATATGTTGGTCGAGCCTAGAAATGGGCTCTACTTGAAAAGAGATTACGCCTGAGCCCCAAGCTCAGGCGAAACTCTTTGTATACTAATGTAATTTAGTGTATATATCTTTTCCCTTTCTTTTCATCTTCATCTTGCTTATCGAGTTTTCCCTTAGTTGGAAGATGTCAACAGAGTCTTCAGTCTACCTAGGATTCACAAATGGAGCCAGTCATCATACACGCAACTTGGCTTCCGCCGCTTGGGTGGTTTACTCACCCGAGGGTCTACTAGTGTCTTCAGGTGGCGTATGCCTAGGGCCATCCATGAACAATGTGGCAAAATATAGCGTCATTATAGAACTTTTGCGCGATGCTATCTCACATGGTATTAGATCTTTAGAGGTTCACCTGGATTCCCAATTAGTAGTATTTCAGTTGAATGACAGTTACCGTGTGCATGATCCTACTTTACTCTGACAATTCCTACGGGTACGTCTTTTAGAATGCCAATTTTCTTTTATTACATATTATCACATTCCTAGGAGTTCTAATCATGTATCCGATGCTTATGCTAATTTCATTTTAGATTGGCATTTTTCACATAATTAAAAGCAAAGAAAACCACATCATCAATGTACACATTGTAAAATATAAGTAAAGTTGAAGATATTTTTTTTTATATATTCCAAAAAATATGGTGTTTATAGTACAAAATTGGGGCTAATACCCTCAATACAAATATACAACTGGTACTACAATATCCACGACATATAAGCCTGTGGTGTCGGATGTGTGTCATGGTAACAAACTACAGTGTTTGTGAGACGCCGAAAGAGTCATACCCAAGCTCTGGGAACACCAACCACCTGTCGCTGTATGTCTTCAGGTAGATCCTCTACTTGAACCATGGGAATCCTCTGAGTCAAACGAGCCAGGTTGCCCTACACATTTTGTAGGAATCTCTTGGCTTCTCCTCCCCCCGCCTCGCCTCCCTGGTTCCTCCATCGATGTCGAGGAAACCCTTTCGGTTGTCGCGGACCCACGTCTGCGTTACACAAGTATCTAGTTAATACTTAAGCGCCATCCAAAAATATTTTTATCTCTATTATACAAAAATACAAAAAAAATGAAATATTTAAAAACATTTGACATACCTATGTTTCCGTAGGCGGTCCCTGGTGGGAGTGGCATGTCTGGATCTCCTCGGAAGTCTATCCCTACATAGGGATAGTCATCTAGGGCAATGAGTTGTCGCTGCCACCAGTAGAAGAAATCCTCATTGTAGGGTGTCGTCACCTTACCTCCCCCCTGCCGCCTCATTACCTCAGTCCACCGTGCCATGGATGGATTGCGAGGTCCTCTAGGAATAATCTCGACTCTAGGTCCCAAGCCTGGAACCCACTCGAAGAAGAAACTGCATAAGATAGAGGCAAACCCAAAATTCCTCTTACTCCCTTGTTTTCACTCTGTCAACTGGCTCTTCATATTTTCCAGTAGTGAGGTACACCAGTCATATACTGTGGGTCTCATACACTACACTGCATAGAACATGAGCGGCCTCGATGCCTGGTGCAATGAGGCCGAACCTGTGATCATGGTCAATACAAGCACAACAATCTTCAGGTTGATAGTGTTTATCGCCCGGATAGGGAGTTGACTCCCTACCTTAAGAGTACCTGCTACACAGTGGGCATCGATGTACTCCTCTATTTTCATTCCGCTCCCTACTCCCCATGATTTGATTTTTACAACCTCTCCCCGACGTGATAATCTATTCAAAAGGTAGATATCCTCTACTTCAATCCTCAATGGTTGTTAATCGAGGATGAAGCTTTCACTCTCAGGGTCCCAGTAACCCACAAGCATCTCAAGCAACCTCACCTGGGCCCTCATTCCTTTGAGTGCCAAAAATTTATATAAGCCACATCTCTTTAATACCATTTGGGCTCCCGGATCTCGATCCACAGGATCATCAACCTTCTCGTGCTCTCTTTCTCTCCATTCAAGAACCATCATGCCAAAAGAAAGCCAAAATTTGAGTTAGCATCCTTAAAATTCATTGATTGTGTGTCTGTATGCGAGATGCTTCACTTACAGTCATGTATAGGGCTGGCTATATGCGCCCTGCAGTTTTCACAAGCATGTATAGCTCATCATATACGTGACCCGATAGGAGACAACCCGCGTACATCGAATTTCACATTTTACGCCCTCAATTACTAAAAGTTTGGAACCTAATTTAAAATTTTAATCCACTGGAAATGAAGAAGAAGAGAAGAATATTTACCTGGTCCAGACGGTTTCTGGTTTCGTTTCCTGACTCTCCCACAATCGTCATTTGAATCTCGGAGCTATTTTGGTCCAATTTGCACTATTTGGGTAAAAACTCAAAATGGTATAGTAATTTTTGGTTTTGTTACTATTTATAAACAATTTTTATCCAGTTTCTATAGTTTTGAGCCATTTTTTCACCTAATGGACTAATACAAGGGTGGATTGAATTGGTTTTTGTAGTTTTCACTAGGGATTATTGTGGATTTCAATGTGATGTTGGTCATTTGTCACCACAGGCAGGTATTTTCATTACCCAACAAATAGGATAGGTATCCATTCCACCATGCATTTTCGTATTATCCTATAACTGTCACTTTTTATGCCTTAGGTACAAACCCATTTGTTGCGACACAAAACCTTCCATCTACTATAAGTAGTGTCATTATCAAGTGGTAGAGACTTACCGAACATGGGTGCCCTATTTAGATTGTCTATTGCATTTGGTTCCCATGCATATTTTTTCCATAGGACTGGGAGTCCCTCATATCTAGTACATGACTTTATGTTGAGCCTCATTTCTCTCTCATAAACATGTTGCCTCATACCCTGAGGACCCACAAATGAGTTTAATTTAGGCTCTTTTCCAACTTGTCTTTAAAAAGCAAAAAGATTTCCTAGTTATTTGTCCCTTTCACACTTGTCAAATTGGAATTGAAAGGTCGTGAGTCTTAGTTAAGCTCTCTTCCAACTCTTTTTCAAAAAGTGAAAAGATTACCAAGTGAACTTGTCTCTTTCACACTCATAAATTGGATTTGAGAAGACATCTATTCGGCACAAGTTTATCCCTTTTTCACACCAAGTAGACTAAAAGACATAAAAAAAAAAAATTGGCGTTAAGTTGTGATTGCATCTCATGCCCTTTCTTGCAGTATTGAGCCTATAGCCGGTTCTCACTTTGCATTATAAATTGTTTGCGTCGGCATTTTTGCACCCTCAACCAAGCAGAGCCTTGTTTTTATCTTTCGTAATTTGACACCCTATACCTAGGGGGGAACATTCCCCCAAGTGTCCATCTCCCGCATGCATATCCTTGCATTGAGCATAGGTATGTTCCACTACTAGAACTAGTTTTGCTTACTTGCGACACTCATTTCCTCCTCTGTATCATATCATTCATTTGTCTATGAAAAAACAAAAAAATGCGGGCATGAAGGGAGTATTATCTTATATTGGTAGCAGTCGTGTCGCCTTTGAACATAGCACAAAGTTATTGAGTCCATTCATCATCATAATTTTGGGATTAGCATGGCCTTAGGAAGCTAAGCTCGTTACAGAGTCTTCTCTACCAATTGGTTACTCTTCCAGTCCCTATAGAGAATTTCATTGATGCCTCCTATATCTCACGGTTTCATCATTGGGTCTATGTTGCTGGAGTCCTCCATATGTCTCATGCTCTTGTTCAAAGGAAGTCTATCAACCTATGTCAACCACTCCTCATAAATATTGACCTTTAATGTCGGTCATACCCTCAATTTGTCTCAGAATCACATGATATTGTAGTCCTATCGTTCACCTTGGCCCTACTTTCATCATTGGTAGGTAACCTTGAACACAACAGTCGACACTCCATCATTGGTTGTTGAATGGGTGGTTTCCCTTGTGTTCGACGACAAGACATCTATTCACACATTGGGATTCGTGCAGTGTCTTGGATGCCATTATTATTATTGGTGGTTTCCTCACCTTTGCCAACAATTTTCATCATTGGCTACTATTCAAAGGGTCTTTTTCATGTACCACTTGCACTTGGCACATGCGAAAGATGCACAGGGTCGTTGGTTCATGAACATGTTCTTCATCCGATTTCCACCAAATCATGAAGCTCCTACTTTGTACCTCATGCTGACTGATGAGAGATGCCTCAATGCTCTCCTTTCAGTGGGTCTCCTTCCATCGACTTCAACCCATTTATTTTGGAAACGGGACCTAGAGTCTTATGAGTACCTTGAGGCTTGCAGTCATCAGTGGCAGGCCCTTTCGCCATCGACAGTTGGGAATACATCAATGTCTCCTGATTGAGGGATTCTTTAGGTGTTCGACACCAGCTCTTTTATTCACACTTGTAAGAATGTACTTGGTGCTTTGATACCTACTTTCATTATCGGTAGGTTGTCTCGCATTTGTTAACAGTATACCTCAATGACCGGTAATCAAACGATGTCTCATTATGTTTGACCTCAACTCCTTTATTCACATGATGTAGACTTGCACCCTTAGTGAATTGTGTAGAAGACTTGAAGACATCACTATGTGGTTGTAGCTTTCCTGAGTTGTTTCTTCCTTTTCATTGGACCAGTACCTATATGACTTCAGTGATCATGGGAGATCAGATTGTACTCCATTGTATATAGATATCTTCAGATTGGTTTTGAGACTGGTTCTACTGGGCCTATTTGTGACTATGACAGTTATTGGCATGTAACCGCATTTGCATTTGCCTATTCATGGCCACAGACACTTGTTTGGTATATTTTCACATGGATCTGCAATGTAGTTTTATTGGCATCCATGTATGCAAAGTCAATACAGAACGTAATGAGCAACTAGTTCATCTAGATGGTTCCCCATCACTCCACTTTTGGGTTGTTTATAATGTATTTCATCTATCGCATATACTCCTCTGACCTCATACATTAGGGGGCATCTATTATAGCAATATTTGTCTCACCCTATGAAATCTTGCACAGAGGGCCTTTTTCCATTTCCTTATGTAGACTTATCATCCCCATTTGTAAAATACAAAGCTAAAAATAAATAAATTCCGCATGTACGCACCTTGCCTACTATACATCAAGCATATACGTAGGCTGCTCCACTACAACTCGTGTACATCAGGATTTTTGCCAAAAAAATGAAAATTAAATGTTGGCTTTCCATGTCACGACAGGAGATCTCTGATCCTTGGCCTTCCATATACTGGAAATGTTCCGACTTGTCCCTTCAGTTCCATTTGAAGGCTATAAATGGGCCAATTCTGAGCTATGGAAAAGAGGAGAATGAATTCAACTTTGAGAGAAAAGTTACTCTGGAGAAATTATTTACTTCATATTGAGTATGCATTCCTTTGTCCTTTAAGTATGAACACAGTGTTCATCCCCCAAGCTCTTCCCTTATTGATTGAGAACCTCATGGCTTCTCTATTACGAGCTTGTCTTTGGTGGAGGATTGAAGTGGTGGAGGCCTGTTGTTGGGTAAATCTCCCCTACGGACTTAGCATTTAAGGGCTTTGATCATGCATGCAGAAAAAATGACCATTCAAAAGGTCTCTACTTTCTCCTATTCTCCCAACACAAAACCCCACACACATGCAATACAAAGGTATAAACAAGATTAGATAACTCTACCTTAAGTCCTTCATTCGATGTCGATCCCTTTGCTTTCACTAACTCTTTGATTGCAAGCCTCCTCCCAAAGCTGACCTGCATTCACACATGAATAAACAGAGAGCTACGAACATGCATTTCATATACTAATTGATGGTTTAGGTGTGACAATATCATAAAATAAACATTCAACTTGAACACATGATATGGTGGGACGGGAAAAGTATTCCTTTTTATATTAATCTTCCCAAAAGTAAACTTACAATATGTGGCCGACAATGCTCCTCAAAACTGGTCCTAGGCTCCTCTTCACTGTCTTCCAACTGCTTTTCTCTATAATTCTCTTTGAACAAGGATGACTAAAGGTTGGGACAAAGGGAATGCCAATTTGGGTATAATTTCTCTACTATGATTTTCCTCCTTTCAAATGGGACCCCTACCCCTTCTTTTATAGGCTAGAAGGAGCTAGGTATTTGGTCGAGTGACCGACCATGCATGGTCGAAAGGTTTAGTTAAATTTCCCAAATCTGTGTGTTCCATCAACAAATTTCCTTTTTTCGTGCTTTTGTAGGTACACGCGGGATGTAGTGGGTCAACTAGCGTGTACATGCGTGCAGTAATGGATCAGGGCATGTGGGCCTTAAAAAATGGGTTTTTTAAGAAGAGTTGTTCAGTGATGTCTTGGCAAAGAAGGGCTATGAGATGGCCTAATGCCAGGTTAGCATGTATTGTGCAAATTAGGGTTATAATAGATGCCCCCTAATGTGTGAGGTCAGAAGAGCATCTGATGGACAAAATACATTACCAATCTTTACCAACGTACCGAACCAGTTAGCCCAAGAACCAGAATTCGAGAGGTGCCATCTGCAAAATAACAATTGTTTCACCTAGGCGGGCATACCCATGCCCGGGATAAACTAAAATCATGGTTTCCAATCAAATACATTGCAAATTCATGTCATATAACTATATAGAGTGCAGCCGCGAGCAATACACAGGGGATCTACATCTCGAAATCAAAAGATATACATGTATAGTATCCATCTTCCAGAAGCTGATACGACCTGATGGCTGGAGATAACGGTGTCGGAGCTTGAGTGACAACATAAAAAATCTTCAAAACTTGGGTAGGAGTGTAATATGAGTGTATGAATTCACTACCCATAGGTCTTCGACGGCTCGTCGGGCTTGGACTAGAGGATCTTTGATGATTAGACTGAAGGCTTCATTGATTTCGAACAAAGATTTGATTGTGTTTTCAGGATGGCCAGGCATGAGGGCAAGAGACAAATTGCAGAAAGGCCGACTTAGGATTGGTAAAAACTTCCCTTGGATAATAGCACGCCAAATGATGCCACTCAGGCAACATGGCATTGACATAAGTTCACAATGCAAGAGGCAACACAAACTCTCCATATGTTTGGAAGAATAACCGAACGGAGGAGGACACAACTCTTATGTAGCAAGAACAACTTCCTAAGGTCATATTGAATCCTAGAGTTTGACGAACAAACAAAAGGATGTGATTTATCCAAGGGCAACTCATTGTGTTGCCAATAAAAAAAGAAAATACTTTTCCCTTCCTCTTTTTGGGGTATATTTGATTTTTTTTTGTCTTTTTCAAATAATTATGAAAATTATGAAAAAGAATAAAGAATGCTATGTTACAAAGGAGGAATGAGTGTCGCAAACATATTAGTTCTAGGTGCAAGGACAAGACTGATGTTCAAATCAAGGACACTCAGAAAAATCCCTCCAGGGGTCAAGGTGTCAAGACGCAAAGGCAAAGTGCTACAAGGCTTGCGTTATAAGACATGCTTCAGATGGTTCAGTTGAGAGCAACATGGAGCCGGCATTAGGCCAATGACGTAGTAATGCAAAGGTGGTTAACAAGACACAATGATAACGTCCTTCGATGTAAGTTTAATGAGCCCAAAGAAGGTAAGCTCGATCATTTTTCATGTTTAGAGAGTCTGAAAAACGTAAAAGGAGACTCCACTGTGGTGCCTTTTTCGAAGGTAGTTTAGTCGGTTTGAAAAAGGGGTAGATTAGAACCGAAAATATGTCTATTCAAAACCATTTTAATGAGTGTGATAAAGACAAGATCACTCGGCATTTTTTTCATTTTTAAGGATTATGAAAAAAGCTTAACTATGGACTCCGTCAGGAATGTTCTTCTAGACTAGTTTAACGAGTGTGAAAGAATAAGGTCACTCAACGATCTTTTCAATTTTAGGGTGTTTGAAAAGAGCTTAACTATCGACTCCGTGGGGGTTCCTTTTTCGTAAATTTAGTCCCTCAAGCCTAAAAAAGGGTTAAAATAATACCTGAGAATACTCTTCTAGGGGACCAAGGCCCCTAGAGCATACCTTTGTTCATACAGTTGACCATCCAAACTGAAAAAGGGGTAAACTACCATCGGATAGATGTGACTTCAAATTGCAGTTTAACGAATGTCAAAGACCACAAGATCGCTCGGGAATATTTTCATGTTTAGAGGGTCTGAAAAGGGCTTAAAAGAAGACCCGTAGAGGTTACTTTTCTCAGTTAATCCGGACGAGATCGAAAATCATAAATGCAGTCTCGCCAGATGTTGCTTTCGGATCTCAAAGCGATATTGAATAAAAACAAAATTATCTCATGATCGACCCTTTGTGGGTCGATGCCTGGCCTCTCCTCGGGGGAGCAGTATGCTCTAACGAAAACATTGTCTATGATGCCAAGGGTTCTGGAGAGATTTATAGGTACCGTTTCAATGATACTTACCATGTTACCTTCGGCATAAACAACATGTGTAACCAAAGGATTGATAGGACAAGACCTATCTTCAGTCATAGTCAAAGTGAAATCCCCTGCCTCGATTCTACTTAACTCTGGGAGGAAGTAGGGTCTGTGATGTAGATTGTCCCAGGGTTTGTCCGGACTAGTCATTGCTTCAATGATTGCTTCATCTGAGGGAAAGACTAAGTCTAAAGAATCGGTATCTGTGAGGGAACCTTGAGCCCAAATAGGCTCTAGGATCGGATCTAACTCGTGTGAGAGAGTCGGATCGAGGTTGGTGGAAGTTTGTTGGACTATAGAGTACACAACTTCTGCCACAGACAAGGGAAAGGCCATACCATGGTGCCCTGTCGCTTCCATCATGGCTGATGGGGAAGGAATAATCCACGAATCGTGGAAGTAAGTCATGCGAAACGATGAAACTTGAAAAATCTCAACCTTATGGTGGTCTAATATGAACTTCACATCACCCTGAAGAGGTGGATAATCGAATGTACCCATTAAAGGTAGGCACAAACCAACTCCTATATTGACTATGCCGGGTTGAGGATTATCAATCATTGGGACTGCAGACACCCCCAATGAAGGGTCAGAATGGGAGAAAGACAACTGATCAATGGTCATGATCTGACCCTTGTGTGGAAACAATAAGACCCAGAAAACTGTCACGGCCACTACTTGCATAGCGTAGGTCCAACTCCTTCCTAACAAGAGATTTTAGTCGAGCGACACATCAACTACTTCAACCTTGACGCACACAATTTTCCCTCTTAACTGCACTGGGAAAGAAGGGATGATTCCATGTGGTCGGAAAGAATGACCGTCGAAAGCGGTGAGAAGAGTAGGTAACGGAGACAAAGTGGGTTGGCCAATGGCCTTCCAACATGCCAAAGACATTACACATGTTGAGGCACCCTCATCAACCACCGTGCGGAAAATTTTCTGAGTAAAAATTTTCATGGTGTAAGCCACTACTATCTAGAATGGGACGTGGTAAGGAAGACAAGGTTTTAAGTTAGTCGTATCAAGCATGATTGTACCCAGGTTACAAGTCTCGACAGATCCTAAAGCGGCTAACAGAGCCTTTCTCTGGGAAGGGCAGCTCTGGAAGACTTCCAAAGCCGACATCGCACAAGGGGTTTGAGACAAATCCTCCACCACAGAGTAGTTTTGGGCGGCCCTTGCGTTTGGGTTATGAGAAGATTTTTTGAATGCACATTTTGGGATGTGTGTCATGGTTTCTCCCAACGTCTTCTCGATCTGAAGAGGAAGAGATGGGATTTCATCTTCTTTACTTTTCTCAGAGGTACTTGGCTTACTGTAGTCATGTGCTCTAGTCGTTATCAAGGCATCGCGGAAGTTGGATTATTCGCAGGTGGAGGGGGTCCTTGACTACCCCCTTCTGTGCTTGTAGAGGCTTGGGTTAGATTTTTCCCATGTTGAAATGGCTTCGTTAACACAACAGGCTGCTGCTATGAAAATAAATTTTGGGTCTCCGCAAGTCGAGGGCACTGATGAGTTGGGTGGTCTTCCATGCAAAGGTTACACAGATAATTTGCTTTTATTTTCTCAGTGTTTCCCCCGCCAATATTATTAGTGGGTTTCTTATCCCCCTTACCCTTCTTACGTTGTTTTTTCTTTCCATCAGGCTACTGGGTGGCCTTTGGATTTGTCGATTGCACACTGTGTACATCCGACGTTTGGGTAGGGGGAGCAGTCGGAACAGTAGTCTGGCTGGCCGCTGTGTGTTGTATAGACAGTTATTGCAATTGTTTTGTCAGTTGTTCAGTGGGCTTTGCTTGTGATGAACCAACAATACCATCGGCATGTGGTCCAACTCTCTGTCTGGTTTTATCAGGTATGGAGCGTGGCACATCCTGCAAGATTTCGTATAGTAGACTAGACTAAGAATAAATGAGCTCAAGCTATTGAGCTCTCATGATGGCATCTTCTTCGGAAAACACTCCCAACGTTGCGACGTATTTGGATAACTGTGGGACCAAAGACTTAAGAAACCACTCAAGCATGAATGCTGGTGGGACCGACACCTTAATTAAACTCTTCTGGCATCTCCATTCTCGGATGTGATCCGAGATATGGTCTGCCTTTGTCTATGAGAAATTGGCCAACAATTGTGTACTGGCATCATATCTCACAGGTAATTGGAAATGGTTTATAAAAGCCATTGCCAATTCTCCGAAGAAAGAATATCTTGAGCGGTCAAGCTCAATGTACCATTTTGCAACACTCCCAATGAGAGTGTGTTGAAACAATCGCAACTGGACGGAGTCATCTTTCAACGAATTAGATGAGCACCAAAGGTGAAAGGTAGTCACATGATCTCCTAGATCTTTGTTAGGCTTGGCTTCGAAATTTAGTATGTCCAAAGGCAACTTCGTCGGCATGGGGGACCAATGCGGATCGTGACAGATAGGGTCATTCAACAACCTTGTTAATTCAAGAAAATGCAAGGTTTCTAGGAAAGGTAGTTTTGGTTGCTGGTGATAACCGTAGAAAAAGGGACCTGGATTTTGACTGGCACCAGGTTGCCAGGAAAAGTTGGGTTGCTGGCCAGGGTTCTGGTAGAAACCATGGCCATGACCAGTATACGGATTCTGTGTTTGAGGAGACATCATTGGCTGATTCCCAAAATAGGATGTAGATGGTTGAGCGTGCATTACATTTGGAGGACTTTGGGAAGGGTTGCCCCATGCTGATCCCATGGGCATAGGTCATGCGCCCTGCCCAAGATTCCATTGGTTGTGAAATGAATTTCCCCCGATCATCATTCCTGACGAGGGAACTGGTCCTTGCCAAGTATTCCAAGGTCCTGGTGCCGAAGGAATTCCTGAGTGTGCCCCCTGGGTAGGAATGGTACCCTGCATAGGATTTGGTTGTCCATAACTAGGAATATTCCTGATCAGAAAAGCAACTGATGAGAAAGCGTTGTTACCAAATGCTCCGAACAAGGAAAATGGTGTTGAACCTCCGGCATACTTTGAGAAGGTAGTCCTTGACTCCCTGCTCCTATCGCATTATGGTGTGTGTTTGGTCCGGCGGGTGGCCGGTGAGAACTGCCAAGTGGAGGGGATGAAGGAAGGATATGACCTACTGAAGTGCCCCCTATGGACCTTGACAGAGGAGCATTAGAGGTCCCTGCCCCTAGACCTACAATCTGTGTAGTGGAGGAGGTAAGTACAGGGCTTGTACCTGAGCTAGGCATCCCGTATGAGAACGGAGGGCCTGTCGCACTCTGTATGAAAGGATTAGTGGCCACTGCCAAGGACGGGTTCAGACCACTGTTCGAAGCAGAGGGAGTTGAGGCCATAGTGGCTTGAACCGGTGACGGTGGGTTAGGGAGTGGAACACCCTCTGTAGTGACAGTCATGGTGGGAATAAAATAATTCCCGGCAGAAGTGGCAACATTTGTTTCCATTTTTGCGTGTGGCACTGTCTAGCGCTCATAAGGTAGGACCTGTACGACGATGGGCACTGATAGATCAGTGTTTGGAGGGTTGTGAGGAAAAAGAGCTTCTGCTCCAAGGTCGATAATGGTTGGTTCCTTCGGATGATGGTCGGGCACAGTTTCCCATGACCCGGTTGCTTTAAAAGACCCTTATTGGTCTAGCTTTCACCTTAGCGGTGGTGGGGGTGGCTCTAGTGTAACTGGTGGCAGGCATAGAAGCCTTTGTGACTGAAGGAGCTCATGATCCTCCACTATGTGAGAATATCGAAGACACTCTAGGGCTTTCTATTTGTTCAAAAAACAACACACAATAGAAAAAGTCCCTACGAGATAAAATGTTAAGGTCCTAACCCGCACATAGGTAGATCAATGTATTCGGATGTAATAAAGGTCAATATTAATAAGACCTTTCAATAAAATAGAATAAGGTGGATGTAAGAAGACCTA